>JAJEJO010001324.1:59438-96735 GCA_020662805.1 Glaucomys volans | reverse complement strand
GGAAGGAAGGAAGGAAGGAAGGAAGGAAGGAAGGAAGGAAGGAAGGAGAGAGAGAAAGGAAGGCAGGCATACATGGGTGTGCCATATACACATGAATGTGTACCCATGTATGCACTGGACTTCATACAGACAGGGTAGGTATGACCTCCATCATTCTCTCTTTTTTCATTTCTTTTTTTTCTATATTTTTATTAGTGCATTCTCATTATACATAATTATGGGATTCATTGTTACATATTCATACACTCCTATCTACACTCCTGGCTGCCTTCACGTTCAGATGGACTTCGCTTCACTCAGGACACGCTACCTGAAGTCCTCTCCCAATAAATAGCTCAGCACAGTCCCTAATCATTTTTTTAAAAATATTTTTAGTTGTGGGTGGACACAATACCTTTATTTTATTTATTTTTATGTGATACTGAGGTTGGAACCCAATGCCTCACACGTGATAGGCAAGTGTTCTACCACTGAGCCTCAACCCCAGCCCATCCCTAATCATTTTAACAAGACTTCCCTACCTAGTGAATTTATCTGTCATCTATGATCTTTCAGATGTTTATCCCTTCTGGGGAGTAAAAAGAAAGAGGAGTGGTCACTCCTGTTTTATGACAAGGAGAAACTGAGGAAGGTGGGTGTAGAGGGCTAAATACCATTTAAACATAGGGCAGTGGTTCTTTTGTTTTGAGAGCCTACTAAAAATGCAAGCACACAGAATTATTCTACACATAGTTTCAGGGTTTTGTGGACTTCCCGACACCTCTCCCTGGGTCTCCAGGAGTCCACGAACCCTAGGTAAAAAAACATCTGCCCCTCCTGGATCTGCCATCGTAAGCCCTGTAACTCTCAGAGGATCACATTCAGCACAAGAGGCATCCTTTCTGTCATGCTTTTACTGATCCCTTCTCCCCAGGCTTCTAGATGAACTTGCCTGACCTTCCGTCCCTCCCCAAGAAAGAGTGACGCATCATCTGCATCAGGAAAACATCTTCTCAGACCAGACTGTGCCTCCTGTTCATGAGCCCACAGCACAGAAAGTCTGGGCTGTCATAAGGTTTCAGGAGGATGGATGGGTTTTATTGCAATAACGGAAAGCACGACAAATTGCCTTCAACAATAAAGAGAAACTATAGGTCCATGACAATAAAAACAAATCGTTTGAAGTAGGGTGGCCTTATGCAAGGTCTGATCTATCTGCTCTATGCTGTTTCTGTTTGTCTTTCTACTCTGTCTTCCATGGTATCAACTTCATCTTAACTCCAACCCTCAAGGTTACAACATGGTTGCCAGCAGCAACCAAAGCTGTCTACACCTTTGTTCACTCATGGGAGAGACAGCAAGCTGCTTTTTGAATAATTTTCATGGAAGAAAGTAGAAGCTCCTTTCCAGAATCCCTCAGTCAATGTCTCCCCATGTCTCACTAGCCCAGAATGGAAAACTTCCCTTCCCAATCCGAGACCACCTCTGACACGGGGAGCTGTGTGGCTGGGAAATTCAAAATGTGGTGAAGTCAAGCCTCCCTGCTCAGAACCATCTAGATCTAGTCCTTGGGCTTTCGGGAAAGGAATTAAGGGCTCCATGGAATGATTTTGTAAACGTGTAGGCTCTAGTCCTATCCCACACAGACTCTTGGTGAAAAGCTGAGCCAAGCAGGCTGGAGCTGTCTCAGGATGGCTCCAGAAAGGGAAGAAAACAGAATCCACAGCCAGCCAACTGACAAGAAGGCAGGCCACACAGGGTCAGGTCTCCTTTCTCCTTTAGACAAGCCATCAAATGACCATGAACAACTTGGTCATCCTCTCTGACCTCTATACAAAAAGAAGAAAGGGATCATCCCTTCCAGTTAGAGTAACCCACGTGTAAGATTACAATCCCTTGGAAGGAAGCCAAGTTCTCAGAAGATTCTGAACATGTGTGATGTGCAGGGGTTAGAGAGCATGGTGTGCGGAGTGGGTTCTGGCCGGTTTTTGATTACCAGATCGTCCAGAAAACAATTTAGTGGTAACTCCAATAAGAGTGAGGGCCTCTGAGCCAAGCATTGTGGTTCACACTGCAGTTCCCGCCACTTGGGAGGTGGAGATAGGAGGATCCCTAGAGCCCAGCATTTCAAGAGTTCAAGGCCTGCTGGGGCAACATTGTGAGAAGAGAAAAAAAAAAAAAAAAAAAAGGTGTAGGGTCCCCATGAGTCCCAGACTCTACTGGAGGCTCACATAAAGAAACATGATGCTGGGCGCAGTGGCGCACGCCTGTAATCCTAGCAGCTCTGCAGGCTGAGACAGGAGGATCACAAGTTCAAAGCCAGGCTCAGCAAAAGCAAGGCATTAAGCAACTCAGTGAGATCCTGTCTCTAAATGAAATACAAAACAGCGTTAGGGCTGGGGTTCAGTGGTCAAGTGACCCTGAGTTCAATCCCCAGTAAACTCCTCCCCACCACCACCATCCCCACAGAAAGAGAGAAAGAAGCATGGTTCAGCAAGTGAAAGGAATTCCAATTATTTATTTTATCTTTCAAAGATACAGAAGCATTTTGCAATGTTTTCCTAAAGCCCCTTTCCTCCTCCCCAGTTCTTTACATCCAGAGCTATTCAAGGCCCAAAGCTGCCATAGTCTGTTCAACATCCAGATATCTCCCCTTCTCTGAGCTCTTTACTATGAGGGTTGGTTTGGCCTCTTGAGTCAGGTCCTTCTCCTTTTCCTGTAGTCTCTTTCCCCACTTAGTCTCCCAATTCTGCATCCCAGAATATCAGATTTATTAAACTAGAACTCCCCTTAGAATACTTGGGTGTCAATAAATCTTGGTCCTTTCAACAGAAGCATCTTTGGGAAACAGACTTCCAGCCTCACATACCTGAAAGTTGTCTGAATACCTTGACATAGAACATCAGCTTCAGTTTTTGCTGGTGGGAGAGGGGGTCACGAACCATTTGCCCTGAAAACACTGCCTTCTAACAGCTGCGACTCCTGGTGTTGTTACTCTGGATAAGCCTTCAGGATATTCAGCCCTTCCAGCCCTTCCAGCTCTGCTCTCTAGCTTTCTGCACCCTGCTGCAGGATCCCAGAGGCTGACTTGTGGGGTCTCTACCAAAAGGATCCTTTGCCCTCTGGTTTCTAGCTGCGATTGGACAGTGGGAGGCATTGACAAGAGATGGAAAAGAAGAAAAAGAAGGTAGAATGTTTATTCTCCTAACTGCCACCTGTCCTAGGCCCTCTCCCACAGCAATAGCTGTCCCCATTGCTGTCACTTCTCCCCACCTGCCCCATCAACCTGGAAGTGGTAATGAGTCCCTGCTGCTGGTGGTCCCTGGGTACTTCCCTACCCCTTGTTGCTTCTCTCGATCCTCTAAATAGCCCCTTCATGCAAGTCTTCTCCCTCCCTTGAGTGACAGGACTCTGGCTGATTCAGTGCCCCGGGAATCCTCAGCTTTGTCACCTCATTGGGGCTCATGTTATTGTTGCAGAGAGGGGAGGGAGGAAGGACTACACTCATGTATAGCAGTTGTGACACGTGAAAGTTCTAAAAATAATTCTGTTAAAAATCCAGATCTAAGTTGGGCAGAGTACACTGGCACAGGTCTGGGTTCCTGGCATACTCAGAGGCTGAGGCAGGAGGATCACACAAATCAGAGGCCAACCTCAGTAACTTAGAGAGATCCTGTCTTAAAATAAAAAATAAAGAACTGGAGATGTGATTCAGTGGTGAAGTGCCCCTGGGTTCAAACCCCAGTACAAAAAAAAAAAAAAATTCCAACAGTATCTCTTTGTAAAAAACTATGTGGCAAATGAATCCACATAGCTTTGTCCCTATCATGATTGAACCACTAGACTGCCAAAACCAGGCAGCAACCACTAAAATTCAGGGTGGGGTTTTGTTGAGCTTCCTGCTCATTCTAGTCCATTCTGACCACAAGATCAAAAAAGAGAAAACACGAGATACATCATTCACAAAGGCTGATCAGCAGGATTGAAAGGATTCTGGAAAAGCCTCTTATCCTCAAAACACCACCTTCCCACACCCCATTTTCATCCTGGATCTGATTAGAATTATTTTCCCATATCTAAAATTTTTCCAATAGAGGGGTGTAACTTTGCCTTTAGGCCAAATGCAAATATTGTTCCTTGAAAGGAGTGATTCAGTATTTTTTTTTTTTAATGGTGCTGGGGATTGAACCCAGGGCCTTTTGTGCTTACAAGGCAAGCACTCTACCAACTGAGCTATGTCCCCAGCCCCTCAGTAATATTTAATTAGTATTTCCATTATGTGCAGGCACAATGCTAAGCACTAGGTAAGGTTTTGTTTTGTTTTGTTTTGTTGGTACTGGGAATTGAACTCAGGGACTCTCAACCACTGAGCCACATCCCCGCCCTTTTCTATATTTTATTTAGAGACAGGGTCTTGCTGAGTTGCTAAAGCCTTGCTAAATTGCTGAGGCTGGCTTTGAACTTGGGATCCTCCTGCCTCAGCCTCCCAAGCTGCTGGGATTCTCTTCCTTCTCCCCCCCTCTCCCTCCCTGCCCCTCTCTCCCCCTCTCTCTCCCTCTCTCTCCCCCTCTCACCCCTCTCTGCCCTCCCCATCCTTAAGGGCAGACACTCTGCTCCTCTGCTTAATAAAAAAACCCTCTTGTGTGAGTTCCCACACCTGGAGTGGTTTTCTGGGTGCTTTCATTAGTGCCGTGACTCGGATGGGCTCTTCCATGGTCACTTAGGCAAGTGGAATCCCATCTGATGCCCCAGACCCCCAGATGCTGGTCTCACCTTCCATTTGCCCAGAGCTTGGTTCCACATCCACCACCAGTCTTCAGATTGGTGAGTTTTCCTCTAGGTCGACTTAAACACTCCTCTGCTGCTCTGAGATGCAACCACTGATCATCCGGTGCCCTTGAGTCAGTTGAGGAGTGGGGGCTCCCCAGCCACAACTTTTACAGTTGACCTTATCTGATGGGTGGGTCCCTCATCGTTATGGTGGAAATTCCCTCTCTGGGTTGAGGCTCCTCTTCATTTTCCTCTCAAAACTTTTGGCAACAGGACCTCAACCCCCTCAGCTGTTGCCCGGCACACACTGACGGGGGTGATGACTCCCATCACTGTGCTGCCTCCTTATCTCCAGTCAACTAGTCTGTGACCCCAGGACACCTTGGACACTGACTTGGCTGTTTATCAGTCTCCACCGTGGGATCTGGGTCCTCCATTCTGGCAGATTCACCCCTGGGGTATCTACTAGACAATCTTAAACCCCTTCACCTGACCCCTGGCCTAGAGCCACCAAAACTTATTTGCTTGTGTAATATCCTTTAGATAATCGATCCAAATGTCCAATTAATGGCACCCTGGGTCCCAGTGTTCTACAAGACTTATACAACTTCTGGGAGTGAGCAGGCAAATGGAAAGAGATTCCTTACCTTCAAGCTTTCTTTTTCTTGTGCATTAAACCTTATCTTTGCTCATACTGCAAATCCAAACACCTCCTTTTGGCAATGAAACCTTCACTTCCCCCTGCTTCTTCTCTCCCTCCTAATCCCTCCTCCTTCTCCAATTTTGACCCGGCTAAGGAACCACCCCATATGGTCTCCTGCAGCAGAGGCCCCTCCAGCCCCTTCTCCATCTCCTTTGCCCCTCTCTGATTCTGCTCCTCCTCCACCCAGCCTACCCAGTCCTCCCAGCATGCGGTCCCACGCACATGTTCTAGCCCTGCTACAGAAGGTGGCCAGTGTAGAAGGAGTGATCAGAGTCCATATTCCTTTCTTGCTCTCCAATCTTTCCCAGGTAGAGAAGAGGCTGGGCTCCTTCACCTCCAACTCTGCAAACTTCATTAAGGAATTTCAGTCCTCTATTTCCTTCTTACCCACCATGCGCCTCCACCAAGATTCCTCTGCTATTCCTCTCCTTGTGACCTTGCAGGAATATACAATCCAATCTGAGTCTCCATATCCCCTTCCTCCCTCCCTTGTTGACCCCAAGGTCTGGGACACCCACACACCCTCTGTAGCCACATGCTTGCCTGAACTCATTCTCCTGAAGGACCCAACATCCTAATCAGCTTGTATTACAGGCCTATCTGGACCTCATAAGGGATAATCGGAGCCTGGCTACAAATGCACTCCCTAGGGGAACTACCCAGTCCTCAACCCCCCCCCCCCCCAACTGCAATGACATCTCCCTCCCCTGAATCAGTTCTATGCCCATGCCCATCAGGAAGCAGTTACTGAAGATGGGATTTTCACCCATACACCGAAAAGGGATCTTCTTATTAAAACAAAAATGGGGGAATAAAGGGACAATGGATTAACAAGACTGCAGCCATTTCTCCCCTGATTCTGTTCCCCCACACCATTTTACATCCTAGATTGTTACTGACTATGAACAATCAATTGAGATAACTCAGTACTTTCCAAGATTGTTAGCCCGGGAACTTCCTCATCTGTCATTGATCCGATTGTTACTAGCCCACAAACTTCCACTACTTAAGAATAGCTCCCCCACCATTTGCTCTCTCTCTCTCTCTCTCTCTCTCTCTCTTGCCCTTAAGGGCAGATACTCTGCTCATCTGCTTAGTAAAATCTCTTGTGTGAGTTCCTGCATCTGGAGTGGTTTTCTGGGTGCTTTCAGAAAATGTTTCAGTCCCAGTGACTCGACAGACTGAGGCAGGAGGATGGCAATTTCAAAGCCAGCCTCAGAAATTTAGTGAGGACCCATCTCAAAATAAAAAATCAAAAATAAAATGGCTGGTGATGTGACTAAAGACCCCTGGATTCAGTTCCTTGTACCTGCCCCCCCATCCCCAAATAAAAGTGTTTATGGGGAAGAAAGCAGTGATCCAGTGATTTAAAATGCTACCAATAGGTCAAACAAGAACCATTAACCATTGAATTTGTCAACAGAGAAGTCCTTAGTGACTGGATACATGTGGCTTCACTGTCATGGGCAGACAAAAGTCTGTGTGATGGAGAATGGAACGTGAGGAAATAGAAACAGCTTACACATTCTTTTGACTTTTTCTCTGAATGGTTAACAGACAAATGGTGAAGTAAATAATGGATGGGAATGTAGGGTTGAGGTTTTTGTTTTTTGTTTTTTGTTTTAAGATGAGAGTTATTGGGCTGGGGATATAGCTCAGTTGGTAGAGTGCCTGCCTCACAAGTACAAAGCCCTGGGTTTAATCCCCAGCACCGCAAAAAAAAAAAAAGAGAGAGAGAGAGTTATTATATCCCATTAGTATGCTGATGAGAATGATTCAGTAGAGAAGAAAAATTCAATCATGCAGGTAAGTGGATAATTGCCAGAAGGATGCCTTTAATAAGGAGGGGAAGGGACCGTGTGCAAGGGGAGAGGGGCCTCAAATAGAGAGGGGATGGCCCATTCACCATGAGGAGCGGGAAGGAAGACTTATGTGGGCCTCCAGTAGTTGGAGGCTGATATTTTTGGTGGTGGAAGGATGAGAAGTTTGTTGTTGTTTTTCTGATTTCTTTTTTCTCAGTTGGAAAAAATGATGTCATCAGCTAAAAGTGAGAAGCAGGGAAGGCTGTGTGGAGGACTTAGAGCAGAGGAGGTGTGAGGCCATTATGGCAAGGAGTAGGAAAGTGGTTTACAGAGCTTAGGATTGCTGGGTAGCAAGAAGGTCCTCCTTAGATTAGTCATTGTGAATTTATAGGCAACCATTCAGCACGGTCCTGTGTTTTTCTCCAGCCACATTCAGCAGCCTGGATGTTGTGCTTGAAATAGCTGAAAGTTAGATTTGGGGTCTTGCTAGACCCATAGGTTAAGAGGGAATAAGGCCAAGAAGATTGTATTAGTTATCTATTGCTGTGAAAGAAATTATCCCAATACTTAGTGGCTTAAAATAATACACACTGATTACCTCATAGATTCTGTAAAACAGAATTTGGAATGTAGTAGCAGCGTGGCTGGGCACATCCAGTTTGGGGTCTGTCGTGAGGCTGCAGTCAAGATGTTGGCTGGGGCTGCAGTTATCTGGAAGTTTGGGGCTGAAGGATCTGCTTCCAACATGGCGCACTCATATGACTAGCAAGTCAGTGGCGGTGGCTGGGGACAAGCTCAGTTCCTCCTGCACATAGGCCTCTCCACAGGCTGCTTGAGTATTCTTACAGCATGATAATGGGTTTCTCAAGAGCTAGCAGTCCAAGAAGGAGACATAAGCAGAAGATATCCTTTTCTAACCTCAAATCACATTGCATTACTTTTAACACATTCTATCTGTTAGCAGCAAGTCACTAAATCCAGTTCACATTCACGGGGAGGAAATTAGACTCTACTTTTCAAAGGGACAAATATTGTTATGGACTGAATGTTTGTGTGTCCCTTAGCCCCAAAATTTATATGTTGAGGTCTTAGTCCCTAATGTAGCTGTTTTTGGAGATAGAGCCTCTAAGACGGCTATGATGTCACAAAGTGATAAAGCTTTATGGGGCCACCGTCGTATATATGGTCTGTCATTGATCAAAATATTCAGAGCTGAACCTGGGGACATGCACCAGTAATCCTAGCAACTCAGGAGGTTGAGGTAGGAGGATCCCAAATTCAAGGCCAGCCTCAACAATTTAGCAAGACCCTTAGCAACTTAGTGAGACCCTGTCTCAAAATAAAAATAAAAAATAAAAAAGGGCTGATGATGTAACTCAGTGTTAAGTGCCCCTGGGTTCAATCCTCATGCCAAAAAAAGAAAAAAAAAAAAAAAAGAAGAAAGATGAGACACCAGAGAGCTCAACAGCTCTCTCCCTATGTGCACATTACAAGAAAAAGCCAAAGGAACACACAATAAGATAGACATCTACAAGCCAGCAAGAGAGTCTCACCAGAAACCATATTTGCCAGAACCTTGATCTTGGACTACCAGCATCCAGAACTAAAAAAAAAATAAAATAAATTCTGTTGTTTAAGCAACCCAGTCTATGGTATTTTGTGATAATAGCCCAAGCAGCTAACACAAGCTTCAAAGAGCTTGCAGACCGGCCGAGCGCAGTGGTGCACGCCTGTAATCCAAGCAACTTGGGAGGCTGAGTCAGGAGGATCTCGAGTTCAAAGCCAGCCTCAGCAACTTAGCGAGGCCCTAAGCAACTCAGTGAGACCCTGTCTCTAAATAAAATACAAAATAGGGCTGGGGATGTGGCTCAGTAGTGGAGTGCCCCTGGGTTCAATCCCCAGTACCAAAAAAAAAAGAAGCTCCCCGGCCATATTTCTTCCTTCTTCTTTTTTCTTTTCTCACTTTTCTCTTCAGGGCAGACTCTGTTCATCTGCCTAATAAAATCTCTTGTGTGAATTCCAGCATCCTCAGTGGTTTTTCTGGGCACTTTTCACCCTTCAGAGTGCACTGGAAAATCAGTAAATGGAAGGGAGGTCTCCGCAGGTAAAGGGAAATAGGAGTGTTATACTTCCCAAAAAGATTCTCCAGTGCCATCAGGACAGAGAGTCAGCCCGGCCCTAATCCCTCCCATACTCTATAGCCCCACCCTAATCCCTTCCTGTGCCCTATAAATGCTGGCAACAAAAGAACTAACTCTCGATTTCCTGGCACATGGCTTTTAGGTGTAAGGGTGGTCGTCGCTGGCCAGCTAAAATAAAGACTTCTTTTGGCTTTACGTGAACAGCTTGGATGGTCTTATTTTTGTTGGGTACAACAAGAGTACTAGGGGAAGTGAGATGTGAGGTTATGATCAGAGAAAGCTGCTTGGGTTGGGTACAGTGGCCCATGCTTGTAATCCTAGTGACTAAGAGGCTGAGGCAGAAAGATCACAAGTTGGAGGCCAGCCTCAGCAACTTAGCAAGATCCTCTCTCCAAACAAAATAAAAGAAGACTGGGGATGTAGCTCAGTGGTAAAATACCCCTGGGTTCAATCCCCAGTACCAGAGAGAGAGAGATAGTCGCTTGGGGGTTCCTATGACATGCTCCCCTCAGATTAGTAATTTGCTAGAATGACTTGCCTTCACTGGTTTATTATAAAGGATGCAAATGAACATCCAAATGATGTTCAGGGCAAGACCTGGAAGAGTACAGAGCCTTTGTCCCCAAGGAGTTTGGATGTACCACTCTTCTGGCATGTGGATGCATTCCTAAACTGGAAATTTCCTCATTGCTTGAAAGTTCTATTGACTCAACCTCCAGTCAGACTATTGAAGGAGCAGCCATCCCAAAAGTATTTCAGGTTAACTCTCTCTGAAGCTGAACTTTTTTTTTTTGCCAAGAATTGAACCCAGGAGCACTTAACCACTGAGCCACATCCCCAGCCCTTTCTTATATTTTATTTAGAGAGGATCTCAATGAGTTGTTTGAGGCCTCACTAAATTGCTAAGACTGACTTTGAACTTGCCATCCTCCTTCCTCAGCCTCTCAAGTTGCTCAGATTACAGGCGTGGGTCACTATGCCCAGCTTCTGAGGCTGAACTCTTATCCCCCCAAAAATAAACCAAAAAAAGTGACTGAAAAAGATATTGTAAAAATCAGTGGCGCCAGGCGCGGTGGCGCACGCCTGTAATCCCAGCACTTGGGAGGCTGAGGCAGGAGGATCGCAAGTTCAAAGCCAGCCTCAGCAACTTAGCAAGGCCCTAAGCAATGCAGTGAGACCCTGTCTCTAAATAAAATACAAAATAGGGCTGGGGATGTGGCTCAGGGGTGGAGTGCCCCTGGGTTCAATCCCTAGTACCAAAAAAAATAAAAAATAAATAAATAAATCAGTGGCAAAATTATTCTTTAGGAAAGAACTATTGGAGTCTAAAATATGGACTATAGGAAATGAATTGGAAGTTGAGGACAGATCAAAGGGAGTTGAATTGTTTTGCTAAAAGCAAAGAGAGAATTTTGGTTTTTTCATTTAGCCTACAAAGAGGAAATTTTAGGTTACCTCTAATTTTAGTTTATTGTCAAGTTGTCTTGAACACAAGAAGCATCCTTGCACAGTATCCCAAACTGATCACATGGCCAAATTTCAAGAAAAGGAATTATTTGGTCCCAGGGCATGGATGTCTTAAAGGGTGCAGTCGTTGTTCTTGTTGTTTTAAAATCTGGAACCAAACTCCCTCCAGAAAGATTGGAATATTTTAGATTTCTGCCAGTCGTAAATGAAAAGTGCTTGGTCTTCCAAGGTGTTCATGTGTGGGTTTTTGTTTGTCTGTTGGTTTGTTTGAGACCAGAGATTGAACCCAGGGGCACTAACTACTGAGGTACATCCTCAGCCCTTTTCATTTTTTATTTTGAGACACGATCTTGCTAAATTGCTTAGGGTCTCCATAAGTTGCTGAAGCTGGCTTTGAATTCATGATCCTCCTACCTCAAGCCTCCTGAGCTGCTGGGATTACAGGCATGCACTACCACATCTAGCCATATGTTTTTAAATTTTTGACAAATAGATGAAAATTTCTTTAGTTTGTATTTTGATATTACCAGTAAGTTTGGACTTCTTCCTCCATGTGTTTATTGGCCATATCTATTTCTTCTCTTAAGAATTACCTCTTTCGACTTAAAATTTGCATACTACAGTGATGCAGCCACATCAATGTACATAGCAACTCAATTCACAATAGCAAGATTGTGGAACCAACCTAGATGCCCTTCAATTGATGAATGGATAAAGAAACTATGGTATATATATACACCATGGAATATTATTCAGCCATAAAGAAAAATAAAATTATGGCATTTGCTGGTAAATGGGTGGAGTTGGAGAATATCATGCTAAGTGAAGTAAGCCAAGCCCAAAAAACCAAAGACTGAATATTTTCTCTGATAAGTGGATGATGATACATAACAGGAGTGGGGGAGGAGTGGCGGGGGGGGGGGGGGAACAAGAGAAGAAAGGAGGGTCTTCGATGGTGTAGAGGAAAATGAGACGGGAGGGGGTGGGGGAAGGAAAGAAGTAGACTGAGACAGACAGTGTTACAGTCCCCAAGAAAAAAATTCTCAAATACCATGCCCCAGAAATGGAACAATTCCCGGAAACCCAGGGGTGACCTTTAAATTAAGGAAGTTGGAAAGTCCCTAAAGGACTAAATGTACCATCAGGAGGGAGAGACAGCTAACTGCTAATGGCTAACATCTATTTCTGTAGCATGGCTTGCTTGCATTGGCTAGAAACAGTGACTATACCACCCACCCCACTCACACGTCATTTTCCCTATAAATGCTGACAACGAAATGCCCGCGATTCTCTTCCACAACCGCTTTTAGGTGTATGGGTGGTTGTCATGGCCAGCTATAATAAAGGCTTCTTTTGGCTTTACGTGAACGGCTTGGATGATCTCGTTCTTGTCGGGTATAACAACAGTATTACCCTATGTATATGTAAGATTACATGAATTGTGTGAATCTACATTGTGTACAACCATAGAAATGAAAAGTCGTACCCCATTTGTGTACCAAAAAAATGTTGAAAAATACTGTCATGCATAAATAAATATAAAAGATAGAAATTTAAAAATAAAGAAATTAAGGGGCTGGGGATATAGTTCAGTTGGTAGAGTGCTTGGCTCCCAAGCACAAGGCCCTGGGTTCAATCCCCAGCATCGCAAAAAAAAAATACTAAAAAAAAAGAAAAAAGAATTACCTCTTGCAGGGCACAATGGTGCATGCCCGTAACCCTTACCAACTCAGAGGCTGAGGAGGAGGATCAAGAGTTCAAAGTCAGCCTCAGCAACTTAGTGAGGCCCTAAGCAACTCAGTGAGACCCTGTCTCTAAATAAAATAAGAAATAGGGCTGGGGATGTGGCTCAGTGGTGAAGTGCCCCTGAGTTCAATCCCTGGTACCCCCACCCACTGAAAAAAGAGAATTACCTCTTAGCAGGAGGGTAATTGGAGTGGGAAATGTCCCTGATGCTTCCAAAGGAAACCAGGTATAGTCAGCAAGACCCTAACCTATTCTGGCTAATGGCATGACTGGTAGAGGAAGGCTAAAGAGCCAAGAGGCTTCGGACACATTCCCAAGAGTGATCTCTGAGCAATCTCAGCTGTCTCTAAGAGTGGATAAGAACAAGGTCAGTTTTGAGACCAACTTGGTCTTAAACACCTGGCAGGAGAGTATAACCCAAGCACAGTCCAAATGGACATTTAAAAGGAAAGACAAGCAGGGCGTGGTGGCGCTCGCCTGTAATCCAAGCAACTTGGGAGGCTAAGTCAGGAGGATCGCGAGTTCAAAGCCAGCCTCAGCAACTTAGCGAGGCCCTAAGCAACTCAGTGAGACCCTGTCTCTAAATAAAATACAAAATAGGGCTGGGGATGTGGCTCAGTGGCCGAGTGTCCCTGAGTTCAATCCCTGGTTCCACAAAAAAAAAAAAAAAAAAAAAAAGGAAAGAGAATGTTTTTCTTAAAATAACCTAAGATGTACAGTTTTGTGACAGCCCCACAAAAAGTAAGCAAAGCTGGAGGTCACGAAGGAAGGGTTCTTGGGTGGGAGTGCCTAATACTGACTATCACAAAGGACTCTAGGGTAACAAGTTTGTCCTGAGTTTTAGAGACTGGCTGAAATATTGATTGCTTTTGTGCTAATTGCTTACAAAAATGCAATGTGTTGCTGTCTTGCTCTTTGTTGCCCTAGCATGATCCCTGCCCTATGTGTGCCTTATCCAGTCACCCACCTACTGTCACCATGGACCTCTGGACTGCCCTGATGCTAAATACCCTTACCTGTCCATGCCACACCTGATAGAGAACAAGGATTTAGGGTCACTCCCCGCCCCACTGAACTTTGCCCTCTCTCAGCAGGAAGCAGCTTGGAGATACTGTCCTCATTTTTCGGTAGAAAGTGACAGTGGGGAAATTTAACAGTGGTCCCCTTCATGCTTTGAATACAGCCCTTGCTGCTCTGATGCTGAGACTTATTTATAAAATGAACATGTTTCTTTCTCTTCCTCTCCATCTCCCCCTCCCTAATCTTGGGGAAAACAATTACTTTTCTTCCCCATCCTTGGGGAAAGAGTTATCTGTCCTTGAGCACACATCCACAACAGGAATGAAGTAATTCAGACTTTGGGGATGTCACCAGCAGATTTTGGAAATGACTATCTCCCAAATTAACAAGTGAGCTGCCAGCCAGGCGTGGTGGCGCACGCCTGTAATCTCAGCACTTGGGAGGCTGAGGCAGGAGGATCACGAGTTCAAAGCCAGCCTCAGCAACTTAGTGAGGCCCTAAGCAACTCAGCAAGACCATGTCTCTAAATAAAATACAAAATAGGGCTGGGGATGTGGCTCAGTGGCTGAGTGTCCCTGAGTTCAATCCCTGGTTCTAAAAAAAACAAAACAAACAAACAAAAAAAAACAAGTGAGCTGGGCGCACAACTGTGATTCCAGTAGCTCTGGAGGCTGAGGCAGGAGGATCTCAAGTTCAAAGCCAGCCTCAGCAATTTAGGTAGGCCCTAACCAATTCAGTGAGACTCTGTCTCTAATAAAATATTAAAAAGGACTGGGGATGTGGCTCAGTGGCTAAGAGCCCCTGGGTCCAATCCCTAGTACAAAACAAACAACCAACCCCCACCACCACCAAATTAACAAATAAATTACATCAGGACAGGGAACACATGGAATATAGCCTTTGAATCATCTACTTAAAAATTGCCTGTTGCCACTGATGGGTAGAAACACAGCTTCTGGGACAGGAGTCCCTGTGTTTCTCCTTTGCTAGCAAAGCAGTAAAACTTTTCTTTTCTTTTCTTTTTTTTTTTTTCCTTTTTCTCAAAAAGAAGAAGAAAAAATTACCTCTTAGCTGGGAACGTAGCTCAGTGCTGCAGCGCTTACCCAGCATGTTCAAGCTCAGCAGTGCAAAATACAAAACAAAACAAAGAATTGCCTCTTAAGGAAAGGCCTTTGTTCTCTGTCTGGCGCTCCCGCCGCCCTTCTTAGTGAACACAATCCTACCACTCCTCTTCTCCACCTACTCAACCCACATGGGTTTACTAATCACAACCCCTCACAAAGGGACCGCCCTGTCTGGTTTTAAAACTCAAAGTCCTGGGCTGGGATGTAGCTCAGTGGCAGAGTGCTTGCCCAGCAAGCGAGAAGCCCTGGGTTTAATCTGCAGTACTGCCAAAACCAAAAATAAAATAAGACTGAAGTCCCACCTCCTAGAAATCGCTCAGTCCAGGGCAAACAGCAGAGACAGATGTCCTCTCATGTTACTCCCAGCCCTTCATTCATTCATCCTGTAAATAGGTGTCATGTCCCACTGTTCTGCGGATGCACTCTGCTACAGAGGCGTCAGGGAGCTTCCGAGAACAGGACCCAAGTATCCCCAGCATCCATGATGGTTCTTCCAGAGGAAGGCTCTTTTGTGGCAAATAATTTTCTTTCTTTTTAATGTGGTGATGAGTTTTCAACTGAAGCCTTAATGTGATTGCTTGGTAAGGACACTCAGATAGGAAGCTGCAAGAGTGGTCCTCTGGGGACACCTGAAAGAATTTAGATGCCAAGACAGGTGAGAGAGGCATGAAGGGGCCGAAAGAAAAACCCAGATGTACTTCGAAGTTTGGCAAGGATCAGCCCGTCCACAGTCCATCCCAGGAATGGATGACTCTGTCCCTTTCCCCAGAGCCTGATGGAGATGTCCCACCTTCTGAGGCTCTTGCTCTTCACACCCTTTGGAGTTTTAAGTCCTCAAAATAGGCATGTTTGAAATACCTCCTCTGGGCCCCCAGGCCTATAATGACTTCATGCCTCTCTTTTATTGGCCCAGGGATATGGTCCCCAAGATTTTGAAAGAAGTCCTCTCCTTGAGGCATCCCTTTGAGAGGAGTGTCACCCACCACTTAGAACAAGAGCCTTTGTGCTCTGCAGTATTGAATCGCAGGAAAAACATTTTCACAGTGACCAGGGAAGGGCCTCAGAAGCAGCTGAGGACTTGACCCAGACTCCACAGATGCGGAGCTGCTGAAACCTCTCTCCTGACCACCGCCATCAACGGGGCCTGGATTTTTTAATTCTAATCAAGAGACTGCTGGGAAGATGATGAATTCACTGAAGGCAAGAACAAAATCCTGGCTCCGATTCCCCCTGTGGCCCTGAACACACAGCCTGTACACGGTGGGAGCTGAGAAGTACTGTCCTGACCGGATTGGGTGACTGGGCATGGAGGAGAGGGTGTGGGACCGGGAGGAGAGAGCCGAAGCTCACAGCCCCTGCCGCGGCAGCTTTCAGGCTGCCGGAAAGTTCTAATGAAAAGCCTGCCAGACCTCTAACGAGAGAGCTCCGCTGCCAGCAGGCTGTGATTGCTCATTGTGTTTGGTTATAATTAGCAGCATATTCTGCGATGGTAGAACAGGCAGCGAGCAGGAGCAGGGCTGGGAAGGGCTGCCACCCTCGCAGCCACCAGCCCCCCATCCCTGCACTGCAAAACCTGGGCTCCTTTCCTTCCTGACCCTGCCTGTCCTGCATTGGCAGCAGGATCCTGTGACTGGTAGCCCTTGGTCATTGATACTGGACCAAAACCCCAAGCCCCTTTCACAGGCCAAAGAGGAACTGCTTTCTGTGACTGCAGGAGCGCTCAGGCAGAAAGAATGGGCACACCTGGGTTCCAGATGAAGTTTTTTTCTGCAATTTACAAGCAATATAACTTCAGGCAAGTGAGCCTCAATTTCCTTATCTGTACTATGGGGACAGAAATAACGGTGCCTATCTTCCTTGTGGATGTGGTGATACTTGAAAGGGATTACTAATTTAAGGCACTTGGCAGAGTTGGTGTGCCCTGGGCCCTGGGGCTGCTCTTATGATGGGAGGTGGCTTTGGCTCAGGCCCTTTCCCCTCTGCTTTCTGCACTGTCTCACCCCCTGGGTCAGGCTCCTCCCCCACAGGTGTTCAGCAGCCTGCTACCCTTTTTTCCTTCCCTGTTGACTGACTCTTGGGGGAGGGTCTGTTTGAACTGGTTCAATCTCAGTGTGAATATATGTAACTGTGTGATCTCTCCTAGAAGAATGGTCTCAAACTTTTTAAACCATCACTCTCAAAATAAAATATATTTTATATAGTAGCTGAGAACATGCATCTATCAGTAGATGAAACAGCAATGTAAACTTCATGAGATAATACTTATCCAAACCAAGTAGGATGCTTTCTTTCTGTACTGGGGATGGAACCTGAAGGGTTGTGGAAAATAATATTCCTATAAGATTACTCCCCAAGAAAATGAAGGGACGGTGTGGCTGGGAAAGGAAACTGGCCAACCATTAAACCTCTCCCATTCCTGATAACAATGGACCTGGGGGGAAAAGGGTGGATATGGAATGCTAGGCCCTAAACCTTGACCTTCCCTGACCTTCCCCATGTCAACCTAATCCTGAATGACACTGGGCAAGATTTGAATACTCATCCTTTGGTATCTAATTTTAAACTGCTAGCACACAATGCTTACATCACCCTCCTCATACCCTATACCAGAATTCCCCCTGTAACTGGGGGCCATTTTCCATCGGGAAGGTGGACCCGAATGATGCCCAACTCTGAGAAGGAATAAAGGCTTCTCTGAATCCACCAAGGTCTGCCCCCCGTTTTTCCACTTACAGAACCCAGGAGAGCTTTACTGTTACTGAAAGCTCAGTCCTTGTGTCTGATGCCAATCCAATAAAGAGGACATGGGGGTTTTTTTGTTTTTTGTGTGTGCGGTGCTGAGGATTAGAACCCGGGGCCTTGTGCTGACAAGGCAAGCACTCTACCAACTGAGCTATATCCCCAGTTCTGAGGATGTGGTTTTGGGGAAAAGAAGGTTTATTGCTTTGCTAGCAAAGGAGAAGCACAGGCGACTCCTGTCCCAAAGGCTGTGATTTTGCCCATCAAGGGGAGCAAGGGGCTTCTAAAGAGGTGGTTCAAAGTCTATGTTCCACGTGTTTTCTGTCAAGTTGTAATTCACTTGTTAATTTTAGAAATAGTCATTTCCGAGATCTGGTGCCATTCCCAAAGTCTGGATTACTTCCTTCCTGGGGTGGGTATGTGCTCAAGGACAGATAACTGACTAGGATGGAGAGGAAAGGTAATCCTATTTCCACTGCGATTAGGGAGGGGGAGAGATTAGGGAGGAGCAGGGAGAGAGGAAGAGAAAGAAATATGTCCTCTTAAAATATAAGTCGTGCTGGGTTTGTGGCTCAGTGGTAGAGCGCTTGCCTAGCATGTGTGAGGCACTGGGTTCAAGTCTCAGCACCACATATAAATAAAATAAATAAAAATAAAGGTTCATCAACATCTAAAAAATATTTTAAAAAAAGTCGCAGTGACAGCAGCAGCAAGGGCGGCATTCAAAGCCTAAAGTGGACCATTGTCACAAAGCCACTGAACTACATCCCCAGCTCTTTTAATTAATTAATTTTTTTTAAATTTTGAGACAGGGCCTCATTAATTTGCTGAGGCTGGCCTTGAATTTGTGGTCCTCCTGTTTCAGACTCCCCAGTTGCTGGTGACTTGCTGCCAGGAAAGGTTCCATTTGTTCTTTCATTGGCGCCAAAACCTGGGACCCGAAGCCCGGGACAGGGTCCCCTTCTGCATTGAAGGCCCCTGCTCCCTCCCGCCGTCCGGAGACCTCCTGCCCACGTCCTCCTTTTCAGACGCTGGCTCCCGCACCCACCACCGGCCATCACCTAGGTAAGCCCCCATGCAAGCGTCAGCCCCATTCCAGCTGTAGCAGGACTCTTGACCGTGATCGTCCGGCAAAGTCCTGACGCTCCTCTGGGACAGGGGACCGCACCCCACCATGATCCTTATGGTCTCGGTGGACCCTCCAACGACTTGCCATTCTCATCTGCTTTGGGGTGTGAAGAGCCTATAATAGGTGAAGACTTTCATTTTCTCTCCGTTCTTTCCTTTCACTCTACCCTTTCCCTTCTCCTCCGAACCAGGAAATCCTAGTACTAGGTTCCCTGTGCCCCGGCACTTCGCCTCCAGCTCTCAGTCAAAAGGATCTGGCATACGGGTGACGACCCCACCCACCTCCTTTTCCTGACTCCCCAGGAGTCACATGGTCGCGGGGGTCTTTGGAGGACGCTCCTTAGATTTCCCCCAACCGTTTCCGGCCCGGGATTTTCCCCCTCTTGCTCTGTCCTCCTCCTCACTCTCCCCTCTACCTTCTCTCAATATGGGAGCTTCTTCATCTCTTCTGGACACCTCACCCCTCAAATGCCTCCTCCAGAACCTCACTTCACTCTTCCTCCTACCGGAAATTAAGCCCAAACTTTTGATCAAATTTTCCACTCAAGATTGACCTACCTTTCCCTTAGATAACAGAAACCATTGGCCCCCTGAAGGCTCCGGGGACCCAAATTTAATTTGGAACCTCTCCTGGCAGCAAGTCTTCGTTCATTCTTTCAGCTGGGATTACAGGCATGCCCTGTGGCGCGTGAGTGTGATACATTCTGCCCTCTTCCCTTTCCTCTTCTATAATATATATTCTTCTATTTATATTCTATATAATAGTTATATGTATATATATATAAGCTTCAGAATAGTTAATATGCAATATGAATTATTATATACATGTATTATTCTACTTATTCTATATGTATATAAAATAGTTTTGATGATTTGCCAAAGATCAGGACCCATTAAACTGAATTCATAGCCCAACTGTGGTTAAGATATCTAGTGTGGAAAAAAAAAGTGTCCCAGGAGGAAAAGACCCTTATTTCTCATTATGGATTAGAAGTCTCTGTTCTCTGTTAAAGGGATTTTTAATCAGGTAGTTAATGGGAAAGAGAATTCTGAAAAGTTGGAAGCTCTTCCTTAAAGTCATAGAGATTTAAAGGTGGAAATAAATCTGAGTATCCATGATGAGCGAGAGGTTTTGTTGTTGTTGTTGTTTTTAGTACTGGAGATTAAATCAAGGAGCACCTTACCATGGAGCCATATCCCCAGCCTTTTTTATTTTGAGACAGTGTTTTGCTAAGTTGCTGAGACTGACTTTGAACTTATGATAGGCCTGCCTCAGCCTTCCAAGATGCTGGAATTACAGGCTTTTTCTACCATGTCCATTGACAGTTTTTGCATGAATCTTTGGGAGCTTCAGAATCAAACTATTCCCAGAAAAAACAGGAGGTCACCCATCCTTTGCTGCTATACCAACCTGCAAGCTAACTTGTCCTTAGCTTGGGTTCCAACAAATCTTACAAATAAATGCCTTGATCCTAGGTGTAAGGAAGCTCAATATTTGTGTCGACTCAGCCAGACAGGAAATGCTTTGAGCTAGGCTTATACTTATGTTTTTTTTTTTTCCATAACAAAATCAGGGCATATGGCCTCACAAGTACTTATAATAACATTAGGATAAAATATTTAAAACTGAAACTGTCCTGGAAAGTTCCCAACTTGGGATCACATGGTTACCATGAGAAATTGTGAATTTAATGCCAAGAGAGTGAGAAGGAGGGAAAAGTCCTCTCAAGAACCCAGGTCTTGCCCTCTGATTTAGGAGAAGGAAGCTTGTGCTTCCAGAACCTTTTTGGAATACCAGAATCTCCTTCAAATACCCTTGAGGGTATTCAGTTATTAAATACTTTAGTGGATCTGTAGCAGGATTGGATCCTGATTGGTGAGAGGAGTAGAGAATAAAGGGAAATGAGAATCTTCCAAAGTGTTTCCTAATTTTGTTTACAGCTTATTAAGCTCCCAGCTTCTCGATCCCCAGTCCTGATCCCACCTCCCCCCTCACTCTCCACCACATCCCCACAGTTCCTTCAGCCAATGCTGCCATTAACAACCTGACTATGGCCAAAGGTAGCTGTTGTTATTAAAGCATAAAGAGAGACTGTCGGGGTATTCCGGGTACCCCCGGCTCTATGCTAAGATGGCGGGTTGGCAATGCGGTTTTGTGTTGTAGTAAACAAGTCGCTCTCACCACGGAAGTAGATACTTGATTGGCTTGAGCATCCACCCGACCTGATGACGCAGAGCACGTATATAAGGACTAGGCAGGGGGGTAGCGAGGGAGAACGCCGAGTGAACACCGAGTGAACACCATGAAAAAATGCCATGGGAACGCCATGAGGAACGCCAGGAGAACGCCAGGGAGAACGCCAAGAAAATGCCAAGAGAACGCCAAGAGAACACCTGGAGAACGCCATGAGGATGCCTGAGAGAACACCATGAGAACGCCAGGGAGAACGCCATGGAGGAGAATGCCATGAGGACGCCATGAGGAACGCCATGGGAGAACGCCGAGAGAACGCCATGAGAGAGAACGCCATGAGGACGCCGGGGACAACGCCATGAGAATGCCAGAGAGAACACCATGAGAACGCTGAGAGAACACCATGAGGATGCCATGAGGATGCCATGAGGGAATGCCATGAGGAACGCCAGGGAGAACGCCAGGAGGACGCCATGAGGGACGCCATTAACAGCAGCTGTGTAACATGTGTTAGGCGCTAGAATAAAGTGTGTTAAAAGCAACAACCTTGTGTCGCGTCTTACCGCGGGCGGAAAGACAGCGATAAGAGACTACACTGGGCTGAAATTACACAATTGGCTCTTTTCTTCATGAATCAATTCCATGTAGGAGAGTGATGTAATAATCTCCTTGTCATTTGGGACTTCAAATACTAGGGTTCCTTCCTTCCACACTGAGATTTGGGTTTCTGAAGCTTCAATAGGAAAATAGTTCTGTGAAAGGGTCCAATACTTCTATCTAACAACTTCTCCTTCCAGGCTGTATTAGCCAGCTTTTGTTGCTATAACAAAATACTGGAGGCTGTGCACTTTATAAAGAAAGAGATTTATTTAGATCATAGTTCTGGAGGTTTATAAGCATGGTGCCAGCATCAGCTTGGCTATGATGAAGGCCTCATGGTAGTTGGCTTCACGGAAGATGGCATCATGGCAAGAACACATGTAAGAGGGAGAGGTCACATAGCAGAACAGGAAGCCAGAGAGAGACTGAGGTTCCACAATAACTGCTTCGTTTCCTCTGAGGGAACACCCTAAATGACTTAAAGATCTCCCTCTAGTCCCTCTTAAAGGTCCCACCACCTTAACATCACTACACTGAGACCAAACTTCCAACATGTGAAGCTATGGGAACAAAGCACTTCTAAAACATAGTAGAGCCCTAGCTACACACACAGCCCTAGCACATAGCTAATGGGTGTGGTCATCTCCAGGCCTGGGCCTTTGGTGAACCCCTCAGTATGGCTGAAGTGGGACTACAGAAAAGATGTTGGGCCGGGCACGGTGGCGCACGCCGGTAATCCCAGCACTTGGGAGGCTGAGGCAGGAGGATTGCGAGTTCAAAGCCAGCCTCAGCAACTTAGCGAGGCCCTAAGCAACTCAGTGAGACCCTGTCTCTAAATAAAATACAAAAAAGGGCTGGTGATGCGGCTCAGTGGCGGAGTGCCCCTGGGTTCAATCTCTGGTAACAACAACAACAACAAAAAGTAATAAAAAAAAAAAAAAGAAAAGATGTTGGCTCCAACATATACTCAACAGCCTCTCTGGGCCCCAGGTGAGGAAACCACGAAGAAGCACCTCCTCAGGGACCCCTCTATGAGAGCTGCTTCCCCACAGATTCCAGGGAGAGGAAGGGAGGGGCAGAGGGAGTCATCTCTCAAGATCTCTTTCAATCCCCATTGCTATCAAACAAGTACAGCCCAGCTCCAACAGCCCCCAACCTCCATGCCAAAAAACAAAATGCAAAGTCCCCTAATCATTTGCCTGATTACCTTGCTCCAAGCTCAGACCCTTCCCACTCTCTTTCTTGGCCCTGAACCTTCTGGAAGCAGTGCCTTTAATTAAAACCCCTGGCTGCTGCTGCTCTCTGCCATCTGCCTCCTTTGCCCACTTGTTTCCTATGTCTGTGTTTCTGGGACTCTAATTGTCATTAAATTATAGGGTAATACTAATAGGGGGGTGAGAACCCAGTTAATGGCTCACTGTTCCACTAAGTAACAATTGTAGTAATCACCAAGCTAAAGGCCTCCGTGCATTAGCTGGAGGTTGCTGGGGTTTCCTGGCCTACGCTTTCTCCACACCCTTGTCTCAGCAACCGAGTACAGTTCACAGGGAAAACTGAAAACTCAGAGGGAAGTGACATGATTGAAAGAATATGGGGGAAAGCAAGAAAATGCTTTCTGGAATAAGAATTTGAGTCACATGAAAGTCAAGGCAAAGGAAATTAAGTTCAATGTTTCAAAATATCTTGGGAAATAAAGTTAAGTAATGATGAATTATTATTAAAGGATTTGAGGCTTGATTTTTCAGAGATATGATGAGGCTAGGGGAGTACTGGTCTTTCACTCAGTTTTTCCAGAGTCATCCGATGGAAGGCACATGTGAGCTAAATATGCAGCAAAGGAGAGCAGGTCAATGCCCACGAACATGCCAAACAGATAGGTGCCAACGGTCCTGCAATTCTACCCAGTACATTGTGCTGACCTGGGATAGAAGAAAAACCATATGAGTTCCTTACTGCAAGGTGCCCACAGTCTGAGGGGAAAGACCAGATAGAATTTAACTGTAAGATAGACCGACACTTTTGATCCACTTTTCAAGGTAGGAAGCATTTCACAAGACATCATCTTTGTGCACACCTGTAATCTGAGGCAGGAGGATTGCGAGTTCAAAGCTAGCTTCGGCCACTTAGCGAGGCCCTAAGCAACTCAGTGAGACCCTGTCTCTAAATAAAATTTTTAAAAGGACTGGGGATGTGGCTCATTGGTTGAGTGCCCCTGAGTTCAATCACCAGTACCCCCCCAAAAAATCTCATCTTTGAGGAACATAGGGATTATTATTCTCATTCTACAGATGTAGAAACCAAGACTCAGAGAGGTTAAGTGACATATAAATATATATATATATATATATTTTTTGGTCCTGGGGATTGAATTCAGGGGCACTCCACCACTGAGCCACATCCCCAGCCCTATTTTGTATTTTATTTAGAGACAGGGTCTCACTGAGCTGCTTAGGGCCTCGCCAAGTTGCTGAGGCTGCCTTTGAACTCTCGATTCTCCTGCCTCAGCCTCCCAAGTGCTGGGATTACAGGTGTGTGCCACCGCGCCCAGCTTAAGTGACATATTTAGTGTCACATATGGCCCAAATTTCTGAATTCCTTTGACTCTTGCCTCTTCCTGCAAGAAGTCCCCAGCAATGTTTCAATATGCTCTTCAGTCCTTCCTTACCACTGCTCCATCATCTCACACCAGCCCCTGTACATGCTGGGAAACAGAAAGGAAGCCCTAATGGGGCTAGAGCACCAGTTAGGGATGCCCAAGGCCTTACAGAGTTTGGTTGAAACAATGACTCTCTTTCTAATTAGACCTCCCTCTCCTAGAACCCAGACTTGGATTGGTAAAGGCCTGGTCCAGGAAATAAACTCAAATATTAGGTAGTCTCTTATATTTGAAAAATAGAAATAAATGTCCTGTGAATGCTCAGGATTCTGATAACAGGAGGGTTTTAATTCAAGATGCATTATAAATGAAATAAAATCAGATGTTAAAATAGATATTTTAGCTGAATCACAAATAGATACCAAAGTGAAGTGCTAGACCAGGATTTTCAAAGCGGCCAAGAATATGTATGGTACAAAAATTCGAGGGAACATTCTTGATGAGAATTTCTTGGAGAGAGTTGTGCTGAGTCCCACCCCATCCCTCTCTCAATCAGAGGTGTCAAGCCTGAGAAACAGAAATGGCCAGGATACAGGAGAATGGAGGGTTACACAGCGGAACTATCTTCACAGAATTGTTGGGGTAAAGGTGTAAGCTGTGGGTGACAGGGAAGGTTGACCTGGGATGACCAGAGATTTTATCCAAGAGTGCAGCCTGGAAGGACAAAGAAAACTCAGCCAAGAGAAGCTGGAGGTGTGAGCAAATTCCTAGGGAGGAGGGAGAAAGAGTTTTGCTGGGGAAAGTGTATCTCCTGAGCTGAGAGGTCGCAGAAATGCAGGGGGCGTGGCACACAAAACACCAACAAAAAATGTCAGCAACAAACACCTGCCAAGTCCAGGGAACGTCAATGCCGAATCCCCATGGCTGGACCCAGCAAGAGGAAATTTACCTACTTCTTCCCATTCCAGCACTCTGAGGATCAAAAATTACAGTTCAGGAGGACGCCTGCCCCTGGCTGGGTCTGAGGCCCGACCCGAGGTAGAGGGTGGCCGAGGCTGTCGTGTAGTGGGGCATTGGGCCAGTGGAGAACACCTACCCCAGTCCTTTACCGACCCACACCTCCGTCCCCCGCACCTCCTCCCGCCCTCTCTTGGCTCCCACCATTCTCCCCTGGCACAGTGCCTTACACAGAGGTGGTCATGAGGGGGTTTGAACTGAGTCCCACTACCTCGGGGGACACCTCTCCTCCCCCACTTGTTCAGGCTTCTACACCAGGAGGCCTCCATTACCTCTTCCCACTCCATCACTGCAGAGGGGTTCCATTCACCCCCACTCGCCCTTTCACCTCTTTTCCTGTTGTATATATCACCTTTGTTGACAATAAATTTTTTTTTTAATTAAGAGAAAAAAAAATCACATTTCATAAATGTGGGAGACGGGGAAACAAGGGTCACCTCCTCTAGGTGTCCAATGTGAGCCAAAGGAGAGGGGAGAAGCCCAATTGTATGTCATTTTGGAGTTTTATTGATCATATATAAACATCTTAATCACTGAGTTGAGATTATTCAGATTTAAAGCAACTGAGAAAGACCTAGAAATTCATGGGGTTCAGTGGTATAGTTGGATAGGAGGAATAACTTCTAATGTTCCATAACACTGTAGGATGACCATGTTTGATGGAAATTGAATATTTCAAAATAGTAAATTAGTAGAGAGTAATTTGCATGTTGTGGGGAGTACTGGGGATTGAACCCAGAAGGGTACCTCTGAGCTCTGTCCAGGTCCTATTTTTTTTTTTTTTTTTTGAGGCAGAGTTCCATTAAGTTGCTGAGGCTGACCTTGAATTTGTGATCCTCCTGCCTTGGCCTCCTATGCAACACCATTCCTGGCCTTAGAGAAGTATTTGAATGTTCCCAACACAAAGAAATGACAAATGTCTGAGGTGACAGATATGCTGATTTCCCTGATCATTACATGTTGTGTACATGTATTAAGATGTCACAATGTCCCCCTTTAAATAAGTGCAATTACTTTGTGTCAATTAAAAATAAAAATGTATTTTTTTAAAAAGTCATGGGGTCTGCCTGAATTTTTATCCAAGTGTAGATGTGTCAGCTCCACAACATTTTTTCTTCTTCCATTTTTGGGACAAGGTCTTACTAAGTTGCCCCAGCTGGCCTCGAACTTGTGACTCTCCTGTCTCAGCCTCCTGAGTAGCTGGAATTAAAGCCGTGCACCACCTGCCCAGCCCCACCAAATTTGAAAGGTTAATGAAAGAGCAAACTTAATTTTTTAAATAATTTCATTCCATGCATTATGCTTGTTTAGTGTGACAGTTGTTTGAATCATTTGTTAAATTGCTTTACTAAGAAAACTAAAAACAGTTATGTCATTCAAAAATAGACCCCAGTCCTCAGATGGTGTTGGGCTATTGGGAGGAGATAAGCCAATGAGAGATAGGCCTTCACTCTTGACGTCACCCACTTGAGGGAAGCAGCCAGTCAGGAGTAGGCCTGAGGGAATCATTACCCAAGGTCAGGCCTTTGTCACCGTCTGCAGCTGGTAGAATACCACCAGCCTATTCTGAGGATGCCCAGATGTCCTGAGACTCAAGATTCCGCCAGCTTGCCCTGGATGGGAGAGATGGAGAATTACGCAGCTGAGGCTTGGTGCAAAAGTAGCCAGGAATACGAAGTCCGTGTCACTTGTTCAGATAGGAGGAATTCTACCCTAAGCTGAGTGGGAGGGGGTGTGGAGCAGTGGGCGCCCTTGTCTCTTTGTTCACAATGTACTATCAATAGGCTCTTTGTACATATGACTGCCTAGGGTAAGTGGACCCACTTCAGCTGAAGCACGCAGGTGGGCAAGGGAGGATGGAAATAGACTGTGGAAATCACTCAAGGTAGTTTAGAGGTCATGCCTTTGGAAGTCAGCCCAATGTGTTCATCAGACATGTCCCAGCAAGTCTGAATTCAAGTGGGGCTTCAGGCTAAAACCTGCCTTTCCATTCGTTCCCAGCTCTGCAGCTCATAAGCACACATGTGTACACACACACACACACACACACACACACACACAACTTTAGCAAGCAAAATATAAAAGGGTCACGAGTGAGCTCAGCACTTCTGGTAAATTCCTTCCTACTGGCCTCCCTGCCTCCTCAAAGCCAGCCTGCATAACACCACCAGATTAATATCCCTGAACCCCCGTTTTAACCTCTCTCCTTCCTCAAGTGTGAATCATCCTGGAGTCCCTGGTACCTACAAGCTCTAGCCCCAGCACCAGAAGGGATTCAAAGCACATGCATTTTTAACCTCCTCTGATGCTTCTCTTCCACACAACTCTTCTCCTGCTCTCTATTAACTGACCCTGAAGAAGCTCCACATTTCCCTGCTTCACCCAGCGCACAGAGTTCCAAAAGCCTCAGCCACGTAGGACAGAGGAGCCAGCAGGACAAACTAGGAGGCCTGGAGCTGCCAGGTTCTACCGTTCTGCAGAACTGTGACCTTCAGGAGGCAGCTTTGATTTTTTTTTTTTTTTTTGTACTGATTTTTTTGTACTGAGGATTGAACCCATGGTGCTTTACCTCTGAGCTACAATCCCCAGTCCTCCAACCCTTTTTGTTTTTATTTTAAGACAGGGTCTGGCTAAATTGCTGAGGCTGGTCTCAAACTTGCCGTCCTCTTGCCTCAGCCTCACAAATCACTGAGATTACAGATGTGTGCCATGGCTGCCGACTGGTAACTTACTTTCTTTCTTTCTTTCTTTCTTTCTTTCTTTCTTTCTTTCTTTCTTTCTCTCTCTCTCTCTCTCTCTCTTTCTTTCTTTCTTTCTTTCTACCAGGAATTGAAACCAGGGGTACATAATCACTAAGCCACATCCCCAGCCCTTTCTTATATTTGATTTGAGACAAGGTCTTGTTGCTTAGGGCCTCACTAAATTGCTGAGGCTGGCTTTGAACTCATGATTCTCCAGCCTCGGCCTCCCGGGTCACTGGGATTACAGGCATGTGCTACCGTGCCCAGCAGTAACTTTGATCTTTAGGTCTCCTTTCTTTACTTCCCTCATAAAATTATTAGACTGGATGATTTTGAAATTTTTTCCCCAATTCAAAAGTTTTATGATTCTCCCATTAACCCTGCTTTTAAGAAAAACTTTACCTCTCAGATAATTTCCAGCCCCAAATGAATCAAAGCACTGTGACATATCACGTTGTCATGGTGCATGTCTGTAATGCCAGTGGCTAGGGAGGCTGAGGCAGGAGGATCACAAGTTCAAAGCCAGCCTCAGCGAGGGCAAGGCGCTAAGCAACTCAGTGAGACCCTGTCTCTAAATAAAATACAAAATAGGCTGGGGATGTGGCTCAGTGGCCGAGTGTCCCTGAGTTCAATCCCTGGTTCAAAAAAAAAAAAAAAAAGAAAAGAAAAGAATAAATGGAAAATAGGGCTGTGATTGTGACTCAGTGGTAGAGCGATTGCTTAGCATGCGTGAGGCACTGGGTTCCATCCTGAGCACCGCATAAAAATAAAATAAAGGCATTGTGGCCATTCACAACTAAAAATTATTTAAAAAAATAAAATAAATGGAAAATTCCAAAAATAAACAATTTATAAGTTTTAAACTATACCCATTCTGAGTAGCAGGATGAAATGTCATGCCATCTGGGTCTGTCTTACCCTGGATGTGAATCAATCCTTTGTTCAGCGTACCCACTCTGAAGATACTATCCCACCAGTAGTTACCTAGGAGTCAGATTGACTGTCACATCAGGCAGACCTTAAGTTCAAGCAACCATCACATAGTAGCCCAAGGCCATATCACAATGTCTCTGTTATTCACCCACAGCCTTTCATTTTAACCACAAGAAGAAGGGTGAGTACAGTACATTATAGTACAGTACCACATTCAAATAAATTTTATTAGAGCATATTGTTATAATTGCTCCATTTTATTATTTATTGTTGTTAATCTCTTATGGTGCCTCATTTGGAAGTTAAACTTCATCGTAAGTATGTATGTATGTATAGAAGAAAACATAGTATATATAGGATTTGGTACTAATATCCACTGGAGGTCCTGGAAAGTACTCCTCAGAAATGAGGGGAAATTATGGTACACATTTTGTTTATCTGTTCATCAACTGGCAGATATTTGGCTATTATTTGGCTGTTATAATAATGCCACTGTAAACATTCACGTACATATTTTTTGTTTTTGATTTTTGGTACTAGGGAGTGAACTTAGGGGGGCTTCACCACTGAGCTACATCCCCAGTCCTTTTTATTTTATTTTGAAACTGAGGGTCTTGCTGAATTGCTGAGGCTATCCTCAAACTTGTTATCCTCCTGCCTCAACTTCCTGAGTAGTAGGAATGACAGCTGTACACCACCCTATGCAACTCCTGTACAAATTTTTGTGTGGACATATGTTTTCATTTTTTTAGGTATATATGTGGGAGTGGAATTGCTGGGTTATATGGTAAATCTGTGTGTGATGAATTACCAGACTGTTTTCCAAAGTGGCTGTTCCACCCTATACTACCACATTCAGCAGTGAACGTGGGTTTCAATTTGTCCACATCCTTCCCATTATCTGACTTTTTTTATTATACCCATCTTTGTGGCTGGGACTTGGTTTATCATTGTGGTTTCACATGTATTTCCCTAATGGATAATAATGTTGAATGTTTTTTCTTTTTGCTTATGGGCTACTTGTGTATCATTCTTGGAGAAATATCTATTCAGATCCTTTGCCCATTTTATAATTGGGATGTCCTTTTATTATTGAGTTGTGTTCTTTATATATTCTGCATACTAGATTTCATCAGAAACATGGTTTGCACATATTTTCTCCCATTTTGTGGGTTGTATTTTCACTATCTTCATGGTCCCCTTTGAAGCATGTGTTTACTTTTGATGAAGTCCAATTTATCTATTTGTCACTTGTCTTTTTTTGTGTGTGTGGTATTTAGGATTGAACCCAGGGGGTTTCTACCCCTGAGCTACATCCCCAACCCTTTTTATTTTATTTTATTTTTTTGGTACCAGGGGTTGAACTCAGGGACACTTAACCATTGAACCACATTCCCACAGCCCTTTTTTATATTTTATTTAGGGACAGGGTCTCACTGAGTTATTTAGGGCCTTGCTAAATTGCTAAGACTGGCTTTGAACTTATGATCCTCCTCAGCCACCAGAGTTGCTGGGCATCACCTTGCCTAATACAAACATTGAAAAAAAAATTCTTTTTTTTTTTTTTTTTTGCATTAGGAACTGAACCCAGGGGCACTTAACCACTGAGCCACATCCCCAGCCCTTTTTTATTTTGAGACAGGCTCTCACTAAGTTGCTTAGGGACTTGCTAACTTGCTGAGGCTGGCCTCAAATTTGTGATCCTCCTACAAACCTGTGTTACTGCACCTGGCTCAGGGTATGAATTTTGAGGGGACAAAAATATTCAGACCATAACACAATTTGAACATTCAATCTCCATCTAGTGACCAATATAAAGAATCTAGGGCTGGACATATTGCTCAGTTGGTAGAGTGCTTGCCTTGTAAGCACTAGGCCCTGGGTTCAATACCCAGCACTGCAAAAAAAAAAAAAAAAAAAGAATCTATATCATGCTTAGCACACAGTATGTTACCTACGTGTACCCACATTTCAGAGTAATATTGTTGCAGGGCAAGGCCTGCTCTCTGGTTCTTGCAAACATGCTGGAAAGAATTGGAGTGAGACCCATAAAATACAAGCCAGAGTTTATCAGAAACAGTTTACTAGTCAGTGCCAGAAATGAGGGAGATGTGCAGCATAGAGACGGCATGCACCACCTGGAAAAGAAATGGGCCCCATCGTCACAGAACTGGGAGTGTTTAGAGTTTGAAACCAGCTGAAGTTGGCAATTGGCCCCAGAAAATTTTGCTTCTTGTGATGTGATAAGAAAGGCTCTGGAGACTAGGAAGAGGCTAACCACGAACCCGCCCCCCCTCCCAAATACTGTCTTTCTGAGTCCTGGAATCTTTGATCTGTATTCTTCCTGTAGATAACAAGTCATCTCAGGTTTCCTGAGAAATGTGACATATCCCATTGGCTTAAGCCAGGGCAAGGCCAGAGTCACCCAAGGTAAACTGCTTTTTCAAAAGAAGGAACGTGGGGGAGGAGACAGCACAGCACAGCATGGCAGTCCTAGTCTACAGAGCCATGCCCCAAACCCAGGTTCTTTTTTTTTTGAACTGGGGATTGAACTCAGGGGCACTTGGCCACTGAGCCACATCCCCAGCCCTATTTTGTATTTTATTTAGAGACAGGGTCTCACTGAGTTGCTTAGGGCCCTGCTAAGTTGCTGAGGCTGGCTTTGAACTTGTGATCCTCCTGCCTCAGCCTCCCGAGTCACTGGGATTACAGCCGTGCACCACTGCCCCAGCTCAAACCCAGGTTCTTATCACTCCTGTTTGCTTTCTACCTATCAGTATGACTTAATACTGCAAAATATTTCTCAGTCACTATCTGTAACTTTTGCAAATACCACACTAATTATTGTGAACCACAAAAAGAACATAAAAAGAAACAAGAAAATGAATTTGGGGCACTCCTGGGACACAATCCTGGGAAATCATTATGCAAGAATCTATTGCATTCCTGTTATCTGAGAGGAAGGATTTGACAAGTTAATTTGTCTTTTCTCTTACCTGAGCCCCCTGACACTCAAATCCAAAGCATTCTGCCTGCAACACAGACGGCCGCACAATTCATTTTGTTTCAGACACTGGGCATGCGCAGAAGCACGGAAGTGTTGCCCGGGGACTTGAAGATCATTTCTCATGGGAATGGATGTTTAGGATAATGTCATACTGGTTCCATGCTGAGTATAGAATCTGGAGAGGCAAAGACAGGTGTTTTTAAAATAAATGTGTCTTTGTGATCTAAGGTCCTAGGAAGCTCCAGGCTCAGGGCAAGGGGCTCTATTGTCTCCATCTAAAGGTGGAATCTCTCCAGAAATCTTCAGGAAGTAACATGAAAACTTCCAATTATCTTGGAAGTAGGCCAGTGTTTCAGAACAGAATAACTGAACTGTACCTCAAATTTATAACTCTACTGTGGTCCTAAGTCTCAGGCTAAATAAGTTTAGTTGGTTGGCTTCTCTTAGATAAAAGACTTTGTCATCCCATAATGATGTGGACGAAGTAGACGTTTGAAATATTTTATAGTATTAAACACATTAGAGTTCCCCCAGTCTGCCTCCAGTAATGAGGATTGAATCCAGGGGTGCTCTACCACTGAGCTACATTCCCAGACCCCCTTTTATACTTTATTTTAATTTTGAAACAGGGTCTAGATAAGTTGCTCAGGCTGGCCTCAAACTCATGATCCTTCTGCCTCATATCCCAAGCGACTGGCATCACAGGAGTGCACCACGGTCCCAGGCCATATTAGTGAATGTACCATATCAAATTAGTGATTTTAATTTGAAATGTTCAATGTCAGCAGATATTATGTTTTGAAATGTTTATCAGAGTTCCCCATGCTTTGTTTCACAGTTTATATTTTGTATTTTAAATTTTAAAATAAAAAAGTACCTGAAAAAAATTTTCATATTTTAAAGAGTAGAATGAGGAATTCTCCATCAGTTCCAGCAGCTAGCACCTTCGGTTCTTATTGTTCTCCTGGTAATTAACTCCATGTTTCTACAGTATACTGCTCTCATTTTATCATGGAAGAAGACATGTCTCCCAAGAAGGGTCCAAGGGGTTCCTAGAGAGAAGGGTGAGCTTGATTCAGGACCAGACTTGTTCTTGGCATTCGTGGGGGTAAAGAATTTCTGCATACATCAGTCAAAGACACAGACAGAGATTTATATAGGAAATAAATACACATTCAAGGGAGAATGTGGGCAATCTTGACAGTGAGAAACTTTTGGTGTAAGGCAAGGAGTTCAAACTCAAGGAAAAATGCAACCTATCTCCAGAGAGACAGAGAGACAGCAACTTGTTGGTGTGGAGTGTTAATATTTATAAAGGGAGGGTTGCTAGGGGCTGGACTAGAGGTGAAGGCAGGGTGGAACTACTCATGTTACAAGGGCATGGGTCAAGGACACAAGCCCAAGGGCATATCACTCAGGAGTAGCAATTGTTCCTAGTTGCTTTTTGCATTTCCATGGTTCCATTAGGTAGTAGTTAGTAAAGAGCAGTGAACCAATAGTACTGACAGGGTCATGGGATTTATTTGAATTGCTTTTAATAAATAATCAAGTAGCTCCTAGAACAACAACAGGTATACTAACCCTGGGAATATACACATGGAAACAAAGGGAGCTTATTAAGAAATACATCAAGAGAGAAAGATCAACATGGCTAACTCCTGGCAAGATCTACTGAGGGGCTGGGGTTGTGGCTCAGTGGTAGAGCGCTTGCCTAGCATGTGTGAGGCACTGGGTTCAATTCTCTGCACCACATATAAATAAGTGAATAAAATAAAGGTCTATCAACATCCGAAAAATTTATAAAAAAAAAAAAAAAAGATCTACTGAGGTCATTGTAAGGCTAGGAATTATGGCCATATGTTTCATTTCAGAAGGGAAATTTCATTAATAGCAGGCACACTAAGATGAAGTCTGCCTAGTCATTAACCCCAGCACCCATGTTAACATAGGTGACCCCTGAATAGAATGGTCCAGAGAGGACCAACTAGGATTAAAAGCATCCTATTGGTAAAGACCACAGGAAGTGGAACCCAGTTCTCCTGACAAACATCAAACAGTAACCAATTTGAAAGTGGCGCTGTTGCCTTTGCTGTTCTCTCTTCTAAGAGGACCCACTTTCTCTCTTGAAAGTGTTCTTTGCATGAGCCTTACTTAACTTTCACTAGTAAAATTCTCCTGACTTTGTGTCTGACTTTACATTTTTTTTAACATTAAAAGCAGGTATAGTTTTATTAACTGACCAGATTACAAAAATATCATGGTAGATACTTTAGTTCATCCTTCTAATAAGCCTGTTGATCAGGTCCCCCTGTTGCTAGTATCTCCACCTTTTACAAAATGGGTGGCTTTTTTTTTCCATTCCACTTCTTGGAGAAGATCATTTGAAGGGTCACAGGAAGTTGTTTGCTTCTTTGAAGCATTTTCCAACAGTGTAGCTCTCATGAATCAGATCCTCCATGCAGATGATGCCATATTCACCAAGAGATCCAGCAATCAAAGTGTTATCTGTCAAAGCAATTTGTTTCTTCTTGATTTTGCCATATCCATGCTTGTGGATAAGTTCATTCACTGACTTCAGGTTTGGGTACCCCCATGCAATATTCCACAATTTTCAGCAAGTTAATTGAAGCCTTGTTGAGCTTCACGAAGGTGCCACTGATGATCTGGTGTAGGAGAAGAAGTCATGACACCTTACAAACCTTTGGGCTCACACCACTGATACCTCTGATCCTCTGATTGATGGCAAATGCCAATTTGGATCCTGCAAGTATATAGAAGTTGCTAGCTTTTCTTGCCATCCTAGCCATTAAGAATCTCTGTTCTGTACATCTGCCTACATTTCCTTGTGGTAATGCTTGGCTTTTTCACAGTTGAGATCCTCCTTGCCTTTCGGAGCATCTTTTGGGCAAACTTCTTCTTCAGGCACTTTCCCTTCAGCTCTGCATAATTTCTTTGCTTTTCCTTAAGGGAGTCCGGCACAGCAGGAACCTTCTTTTTCTTCTCTTCTGTACCCTCTGTGGGTCCAGCCTGAAAAAGAGGAACTACATTTTCTTTCTTTGGGACATAAGAACTGAGGTTTGGAGCTTCAGCTTCCCACTCTCATGTGATAGTTCTTAGGTGTTTCCTTTGAGGCTCAGTATCTCCCCCTTTATTTCCAAATTGCTATTTCAATTTGGCCCATCAGTTGCAAATGGTATTGTTAGGGACAGACAGATGTGAATGGTGCAACACGAGGTTAGGAATTCCATCAAATGGGCCCACTGTGCTGACTCCACATGCTTTCTTTTCCAAGAAGGAATTTACCTGCAGCCCTGCCTGGCCTCAGCGGACAGGACATGTCACATTTCTCAGCAAACTCCCTGTTCACTGCAGGAGAAAGGCAGGCCCAAGATAATGGTGATAAGAGGAACCCAAGTTACCCTGAAGGGGAGACCTTTGTGACCAGATCCTGAAACTCTGGGAGATAAGGATAATTCCTCCTACCATAAAATCTGTAAGAAAGTACAGCTAAGAATCCAATTAGAACTGGTCAGCACAGGCCAAGGTAACCTAGAATTGCCATGACAGTAGGGACTTTAAAGTCTGATGTCACCTTGCTGTCAGTCAAAATCCAGGAGATAGACAAGCGTGGGACTCTCTGGAAACTTCTCTGGGATCCTCAATAAAACTGGAATACAGGAGAGGTTCATTGTCCCTATCCTTTCTGAGAGGACCCATTCTCTCCCTTGAGAGTATTCCCTTCCCCTTTCTTATCCCTTCAATAAACTCATTCCTGTTACTATGAATGACGTGTCTGAAATCTTTCTGACTTGATTGCAAGAATCAGGGTTTGAAGAGGGGGAACTTCATATTGCCTCAGTTTCTCAGAAGGACCAGCTCTGTAGCAGTATCTATGACTTCCTATTTTGGTAGATGAAAGTGTTTAACTCTCTTATAACTCATATCCAATTGCCAAATATAATTATATCATACTTTTGTTTGAATCCATGTTTCATATCTTAAATACCATGTCTATGTAAATATGGTTCAAAGATAGGTCAGTTGTGCACTATGATTTTACTTTACTTCTTTTTTTTGTGTGTTGGGAGGTGGGGAGCCCAGGGGTGCTCTACCACTGAGCTACGTACATTCCAGCCCTTTTTATTTTTTATTTTGAGATGGTGTCACTAAATTGCTGAGGCTGGCCTTGAATTTGCACTCCTCCTGCCTCAGCCTCCTGAGTGGTTGAGATTACAGGTGTGTATCACTGTGTGCCCAGCTGGTTTTACTTTTTTTTTTTTTTGGTATGGGGGATTGAACCCAGGGGTACTTAACCACTGAGCCACATCCACAGCTCCTTTTATTTTTTATTTTGAGGCAGGGTCTCACTAAGTTGTTCAAGATGGCTTCAAACCTGCAATCCTCCTGCCTCAGCCTCTCAAGTCACTGAGATTACAGGTATTCACCACTGCAGCCAGCTACTTTTATTTTTTTAAAGCAATTTCATAATTTATGACTCTAACAAATGCTTCAGGCTCATCTTGTATATTCTCTGCCCCGATACTAGAATCAGAAAAGTCTCCAGGGAGACTTGGATCCATTTTACTAGAGAATGGTATTAGAAATGAAGATTTGGTGCTGGGTGTACTTGTTTCTGGGGTGTTTTGCTTTTAGGCCCTCTTGGCTGACAGAAGAGGAGATATATGTGTATATTTCTACATGTAACCATCTGTACCTATATTAAGTGTGAGTTCATACTGTCTCTAACTTCAGTCCATCACCACATGGATTATTCTAGCCTATTCCCTTGCTTATCTTTAACCTTCTATTCCAGCAAGTAGAACCTGACTCCCACCATCAGCCATCCATTTACTTTTCAATTTCAGCATATACGTATTGTGATTTCAGAATCGTTAAACTGTATTCTTATGGAAAGTTTTATACGAACTAATGTATAGTGCTTATCTTAAGTACAGGTCCTTTTGTTTTCTAAGGTATGAAATCAGACCCTATTCTACCACCCACTTCAGAGAGGTTGCTTCAAATATTAACAATACATTAAGATTCTTTTGTCACATTCTGTATTGCATGCTGGATTCCCCTAGCTTCCTAAATGATTTAAAATTTGCATACCTTTGTTAACTTTGCTCATTCTGCTGTAAGGTTCTATGTATTTTGAAAATTGCTTAATATTGTGTATTCATCATTACATTATCATACAAAGTAGTTTTACCACCCTAAAAAAATCCCATGTGCCTCGCCTAATTCAACACTCCTCCTCCTGAGACCCTGTTGGCCATTGATCTGTTTGCTATCTCTGTAGTTTTGCCTTTTCCAGAATGTCATATAATTGGAATACAGTATGTAGTTTTCTCAAGAGTGACTTCTTTCACTTAGTAATATGCATTTAAGATTCAGCTATGTTGTCTTATGGCTTAATTTTGCCTTTGTTTCTTTGTTTCTTTCCTTCTTTCTCTCTCTCTCTCTCTCTCTCTCTCTCTTTTGTACTGAGATTTGAACTCAGGGTACTCTACCACTGAGCTACATCCCAAGCCATTTCTATTTTCTTATTTTGGGACAGGGTCTTTTTTTTTTTTTTTTTTTTTTTTTA
>JAJEJO010001324.1:26027-59338 GCA_020662805.1 Glaucomys volans | reverse complement strand
TTTTGAACCAGGGATTGAACCCAGGGACACTTGGCCACTGAGCCACAACCCCAGCCCTATTTTGTATTTTATTTAGAGACAGGGTCTCACTGAGTTGCTTAGGGCCTTGCTAAGTTGCTGAGGCTGGCTTTGAACTTGTGATCCTCCTGACTCAGCCTCCCAAGTCGCTTGGATTACAGGCATGTGCCACCACGCCCGGCAAGGGACAGGGTCTTCATAAGTTGTTGAGGTTGGCCTTGAACTTGGGATCCTCCTGCCTTAGCCTCTGGAGTCACTGGGATTACAGGCAAGTGACGTCAAGTTGGTGATTGTTCATTTCTTCTAATTGCTGAGTAGTAGTCCATTATGCAGATGTACCAATCCCATTTACATGCACTTAAATTTCTTTGAAGTTAGTTAAATCATGTAATGCTCCCCAAAATTGAAATGTTTCAATGCCAGTTTTACAGGGTTTTGTCAGATCGTCTTTTAGTTCTCTTTTCCCATCCTGGAGATACCATATCTACAGTTTTCCATTATCCTGCACTAATCTAGGATAGTTGTCCTCTAAAGAAGATGAAGAATAGGTGCTGGGGATATAGCTCAGTTGGAAGAGTGCTTGCCTCATACGCACAAGGCTCTGGGTTCAATCCCCAGCACTGCAAAAATAAATAAGTAAATAAAGAAGCTGCAGAATTGTCTTCCTGGATCTATTCTTCAATATCATCCTAGAAATTTTCTCTCTCCCTCTTGTTCCCTAAATCCAGTGTTCACTTCTTTATTTTAGTGGAACATATCTTCCATCAGTCTCCTGAGAAATAGTGAACAGTATGCACTGAAAATTTTAGATTCACTCACAATTAAGAATTTGACTAAGTATAGAACTGAACACTGGAAATAATATTCACTCAAAAATACAATGAGGCAAAAAAAAAAAAAAAAAAATACAATGAGGCCAGGCGCGGTGGCGCACGCCTGTAATCCCAGTGACTCGGGAGGCTGAGGCAGGAGGATCACGAGTTCAAAGCCAGCCTCAGCAACTTAGAGAGGCTCTAAGCAACTCAGTGAGACCCTGTCTCTAAATAAAATACAAAATAGGGCTGGGGATGTGGCTCAGTGACTGAGTGCCCCTGAGTTCAATCCCCAGTTCCAAAAAAAAAAAAAAAATACAATGAAATTGCTTCACTATTGTTGCTTCTAATCTCTAGCATTGCTATTGAGAAATCTAGTGACATTTCTGATTCCTGGATTTTGTTTTTTGTGTGAGACATATTTTTTTCCTTAAAGGCTTTTTTTTTTTTTTTTTTTTTGGTATTGGAGATTGAAACCAGGGTTGCTTAACCACTGAACCTCATCCACAATGCTGATTTTAAGTCCTTTGGGTATAAACCAAGGAGTGGGATAGCTGGGTCAAATATTTTACTGGTGGCATGAGTGATCAGGAACATTTGTAGGATAATATAGTAGACCAAGGGTAAGTTGTCCTAGGCAGGAGTCATGGTTTTACTTTGTACTCCTAAGTCTAGCCTAGTTCTGGCATTGAGAGACTGCTTAATATGTTTGGAATGAGAGGAAATAAACCAATGAATAAAAGGACATTAATTCAGATGTCCAGGATAACACAACTAGTAAACGTGGAGGCGTTAAAATTCAAATCCAGATCTGCTTAACTCCAAAACCTACTTCTCCAAGAACACCAAACAGATAAGGGGAAACCTAAGTTGTTTTTCAAAATACTTGGTTGTTAAAAAAACACCTAGATAAGCTCTAAGCAACAGAGAAAAGCATTGACCAGTTTTTAACACTTTTCCATTAGAGAGAAATTCTTGGAAAATTGAGGAGGGCAAAAGAGTTACATCACATTTCCTGCAGTTGTATATTAAGGCAGCATCAGAGACTGTGTCCTTTATAAGAAACATTTCTGTTTCTCTAGGTGATACACAGAGGGAATTTGCAACTTAATTTTTTCTTTCTAGGCCATAATTGCCCTCTCAAAGATCACCTAAAACAAAAATCCAGATTCAGAGCCAGTGCAGTGAAGCATACCCGTAATTCCAGGAAATCAGAAGGCTGAGGCAGGAAGACTTCAAGTTCAAGGCCAGCCTCAGCAATCTAGTGAGACCTTGTCTCAAAATAAAAAATGAAAAGGGCTGAAGATGTAGCTCAGTGGTAAAGCACTCCTGGATTCAATCCCCAGCACCCAAAAACAAACAAACAAACAAAAACCCTTAATTCAGGCCCGAACTTGAAACTTATTTTCCACTAAGCTATTTATCCACAATATCAAATTAGTCATAAAGAAGACTGATTTGAGTTTCACTTCTTATTCCTTCCTCCAAAGAGTAAAAAGTGGGACAAAGCCTAAACCACTGATGTTGGAAAATCAAGGGTAAAGGTTTCAGAGCCTGAATGAGAATCACTGCTAAGTATTGAGAATTTCTATGTGCAGGATACTCTACAACTAGTTGATTTCCACATGTTGTTTAATCTTCCAATAGCCTAGACGTGCTATTATTATCCCCATAATAAGAAACAGAGGCTTAAGCAGTTAAAGGAGTTGTGCAAGATCACATAGCTAGGGAATGATTTAGAGAATTTAAACCCAAATCCTTCTTGTTCAAAGTTCATCTTTCCACAACACCATTATATGCCTTTTAGTGATAAGATACATAGAGCGAGTCTGGCACCATCCCATGGCTGCCAATATGAAACATAAGCAGGAAGTAAACCTGGGTTGTTTGGTTAAGATTTGGGGGGTTGCAGCCTTATCCAACAGAAGCTGACAACAGCATTTGTAGTGGTATAAATCTTAGAAAGTGCTATAATAACTTGGTACAGTGCAAGTGTACCAAGGATCTACTGTGTCTAGTAAGATCCTCTATTAATTTATACCATTCCCAAACAAATATTTACCTTTATTTTGACAAAAGTACAAAAATGATTGATGTTCTGCAGAGAAAACAGTGAGTGAACATGTTGGGGTATGCCTTTGGCACTCAAATAGTTCAACACAAATTCTTGCACAAATATCTACAGAGATATATTTTCATTAGGGCAACTAGAGTATTTTAAAACTACATTGTCAGATAAGAAATGTAACTAGAGCCCCAAATATTCATATATATCTGCAAAATAATTTGGAACTTATAAGAAACTTTCTAGAATTGTGACGTGATAAAACATCAACAGGGAACCCAGAAAGGAATGCCAATACTTTTAAAACCTGGATTTAGTTGAAGTAAGGAAAACACATAATTAGGGTGGTAAACAGTTACTTTAGCTGCAGGGTAGAAGCTGAACAATCCTTTAGAGCAGACTGTTTGGGCTCTTTGAACAAATTTAAAGCAACACTCATTCATCTTGGGGAAAATTGTAAAGAAAGAAAAACACTTGAGTTTGGGAAGCTGAGTCTCTTACTTGGGCATGTAAATTGTTCTTGGTGAAGACAAGCTTTGCCTGAGCAGTTCCTGCGGGAGAATGGGAATGCATAGATAGATATATTTCTTGTCTTTGTATGGATGTAAATATGTTTTGTGGGAATGTGTATATTCCTGTTTAAGCTATTGCTTGCACTATACCTGAAACTGAGATCTAAACAACCATATAAGGGATATTCAGACTTTTCACTGCTAACTAGAGGAACTGGAACTGGAAAAGGAAAAATGGTACTGGAACTTGTTTGGCTGGCAAAGTTCAACCTTGACTATGTATTTTTTTCTTTTTTTTTGCAGCGCTGGGAATTGAACCCAGGGCCTTGTGCTTGCGAGGCAAGCACTCTACCAACTGAGCTATATCGCCAGCCCTTGACTATGTATTGATAACATCTAACATACGGTGTTAACAGTGAAAAATATATCAATGTTGGCCCATTATGACCTGACAAAATTGTTCTGTTGGGAGCAGAAGGAAAGGTTTTATCATCACAGAAAAGAGAGGTAAATCTTACAAAGGCAAAAATTCTCACTCTCAAGTCATCCTATGTGAAGGTAGATACCAAGACCGGAAATGGAGAATCAGATTCAAGGGAAAGAATTTTTCTCCCCTGTAATCTGAATTTTACAAAAAGCAGATATTTGCTTGGAGGAAATTGCAGCTTATGAGGCAGAATAGCCCTTGACCATGTGAAGGCAGATGGGAGCCTAACATAGAAGGACATAGATCTGGACTGTAGACTGGATATGCACATCTAGTAGCCCCCTGGGGCCAGGGTGGTGATCTGAAAGCAAGTGATCCCAGAAATGTAGAAAAACAATCTGCAAATTTGGAAATTTCACCTGAAAATTCCATACGGAGTGGATGTTAATAAATATGTATTTAGAACAAAAATTATTATGGACTAAAGTGTGAGATATTACTTCAATGCAAGAATGTTATAGAAACTTGTGCTCTTACAAATGTTGGACAATATTGAATCAAGTAGATTACAAAAAAAAATGCAACCAACTGGAGCAGAGCAATACCTCCATCTCTGACCTGGACCTATGGCAGGAGAGTTTGCTTCTACCAGTTCTCAGTATCTTATTACCTGGAGTGGTGGCTGGGGAAGCACATGTAAGCAATATATTATTTAAAAAAGTATTACTTATGTTTACAACTAATAACAGTATATTCCCCATGACAAATACAAGAGGAAGAGGACATGACAAAGCTGAATATTTAAATTAGGTCAAGCAAATATTATGAAAGTAGATTATTTCCTTCATGGTAGGGGGGCAGCAAACATTTTCTGTAAAAGGTCAGGCAGCAAATATTTTAGGTTTGTGGACCAGAGAGTCTATGATGCCACTACTCAAGTCTTCCTTTGTTGTGTGAAACTAGCCCTAAACAATATGCAAATAAGGGGGCATGGCTGGATCTCAATAAAACTTTTGTGTGGATACTGAAATTTTATTTTCATAAAATCGTCATGTCACAAAATATTATTCTTTTTTTTTTTTTGAACCAGGGATTGAACTCAGGGACACTCGGCCACTGAGCCACATCCCCAGCCCTATTTTGTATTTTATTTAGAGACAGGGTCTCACTGAGTTGCTTAGGGCCTCGCTAAGTAGCTGAGGCTGGCTTTGAACTCACGATCCTCCTGCCTCAGCCTCCCAGGTGCTGGGATTACAGGTGTGCGCCACCACGCCCAGCAAAATATTATTCTTTAGATGTTTCTCCAGTGGTTTAAAAATGTAAATAACAGGCTGGGCCTAGTGGTGCACACCTTTAATCCCACAGTTCTGGAGGCTGAGGCAGGAGAATCGAAAGTTCAAAGCCAGCCTCAGCAATTTAGCAAGGCCCTAAGCAGTTTCTCGAGACCCTGTCTTAAAAAATAAATGAAAAAATTAAAAGTAAACTGTAAATAATAACTCATGGGCATTACAAAAACAGGCCACAGGCCAAAGGTCTATGCTGAACCTTGCTCTAGGTCATATAAGCTCTGGCGTAGCTTCTCTAAGCAAATTTAGAAAAGTAATTCTGAGAATTTTTAGCTCACCTAATCTGGGTTACTTTTTGAAGAATTTTATTGAAATTAATTTTCTTACACATCAGCAGCAGTATGAACATAATATCACTATTATTAGTACTAAAAATAGCCAAGTTATTTGGACTTGCACCATAAGAATTAGTTGCAAGGGTGCAGTGCAATGTCACATGCCTGTAATCCCAGGGACTTGGAGGACTGAGGCAAGAGGATTGCAAGTTCAAGACCAGCCTCAGCAACTTAGTGAGTCCCTATCTCAAAATAAAAAATGAAGAGGGCTGGAGATGTAGCTCAGTAGTAGAGTACTTGCTAGAGTGTATGAGGCCCTGGGTTCCCTTCCTAGCGGAGTACTCCAGAAACAGAAAGGTAGGATTTTTTGGCAAATAAAACTCTGCCATGTTTTCTATATAATATCTTAAAAGATCCACTTATTTCAATTAGGAAGTATATGACGTGAACTGGACTTTTGATTTTTAAGAGAAAGAAGCAACCATGAAGAGGGGGTTACAGTAGAAGCAGGAAGAGGAAGACCAAAAAAAAAGAATCTTTTAAATACAAAAATATATTATTTTCGTAACAGCATTATCTATGTATCTACCTACCCTACCTACCTACCTACCTACCTATCTCTCTTTTTGTACTGCAGATTGAACTCAAGGGCACTTTACCACTGAGCTAAACCCACCAGCCTTTAGAACATTTTTTATTTTTTATTTATTTTTTGAAGGGTCATCATTTATTGAATATTGTTTTAAAATATGAAACTGATATACATTTGATTTTTTTAAATTTTGCATTAGATCACCACAAAACATTTACACACAACCATGAACTATAGAAAATACAGGAAAGTTTCCATGTGATACTACAGAGGAACTCTATCATAAAAAAAAAAATTTTAGAAGCTAAAACTTACTTTTACAGACATGCAAAATACTAACACTTTTTAAGCAGAAAGCTTAAGAAAAGTAACATTTTCATTTTCTATACTTGACCTAAATTTTAATTCTGTCCAGTAGAACCAAAACCTCCTGAACCCCTTTCAGTGTCATTCAACACTTGAACTTCTTCTATATCTGGATAAAAAATCTGTTCACAAATGAGCTGTGCTATTCGATCACCCTTTTTTACTTCAAACTTTTCTTTGCCAAAATTAAATAGCACAACACCAACATTTCCTCTATAGTCTTCATCTATGACACCAGCTCCTATATCTATGAAGTATTTTGCAGCCAAGCCAGAATGTGGAGCTATTCTTCCATAGCACCCAGGAGGAAGAGCTATCTGAATGTCTGTTTTCACGAGGGCTTTCTCCATAGGTAGTACTATATAATCATAGGCACTTTATTTATTTTTATGTGGTGCTGAGAATCGAACCAAGTGCCTCACATGTTAGGCAAGCGCTCTACCACTGAACCACATTCCCAGTTCATCAGTAATTCTCAGATTCTAATTGAAGGACTGTGGAAAATAATATTCCTATAAGAGAAGTCCCCAAGAAAAATGGAAGGTTGGTGTGGCCTGGAAGGAGGGAGGAGAAAATTGGCCAATTTTTTTTATTTTGAGACAGGTTTTCCCTAAGTTGCTTAGTGTCCCTCTGAGTTGCTGAGGTTGGCTTAAATTGTGATCCTCCTGCTTCAGACTTCGGAGTCACTGGGATTACAGGAAATGCCCAGTTTGTAATACATCATTTAAAGAGTTATTTTCTGGTGAAATCATATTCTATTGCTAGCAATAATGTGACAATAAAAATGGGAAGAATTAGCTCAAATAAGAAGAATCAAAGAATAAAAAAATAAAATGATCAAGACTGTATTATTTGATGACTTATTTGGGTTTAGAAAGTGGCTGACTTTTATTATATTATGAAATGAAAAACATTCCATGTACTCATTGTGTCTATCCATTGATAGCAACATGAAGAAGTTCCCATGGAAACATTCTGCTCATTTACTGTCCCACCTTTTTCAAAGATCAGTCAGTAGCCAATAATATTCATTTTAACAAAGAATATACTGGTAATAAAGGGAATCATTAATCCATTCTCAACATAACTGAGGAGATAAGACATATAAATAAAATAAAAAGATACATATTATATCCTTCCTTTTCAGACAATGTCACCAAAATAAGTAGATGATAGGAACAGAGAATCAAGCAGGTGAATTCTTCCTGGGAGTAAACTCCCCTACAAAGTGGAATCAAGTATTCCTAACCCTTTAAGTGTCTCTTGGCCAACCATGGTGGTGGAGGCATGTAATCCCGGCAATTTAGGAGGCTGAGGCAGGATGTTAAGTTGAAGGCCAGCTTGGGCAATTTAGTGAGATCTTGTCTTAAAATAAAAAGGGCTGGGGGAGGGGGAGCTCAGTGGGAAAGTGTTCCTGGGTTCAATTTTCAGTACCACCACAAAACAAACAAAAAGGTGTGTCTTCAACTGCTAGTAAAAACAACACATATATTTCCAGGGAGGATAGTAAAGATGGCACAAAAAATGTTGAGCTTGGTGTAATGGCACACACCTGTAATCCCAGCAACTCGGGAGGCTAAGGCAGGAGGATCTTGAGTTCAAAGCTAGCCTCAGCAACTTATCGAGGCTCTAAGCAACTCAGCAAGACCCTGTCTCTAATAAACTATGACAAAAAAGGGCTTGGGATGTGGCTCAGTGGCCAAGTGGCCCTGAGTTCAATCCCTGGTACCCCTCCAAAAAAGATGAAAACAGCATTTCCAAATTGGAAAACCCTATTTCAGTGCACCCCAGTAATGTCTTTGCAGGAATGGTAGTGGAGATCAATTTGGCTGATTGTAGAGATACCACAGTCATTTTCAAAAAAGTTTTATTGACTTATAATTTACAATTACTTGTTTTAAGTATACAATTCGGTGATTTTTAGTATATTCAGAGTTGTGTAACTATCACCATAGGTATAGAGTTTTCAGAGTTAAGCAAATTGCTGGAAAACTGGGTCCTGTGATTTCAATCCTTACAATAAATAACTCTGAACTCCGCCAGGCCCCAAGTAATCATTTCTGGAATAAAGTATGGTGCTGACACTAGTAAATACTGTATTGAATGGAAAGCATTTTAAATGTTTCTTTTGGGGGGAAGTAACTTTTTATAAACAGCAACAATGTTGAAAGTAAGGTAGCTTCTGAGAATGAACCTCCTAAAATCTTATTTTAATAAGTCGATTGTGGAGTCATGCATAAAACTGTCTGTGCATGTGTAACTGAGGAGGATAGCACCCCTTCCTGTCCAAATTCTAATTGTGAATGCAATTTCAGGAAGCAAAACTGGAAGTGACTGCAGTTCAGTCAGTTAGAAACCCAATCAATCATCTAGTATACTGTTTAGAGAAAGAGTGTAGATTAGTTTATGGTAAGAAAATTGCAAACTTTTACCCAGTATTGTCCAGGGAACAGAGACACAAAATCCAGGTAGCACAAGTTTTCCTGTCTTGGAGAACTATACTATTTGGTGGTATAGTTCTAGACTGTTCATACGTCAGGTCTCACTCCATGATTCAAATGAAATATCCCTCAAAATGATTCACCTCATTTTGTTCTGATTTCCAGTTTATCTGCTTTTAACTTCTTCCCCGCCTCGGCACTGGGATTTAACCCAGGGGTGCTTTATCATTGAATTACATCCGCAGCCCTTTTTATTTTTTGAGACAGGGTCTCACTAAGTTACTTAGGTCCTCACTCATGTTGCTGAGGTTGGCCCCAACCCTTATTTTTTATTTTGAGATAGGGTCTAAGTTGCTTAGGTCCTCACTAAGTTGCTGAAGTTGGCTTTGAACTTCGAATTCTCCTGCCTCAGTCTCCAAAATTGCTGAGATTATAGGCTTGTTAATCAACTCTGGGGCACTGATAACAATAAAATCACATTCTTAACTGTAATAGTTATCAAGCTAATGCCATCCAGGGAGACCCCGAAAAATAGCCACCTAGACTGTTCCTGCCACATATGACTTCATTGTTAACAGGAGGATCTATCCTTCAATTACATTCAAATACAAAGAGACACAAATAGAGAAACAAGAACATCCTATTCACTCTATATTGTTATCCCTATGAAGTGGACAAAATCATAAATGATCACATTAAATTAGACAAGAATTAAAGTGAATTCATGGTTTTCTCTTTTTTCTGGAATGCAAATACCTTGAAATTAAAAGCACCTATACTTAAATCACTTCAGTTATAATTGATTTAACATGAATCAACAGAAGAGGAGCCTGAAGACCTATAACCTAAATTAAAAGACAAAAGAACAGCAAGAAAATATGTCTAGCAAGTAACTGTTGAATGAAGGAATCAACAACACGAGTGGCTAAAAATGTTTATTAAATCTCATCTTTTCTGCCACTAACTGAATGGGACCGTGCTAGAAAGTGAATATGATGGGGCTGGGGCTGTAGCTCAGTGGTAGAGCACTTGCCTCACATGTGTAAGGTCATGGGTTCAATCCTCAGCACCACATAAAAATAAACACATAAAAAAAAAGAAAGCGAATATGATTATTGGAATAGTGTCCTTTTTTTTTAGCAGCTTTTTATTTTAAAAAATCCTGTTTTTTTAATATTTAAAGTCCAGCTTCAAAAAATATCACAGAAAGAAGGTCTGAAGGGTAGACAATCTTTCCTCTAAAATTTTCAAAGGTCCTTTACAGAGATCTACAAACTCCCTTTAAGAAGCTGGTTAAAATTTGAAATCCTCTTTCCAGAACAAAGTACATGCACACATACATATAATTTTGGAGATTAGTATAGAGTTCAGGTTGTACCAAAGGTCCTCTACAGATTTGCTGAAGATCCCCAGATCCAAGTTAAGCATCCCTGCTCATTTTGAATTTGAATTTGTATTTTGGGGTCATGGGGATATAATTGTAAAATACATTTTAAACAGTTTTAGAATTAAGAAAATATGTTCTTGGAGCCCTGCACAATGGCCCATACTGTAATCCCAGAAATTCAGGAGGCCGAGGCAGGAAGATGGAGAGTTCCAAACCAGCCTCAGCAACTTAGAGAGGGACTAAGCAACTGAGTGAGAGCTTGTCTCAAAATTAAAACAATGAAAAAAATTACGTTTTTTTTCCATTAAGTAAAAACCCAACTTTATTGAACCTAGAAATAAATTTTCAAATTCTTTTTTGCTTAATGGCTATTTTTTTATACCCACCTGATACACAGCAGACCTTACTAATTGTTCCTACAAAGATGCTTATCTATTCTTGTTTTGATTCAGTCTCAATTTCAATTCTGTATTCATAAACAAATGTATTTAAATCTACACAGAAACACGTGACTGGATTATTGGTGCATGGTAATGCATTAAGTCAGAAATAAGCAATCACTACAGCAACTTTTAAGCACAAGTACAACTGAATTTTATGGAAAAATTCAGGTTTTACTCTTATTACATTGGTGGGAGCTGATGTCACTAATTAACCCTGTAAGCAAATACTTCTAGCTGAATAAAAATACACATAATGTACCATTTTCATTAGGTCAGACTTGCTTTTTACATGTCAATGAAAATGCCATACAACCGTTACTTGGGGGAAAAAAAAAGACCAGGTACCAATGAAACCATCTTTGGAGAAGTGTTTAATAAGCACATTTTATTAAATAAATCCTCCAGTAAATAGAGAATTCACTGCCTTTACTGTGTAAATAGTTATGTCAAATTTATATGTGCAGCTCTCCAACATTCTCTTATGGGAAACAACCATATTTCCACATTATAGTTCCCAGGAAGACTTAAAAGTCTCAAAATTCTGTATCTCCTTTGACTTGTTTCTCTCTTTTTAAAAAATTCTTATTTTTTTTTAATTTTTTAAAAAAATTTTTAAAGAATTAAAAAATTCTTATTTTTTTAAAAAATTCTTATTTTTATCTGTCAATGGGTCTTTAATTTATTTATTTAAATGTGGTCTGAGTATAGAACCCAGTGCCTCACACATGCCAGGCAAGCACTCTACCACTGAGCCACAACTCCAGCCAAGGCCTGCTTCTCTCTTGACTTCACCCAGGCTTTATTAATGGTTCACTTCATATCATCATCTCCACCTTCATAAATTTTCTTTGACCATTCATTAATTCCTCACTAGGATCTGTTTCAGTGCTTGTAAAGACTTTTCTTTCTCTTTGCATTCTTTTTTAACCTTAGTCAACTACTCCCCCAGTGTGTTTTCTGCTTTTTTTACATAAGAACTGTATAGGTCTTTACTTTTTTGAACTGCCTTCCACAGAGATCAGTTTCAAGAGATTGCTCACAATCATGGAATAACTCTTCCCATTTAGATTCTTTACCAAAAATCAAATGACCTCTCTGTGAAATGCGCCTGCACATTCTCAGTGAGAACTTGATGAACTCCCGTGAGATTTTCAAACTTATCTGACTGATCCCATCCATAATTATGATTTTCACGGTATATTCTATTGTAATGGGAGCAACCACAGCACCTAGCTTTTCATTGTCAAGAAGTTCTGGCTTCTTCTGTAATTTCTGTTGTATCTTGTTCTTAACTACTGTCTCAATCTTGCTTTTTTCTGCAGTGAGGGCTTCACGTACTCTTTTCCTAGTTGTCGCTTCCAGCAACACCTTTACCTTTTCAAGATCTCTCTGCAGCTCGTCCAGAGCTGAAGGCAGGTTTGGACTGGGTCATGCCATGGGCCCGTGGCAGCCGTGCGTCGTGCCCACCGCCAGCATAGATGCGACCAGTGCAGTCCGCACGCGCGCACCGACCCTGTGCAAGACCGTGGCCCACCCTCCCTCCACAAGCAGCTTCTCTGGAAGGGTTTTGTTTTTAATTCGAATTAATTATACCAACATTTAAAAATCCCACGATATCATGAACGAGGACCTGGGTCCAATCCCCAGCACTGCACAAATCAAGTTTCACATAAAATTCCACTTTTCAGACGTTTCTGGAAGAAAGGCAAAGTTCTTATCTCCCTAGGACAGAATGCAAACGAGATCAGAGTCCTGTGCAGTAGTAACGGTTCTTCTACATCCATTTTGCTCATTTGAAAACTCTTGTATATAAGTTTCCTTCCTTATTCCCCCTTCCCTGTCATACTGGGGTCAGGGGCACTTGGTGTACCACCAAGCTACACCTTCAGCTCTTTTTTTTTATTTTTCGACACAAGGTCTCTCTACGTTGCCAAGGCTGGCCTCGAACTTCTGATACTTCTGCATCTGCTTGTATATAACTTTTAGAGAAAACCTTTGAAAAAGGAATTAACTTCAGAATTCACACACACACACACACACACACACACACATACATACACACCCTTTTCTTTCCGCATTCTTTGAAAAGAGGAAGAGAACAGGCACAACTTGCTGGGCAAGCATTCTGAGCTTCTCCTCTGCGCTAGGACCGGTGACACGCAATTAACGAGAAACAATTACCAAGAGAAGTAGGGTCTGGGTCCTGAAGGGCGGTATAGTGGTGTCATCGTTTATGATTAGCAAGTGCCACCGGTGACTGATCAGGGTACGACACACTGCCACTAGAAAGTCTACAGAATTGAGTCGTATTCTGAATCGAAGTTGGACCAGCAGTGTATTTTTTAAGAAATCTAGATTTCTCTAAATCGAACTCTGTCTAAGCAACCACCACCTATTCGCAGAAGGGGCGGGAAGATACCGCTACGCTCTGGCTTTTAATTGAATCACCTGCAACCGGGCTTCGGGACTACAAGCAATATTAGAAGATGCCCCGGTTTCCGGAGCAACCGCCCGGTCCCTCCCCCTTTGATCCCGCCCCCGCAGCCTTTCCCGCCAAGGGCCGTTAGCGCCGCGGAGCATGGTGGGACGAGATTCTAAGCTAGGTTTCACCAAGGCCTTTCCGAGAGCAGAGTGGCTTCAAAGAGGACCAATCATAGGGAAACTGGCTTGCTGGAAGATCCGACAGGAATTAATAACACCTTTCACGAGGCTTCTGTATTTAACTTTCCAAACAGCTCCTCATTCCAATAGCCAATCTCTCCGCAAGCCAGGGACGCCGGGGACTTTTTCCCCTTCGTGCGGAGGGTGACGTTGCGCGTGCGTGAGCGTCCTCGCCGAGTACCCGTTACGCTCTTGCGCGTGCGTAAATAGGTCGAATAGCAGCTTCCTCCCGCTTCTCTTCCTCCCTCCCCCCATATCCGTGCGCCGAGCTGATAAAGGCGCCATTTTGGAGGGGCCGCGGGAGACGTGGTGCCGCTGCGGGCTCGTTCTGCCGTGCGCTAGGCTTGGTGGGAAGGCCTGTTCTCGAGTCCGCGCTTTTCGTCGCCGCCATGTCGGGAGGTGGTGTGATTCGTGGTCCTGCAGGGAACAACGACTGCCGCATCTACGTGGGTAACTTACCTCCAGACATCCGAACCAAGGACATTGAGGACGTGTTTTACAAATACGGCGCTATCCGCGACATCGACCTCAAGAATCGCCGCGGGGGACCTCCCTTCGCCTTCGTTGAGTTCGAGGACCCGCGGTGAGGCAGCATGGGGCTTGCACCCTTGAGGAAATAGGTCGGAGTAGTTGGGGGAAGGCTCCGGGGCCTTAACATAATGGGGAAGGAGGGGCTGTTAGACCGGGGCGGCATGCTGTCGCTCCTGCAGAAGTCGACTACGGAGCCGAGTCGGTGTGGTGTCCCTGGTGGCTGGGCGCCTTGGACGCCCCCAGAGCCCACGCACAGGCCCGGAGCGGGAAACTGAGGCGCCGGGGACTGTGTAGTGGTCGGGCGCCTAGCGTGTGTCTGGGTGGGGGAGGGGCCGGTCCTATTATGCAGCGCATGTGGGCTCTTCCACGGTGGGTGCGCATGTGCCGGGGTCCTCTCGTTCTCTACTCAGTTGGTTTTTTTCCGCGGGCCTTTTTTCTCATCCTTTTGCTTTCTGTGATCACGCAGGGACGCGGAAGACGCGGTGTATGGTCGCGACGGCTATGATTACGATGGATACCGTCTGCGGGTGGAGTTTCCTCGAAGCGGCCGTGGTACAGGCCGAGGCGGCGGCGGGGGTGGAGGTGGTGGAGCTCCCCGAGGCCGCTATGGCCCCCCATCTAGGCGGTCTGAAAACAGAGTGGTTGTCTCTGGTGAGCTTATGTCACTCTTGTGGGTTGAGAAGGGACAGAAATCACTTAAGATTATTTTCTTTGCATGACCGGTTTAACGATTGCACGTTGTTCGTTCTGGGCCTTAAATTATTTCGGTTTTTGGGTGAATTTAGTAAATAAAGATTACTGTGGTGGTGATTTGCCCAAATTAGGTTGCGGTTCTAGAGTATGAAGATCCTTTACAAATAAATTTGGACTCTGGATCTCAGAATCTTACCAGCTCTTTACCTGGAATCACTTAAGTACAATCATTAAGCATTTTCAAGTAATCTTTGTTCTAATACATGTTATAAGTTTTAATGTAAAACTTAAGGTAATTGGTGTTAAGGGAAAAATCGTTTTTTCAGGACTGCCTCCAAGTGGAAGCTGGCAGGATTTAAAGGATCACATGCGTGAGGCAGGTGATGTATGTTATGCTGATGTTTACCGAGATGGCACTGGTGTCGTGGAGTTTGTACGGAAAGAAGATATGACCTATGCAGTTCGAAAACTGGATAACACTAAGTTTAGATCTCATGAGGTAGGTTATACACTTATTCTTTTATTTGACCAGAATTGGATACAGTGGTCTTAACAATGGAATTTGAAGGTAAGGATTCAGGCAAAGGTGTCCACGTAAATTACCAGATATCTGGTTTTAGTTACTTTGTATTCATTCAGCATGCCTGAAGATAGGTGAAAGCTTAGATCTTTCAATGGAAAGTTCTGTCTATCCAATAGGGAGAAACTGCCTACATCCGGGTTAAAGTTGATGGGCCCAGAAGTCCAAGTTATGGAAGATCTCGATCTCGAAGCCGTAGTCGTAGCAGAAGCCGTAGCAGAAGCAACAGCAGGAGTCGCAGTTACTCCCCAAGGAGAAGCAGAGGATCACCACGCTATTCTCCCCGTCATAGCAGATCTCGCTCTCGTACATAAGATGATTGGTGACACTTTTTGTAGCACCCATGTTGTATACAGTTTTCCTTTACTCAGTACAATCTTTTCATTTTTTAATTCAAACTGTTTTGTTCAGAATGGGCTAAAGTGTTGAATTGCATTCTTGTGTAATATCCCCTTGCTCCTAACATCTACATTCCCCTCATGTCTTTGATAAATTGTATTTTAAGTGATGTCATAGACAGGATTGTTTAAATTTAGTTAACTTTCCATGCTCTTCAGACTGTGATATTGTGTAAATGTCTATTCTGCTCTGGTTTGTGTGAACTGGGATGTTGGGGGTGTTTGTGGTTATCTCACCTGGGGAAGTTCTTATGTTTATCTTGCTTTTCATGTGTCTTTCTGTAGACATATCTGAAGAGATGGATTAAGAATGCTTTGGATTAAGGATTGTGGAGCACATTTCAATCATTTTAGGATTGTCAAAAGGAGGATTGAGGAGGATCAGATCAATAATGGAGGCAATGGTATGACTCCAAGTGCTATTGTCACAGATGAAATTGGCAGTATTGACCTTATACTAAGAGGCAAGGGTTAAAAATGATTTTATATATATATACATATATATATATATCTTAAAACACTTGCAAACATCTAATGCAGGTATTTTTAGCTACAATTGCTTTGCTCTTTAAACTTTGGCAATTGTGGCAAAATTACATTGCCCATTTTGTAACAATTTATTTTGCTCCCTTCCCCCCTTTTTTTGTTTTAATAGGGACTAATGTGGGAAGAACTGGCTAATTTGTCACAGTGCTTAGTTGCAACTGTTAATGTGTGACCTGCTGTTGGTGTACATGTGGGTACAGGGTGTCTTTAATTCCAACAAGATAGAGTATAATATCAATACTGCTAAATCTGCATGTCCTCTGTGTGACTGATAAAGAGCGTTGCTATTTCATTTTTTTAAGACAAAATGAAAGCAAAATATAGAATTCCAATGTATTGGTGTAGATAATCTAGTATCTAGTTGGGAGTACTTTTAAGTCTCACCTTCCCCTTTAAACTAATATTCATAATTGACTATGTTTAAGACACTTTAATTTACAAATTAAATTGCAGATGGGAGCATTAGATTTAGTTCAGACTTAGTTGGGTAACAATATCAGTAAACTTTTCAACTACATAACTCTTTTTGCAACCACAAAACCTGTAATACGCTGTACAGTAACAAGTGTTGGCATTATCAGTTGAACTGTAAATATAAAATGCTTCTTCCAATTAGTCTCTATGATGATTAAGTTTCTAAGATTTATCTGAACACCATTCAGAAACTTGTTTTGGGGAATTTGATAGTTATTGATGTACATCTGTTAAACTGATGACAGACATAACTCATCATTCCCCAGAAACCTTTTTTGATTACAGTATCTAACATTTTGCCTCCTCTTTTTTGGTTTTGCTGGTTATAAAGGTTTGGATTGGAGAGGGCTCACTGGATCCCAATCCTTGGAGCTGGATCATTGGATTCAAATCATAATGTGGATAGGATAGGGAGGATGAATTACAAGGATTCATGGAGCGGGATCAGATTACCAGGAACATAGGAGTGGATTCCTGCCCCAACCAAACCGCATTCGTGTGGATTTTTTTATTCAACTTAATTGGCTATTCCAAAGATTTTTTTTTTTCCTATTTTTGACGATTGGAGCCCTTAAGATGCACGATGGAATTGTGTTTTGCATTTTTTGGTAAAAGGAGCAAAGCGAGGACCTGGAGATATACGCTGGAGCAATCTCCTTGGAAGGATTCAGCACGAGTAGATGGTAAACATTTAAAGGGGAAAGGGGGGGTTTGTTTAAATAGTAAATCAGTAAGTCACTTCTAAATTTAAAGAAAACAAAATTGGAGTTGAAGAATAAGTAGGTTTCCAATTGGCTATTGCCGTTTTTCTTTGAAAAAATAAACATTTTTTAAAAAACTATGCATGGTTGTCCTTTTTCCTCTTCATGTAAGATTTTAACTGGGTAACTACTCTCTATCAGTTAATTCTTTAGTAAGATTAAGATTCTGACTCTTGTGTTTATGCTATTAAATTAAAAGTTCTTGAAAGGCAATCTCAATGGTATTAGCTATCTTAATTTTTGTAATAGTTTAAGGGGACAATAAGGGAGAAGTTTGTGTATGGAATATGGCAATAGAGGCTGTGATCTAGTCTCTGAAAGATGCTTTGCATACTCTTTGCTAAAATGGTTAAAAACTTAAAGATACTGCTTATTTTGGTGACCATTTGGACAACACAGGTTTGTGTAGAATTGGTTGGCTGATAAATATAAGCTTGGAGATAGCCTTTGAGATTCTCAATGAGACTTAAAAATTGATAAGTACATGTTAACTTTAACCTCAGGTATATTAGAACTCAAAACAAATGACTTTCCTTTTTGAAATGTGAATAGTGCACTAGAGGATTTAACTGCTTCTTTGAGTGAATCTTACCTGTAAACCCTTGACCATAGGTGGTTCTGTCTCCAAACTTTGATAGTCTGTAAGTTCTTTTTTTTTTAAATAATTTTACTAAAGAGCCCCTTGATGTTAAATTTTCAGCTTCCTTGGGTTGAGGAAGGGAAGTTTTACTTAAAATTGCTCATCTTTTGATTTCCTCATGATTACCAATAAACCACCCTCTTCTGTATCCAACAGAAATAGCTAGATCTTTTAACTTTTTCCTTGGGTGCTAATCATAGTCGTAAGCTGAATTAAAAATGATTATTCATGTGATAAAATTTAAAACAGGGAAAATCAGAAGTAATCTTGGTAGTGGAAGAAATGAGCAAAAGAGATTTTTGTCACACAACCAGTACATATAATTACCTGATAGAAAGTCAGGAGGTAGAAAGGGTAGGTTCAAAACAAGAATTTTACTTTAAATCGTACTTTGGTGTAGCTCTATTAGGTTAAGTAGTAATGTAGGAATTCAAAACAGCAAAAATTGTAGATATTCTGTTTAACAGCTCTGAAGAATTCTACACGACATGCTTGAAGTGTGATGTGCAGAATTTTTTTTTTAGCATTATCTTCAGTAGGTGAAATTATTAGAGGAAACTTAAATTTTAAGAGCTACACTTCACAAACCTGGTTTCATTGGTATTCACTGAATGTTTGGAAACAGGACCAAAGTAGAAATGGCCTTTATTCAAGGTTGTCTACTAATTTAAATAAGATGCTCTACTAAAAATTTCAGTTGTTCAACTCTAGATTTAAATGAGATAGATATTTTTTGCTAAATAGGGTTAAGAGTGAAGATAAGAGGACGTCATGCATACTATGAAAGGTAGAGGAGCATAGGTTTTGTCTTTTAGTGACCAGACAGCTTAAAAGCCAGACGGAAACTAGAATGTTTATTTTAGTCTTAGGAAATGGCCCTCTACCCATATTTGTGATTAGAAGAAAGTCACACACCTTGTTGGAACTACAAAGGCTACCTTGAATTTTTCCCTTCTGTATCCCTTTATAATATTGTAGGGAATCTATAAATAGTTTATTTTTTAACCAAGAAAGCACTTTAAGAAGCAATTACTATTCATAACATCAGATTGAGTAACCCACCTTGCTGTTCAGCCCACATCCTACTGGAAACAAAAGGTAAGACCCATTTTCTGATTCCTAATTGTTTGGGAACTGAATTATATTTTGGAAGCTAATATTTTTTAACTTGGTGTTTGGAATGTGAATATTTCCCCTCATTTAAAATGTTTTCCCTAAGTTTTATACTTTTAATAAATTTCAAGTGTTCATAAATCAGCCTATTTTAGTGCTTGAGTTCAAAATGATTAACTCTAGAACCTCAACTTTCTCAGTTTTGTCTATAACATGTCTTGTTCATTAGGGCTGATGCTGTTTTCAGGTTTCTGTGGTCAAGGTGGATTTCTTAATGTGTGCCTTTTTGCTTTGTATATGAAGTTTGTAATGAAATTACAAATGAAACAAGTTATATGTATGTATACCATAAATAGTATTAAAAGGTCAGAAAGAATTAGACTCAAGTTCTGTTGTAACAATTTTTTGGCTTACCTTATTTCCATCACTGTGTGAATACAAAGGCAGAAAACAGATTCACAATCTCTTATCCACAATTTTGAAATCAACCTGAATAAAAGGTGTTTTTGTAGTGATCCAGTAGAATGTAAAAGCTAACAAGAATTGACTGCCTTTTGCACTTAGTGTGACTAAGCATTTTTCCTGCAGAAATAACTGGTGTACTTTGATTAATCATCACATAGTTGCCAGACTTTACCAAGGCCATTATGTAACTGTATATATATAATATTTTTAAAAAGTACAGCCAGCCAAACTCATACATCTGCTCTCAAGGTTGGATAAGGGATTGGAGAACTGTACTAAAACACAGGTTTAATGCTGCTGTGTAGTTTTGGGTGTGAATGAAAATCAGCCTGTTTCATTCCTTAATTGAGACTTAAGTTCCTCATCTTAGGCTAAAGCAGATAATAGAAGAAAAGGTATGATCACATTTCTTTATCTTGTTTCTATAGTAGGCTCACAACAATTGTATGCTAAAGGAAATATTCAGCCATCCAAAATACACAGTATAGTATTGTTTTGAGGTGATTGTTTCTATTTTAATACTTAAAGGAACATTGACATTAATCATTCTGATCCTATGGGAAAGGTTAGGGTTGGCCTGAAGTAGAGATTGTAAGGAAAATATCTGCTTATTGTGTCTGTTGCGATTGTTGAATAAATAGTAAGGTTGGCAAAATAACTTTTGCTTTATACATAGACCTAAGAAGTTACAGGATACTTAAACCAGAACTTATTCCTAAGATTGAAAACTTGGAGTGCTTATTGTTAGATTTGATGGCTATACCTGACAACCCAGAGAGTTTGTAGGAATCAAGGGAAAGATTTTTTTCCCTATAAAAAATCACTTTGTGCTTCAATAGTACGCAAAATAAATTGAAGTTTTTGTTGTGTAGAAGTGAATTTCAGAAATACTGTCAATTTCAGAGGTAGCAATAGCTTCATTATTTACAACTTTATGTGCAGGATGGGGTGTGTGTGCTGGGGTTGAACCCAGAGCCACACACTTGGTACATCTGATATGCAAGCACCGAGCTTAGCTGTACCTGCAGCCCAACTTATATTTTAACAGGTGCCAGGCTGTTTTTTTTTTAATGTTCACTTATTTTAAGTACATAAATCCTATATGGCATTTTTTGTTTATTTTGTTTTATGTGGTGTTGGAGATCGAACCCAGTGCCTTACATGTGCAAGGCAAACGCTCTACCACTGAGCCACAAACCCAGCCTGAGGCTGGGTTTTCAAGGAAAGAAAAACATGCTTTTTTATAAGGTTACTTTTTTTTTTTTTTTTTTTTTTTTAATTGAACCCAGGAGCACTTAACCACTGAGCTGTATTCCCAGGCCTTTAGTTTGAGATAGGGTCTCACTGTTAGTGCCCGTGCCATAAGCTTACCATTAAAATAAGTAAAATGAATGAAGTCACAGTTCAGCTGGGTGCTTTGTATTCAGTACTTAAAAAGTAAAAAGGAGATGATAAGCGCCTGGGTTGACTTCTGTCAACATACAAATATCAGCTGTTGGCTATTGATTGGACCCTGTAAACATAAAGAGATGTTGGAAATTGAACCTCCAGGATACTTCACTTGCCCCTACCACACAGACTGAATAAAAACAACTGGAGGTCTGGGATTTTGCCTCAGTAGTGGAGCACTTGCCTAGCATGTGTGAGGCACTAGGTTTGATTTTTCAGCACTGCATACAAATACATAAAGGTTCATCAACTAATTTTTAAAATTTAGAGGGATACCAAAGTGTCTAATAATTTTTCACAATGTTCTATTCCACATCCCATTGGAATAAATGATAGAAGTTGCCCAGCCTGGTGGTGCACGCCTGTAATCCCAGCAGCCCAGGAAGGTAAGGCAGGAGTTCAAGTTTGAGGGCAGTCTAAGCATACCCCTAAGCGACAGGGCTGGAGATGTTTGCTCAGTGGTCAAGTGCCCTTGGGTTCAGTCTCAAACAAAAAAAAGTCATAGCCACTAGAGGGAGCTATGACAAAAATCAGTCCGGAAGTTATCCCTATTTATAAAGAAAGAACACCCCAAAGTGAAGGGCGACCAACTTCCTTGATCTGGCTCAACTCAAAGATGATTTGGGTAAATTTTCCTATGATTACACTGCCTTCCCATATGTTGCAAAATCCTTTCCCTTTTCAGCTTTGGATCCACTTAGGTTTTGAATAGTACATACCTTGTTAGGTATGTCTGATTTACACAAGTACCTAAATGTACCAAAAAGTACCAAAATGCCTAGATTTTGGAACTTAGGAGAAGATGCTGAAGACCTGCATCTGCTTTTTTTCTGTCTACCTTATCTTTCGGTAAGGCGTATAAAGCAAGGAACCTAAAGCTTGATACAGGAGTAAGTGCAATGCAAAAAAACAAAACGTAGGTATGACATTGATCACATACTAGGAAAAGTGAACATGCTTTCAGGGATGTTTATAGTTTTTGCAGTGTGGAGTTGTTTTTTTGTGTGTATGGGTACCAGGGATTGAATTTAAGAGCCCTGAGCCACATCCCCAGCCCTATTTTGTATTTTATTTAGAGACAGTCTGAGTTGCTCAGCGCTTTGCTTTGCTGAGGCCGGCTTTGAACTCACAATTCTCCCTCAATCTCCCTAGCTGCTGGGATTACAGGCATGTGCTGCCACACTGGGCGTGAAGTGGTTTTAAGAGAGATTTCCCCCCACTTTGATATTAGGGCTTTTTTTTTTTTTTTTTTTTTTTTTTTTGTACTGGGGATTGAACCTGGGGTGCTTAACCACAGAACCACATGTCCATCCCTTTTAATTTTTTTTTAATAGAGACAGGGTTTGTTAAATTGCTGAGACTGGCTTTGAACTTGCGATCCTCCTGCCTCTGCTGGAATTACAGGCTTGCGTCACCACACCCAGTTTATTTCCTAGGCCTTGATTTTAAAAAATCAGTACACAGATCACTTGACAATGCCATTTTAAGAGCTGGAATTTACTGAGAATGAAGCAGATGTATTAGTGACTTTTTAAAACCCAATTGATGGGATTTAGTCATTAAAGAAGATGGAAATGGAAACACTAGCATTAAAGAAATGTTCAGTGATAGAGCGTAGCATGTATGAGGCAGTTGGATCCCAGCACCACAAAGAACACAAAGTATAAGACTGGGCATAGAGGCACATGCCTATGATCCCAGTGGTACAGGACACTGAGGCAGGGGAACCAGAATGGGCACTTAGCTCAGTGGTAGAGTGGCCCTGGGTTTAATACCTAGTACTGCTGCTACTGTCTACCCCACCCTCCTGCAAAAATTTTAATGTAAGAAATTTGCCTGTTTGAAGAATACATCTGAAAGTAGGCAAATAAATTAGGTAGTTTTCTGCAAGAGAAAGGAAGGACTCAACACACAATAGGAATTTTCCTGCCTATGAGGCTAGCAAGGAAGGCTTCAGAAAGTGGTTAGCAGGCATGTTGCAAATTGGATTTGAGTTCATCCTCAATCTGCAAAATGTTAGCTCTGGTGTCCCTGTAATTTAATTTCTGAAAGGTGCTCTGAAGCCACTGATAATCTACAGAGTTCACTTCCTAAAAGAGAAGGGCTACATAGGTTTTAATAGGAGTAGACTACAGCATTTGTCAAATGAAAGGAAATGTACCGCTTTTAAATGGACTTGAGAAGCCCTAAACTGAATATCTTCTGTTCTTAAGAGTGGCATGCCTAGAAATTCTAGTTCCAAAATACTGTAAGTGACGTCCACATCTTAAGACTAGAATTGTAAATATTGATAAGCAATACATCAAGTACACTTCAACAAAGAAAACCAAAAAATGGCTCATTTACCCTCTAAAATCAGGTAGTAAACTGTAGTGACGTAATAGTCATTAGTACCATTGCTTTTATGACAGGCCAAATGGTGTTGTTTGCTTGCCAGATGGTTTTTCAAAATTTGCTGTTTGGATTTGCCTCCCATCTCAGTAGCATCTATGTCTGAATACCCAAATCACATATCTTCCATTTGGTAAATACAGTATTGACCTGTTTGGTTTTGCTTTTGTGGTCTGGTTATATTTTCAGACCCCCCACTTCCTCCCTCAGCAGCCTGCCTCTTCAAATCCTAACCATCCTCAAAGGTTCAGCCCAAGTCACATTTAATTCCTGCATCTAAAAAACAGGTTGTTAAAGCTCTTTAGTAGCTCTTTGTCAGTATGTACTTGGTCTCCACACAAGTTACAACCATTGACAGTTTTGTGTCAGTTTTTCCTACCTAATAGAATTTTTGCAATACTTTTTATTTCCTAACAAACCAAATGCAATGCTGATAGTTTTAATATCAATTGATAAAAATAACTGCTCCCTAAAAGCAAAGTGTTAGTGAAGTCTGCATTTCACAAAACGATTAACTGAGATTATTGAAGAAAGTATTTTAATCCTAACATTGGATTAAATAATTCCTCCTTAGATGTGAAACCAGGAAATTCAAATTAATTTATATGATAAGCCCAAGTATAATTGGAAAAGCAAATGTTGCCTACAACTTGATCTTGAAAAATAAAAAACTTATCTTAATGTATGTTGTTGACAGTTCAGTATATATATAGGTCATCAAGAACTAATGGCATTGTTCCCACAGTTATGTACCTTGCTTCCTCTTAGGCCTCCTTTTTATGTCATTCTTAAGCTTGAATCTTAGGAAGCCTTAGGTCACTTTTAACTTCAGTGGTTTTGTCTTAGAATCCTTGCAGATCTCTGTTTGGGGTTGATCAATTCAGTTCTATTTTTCTTATCAATAATCTTCAAAGGATTCATTCTTACATTGAGATTTAGAGTGAGCCCGGCATGGAGGTGCATGCCTGTAATCTCATACTTTGGGGGGCTGAGGCAGGATTGCAAGTTTTGAGGTGTGAGCTTCAGCAATTTACAGATACCCTGTTCCAAAGTACAAAGAGCTGGGGATGAAGGTCAATGGTAGAGGGGCTCTGGGTTTTAGCACCAGTACTGGGGTTAGTAGAGTGTGTGTGTGTGTGTGTGTGTGTGTGTGTGTGTGTGTGTGGTGTGGGGGAATGGACAGTTATGTTACTGGATTTGTTATTTCAGGACCCTGACCCTGTTTTTTTTTTTTTTTTTTTTTAAGGCTGATAAAGGACAAACAGCATTAGTGAATTTCTCAAAGCTAGGAGACCGTGTATTAATGTATTTAACTCTGTATGCCCCAAATCTCACAAGCAGCCCCATTCCTTTAGCACCTTTTTTGATCCTTCTTGACCCATCCTTTCTTGATCACCCAATGACTGAGACATTTGTGAACTAATTGCACTCTATTTCTGCTTCACTTTTCTTCAGCATGTTTATACAGTAGGTGAAACATGCATGTACTAAGGTCCCCTTAAAACTGCTCTTTAGTTGTTCCATGTGTATGTTTTCTTGTTTCCCCCAGCTACATAGCAGACTCTTAAGGGCTGTCATTTTTAACTGCTTCATAAGAAGCCAGTGTGACTACACAAACCTGAGTAAACGTTTGTGAATAAACACGTTAGCAAAGTGTGAGGTAAGAATCTTACACACTTATGATCTGAGAGCCCTTCCAATCTGATTGAGCTTATTCCCAGAGTAGTACCCTTAAGAGTTCATGCCCCTGCTACCTTTTCTATTGGAAACATTTTAGGGAAAATGCAAGGCCATAGTACAAATACCTAATGTTAAAATAATGGCTATTTTGCAAAGTACTTTGACCCATTATAATCGTCAATTTCTATTAACCTTATTTTGCAGTTTGAGGAAACAGCCTCAGAGATGTTAAAAGTGGCAGGCCCACCAGGTCTGGTAGTGCACACCTGTAATCCCAGCAACTCAGGAGACTGAGGCAGGAGGATTGCTAGTGCAAAACCAACCTCAGCAATTTAGTGAGGCTGTCTCAAAAAAATGCTGGTATGTTTCTCAGTAGAACACTCTGGGTTAAATTGCTGGCGTATACACACACACACACACACACACACACACACACACACAAAAAAAAAACACTGGCAGGCCCAAAACTTGAACTTTAATAGAAGCCAGTCTGCCTTTTCCAGTCAAGAGGTTCTTCAGGGCAAAAATAAGCCTACCTCAAGTGAACACCACCTGTAATATCTACCTGATGCCACCAGGGTGTCCCATGGTACTGTCTTTGATCTCTGTGCTTACCGTTGGAGCTCGAGGCTATTTCAGACCAGTTCATTGAGTGGCCAGGGCCCAGAGTACATCCCAAGACAATAGGAAGCTTGACTTCCTAGCTTTATGGTGCAGTGTATAGCCAGTTCTCAAATAAACCCCTGCCCTTTTTTGTCCCCTGCTAGTCAAACTGAACTCATGGAAGAACAGGTCACACAGTAGCCAGGACCTGGCTACACACTAAATAACTAGGCAGCAGCCCTACAGAAGACACTAGCCTGAAAGAAAATCTATGAATGGGTAATATTGATAAACATCAGCATTTGTTTTAACACCTGAGTTTACATTTAAATTTGTATTAGTAAAAATAGATCCACAAAGGCAAAACCAGATTGAATTGCTACCATACTAGGTAGATGAGTTTTATTTATTCATTTGGTATTGCGGGGGCGGGTGGGGTTGAACCCAGGGGTACTTAACCACTGGGCCACATCCCCACCCCTTTTATTTTTTAAGACAGGGTCTTGCTAAGTTGCTGAGGCTGGTTTTTAACTTGAAATCCTCCTGCCTCAGCCTTCTGTGACACTGGGATTATAGGTGTGTGCCATTGTGTCCAGCAATAGATGAATTTAAAGTCAGTATGTGCTATCCTCCCACTTTCTAATTTGCATTGAGAATGCATTGCAGTTAACCTGGATGTATTGCCTGATCTATAGTCTCTTATGTGAGAGCCGATGAGATGAAGTCTCAGATTTGGTATTAGAGAACAAACAGCCACTTTAAAAAATTGCCTCCTTCCCAGTGCCTAAGTACTTTGTACAAAAATGTATAACTGGTTAATAATATTTTGAACAAGTGCCCAGGAAAGTGTTTATTGAATAGCACATTTTAATATATATATATTTCTGAGAATCTCATTGAGGCTTGAGTTTGGGGCTGTGGCTAAGCTGTTTCTCTTTAGGTGTCATCTGTGATATCTCATCTTTTTTTGTTGCGGGGGGAGTGGTACCTGGGGATTGAATGCAGAGGTGTTTAGCCACCAGACCTTTTATTTATTTGAGACAGGTTCTCATTAAATTTCTGAGGCTGGCTTTGAACTAGTGATCCTCCTGCCTTAGCCTCCCCTGAGTTGCTGGGATTAGAGGTATGAGCCACCACACCCAACTGTGTGATATCTCTTAAACTGAGGGTTTATGAGGAAGGGTCTTCAAGCCACCAGGACAGACTACATAAGAATAATGATTTGAGATACTGTACTCTGTTCCCTGATTCCTCACATGAATTTCTATCTTGAAACTTTAAACATGGTTTAGACTTTCTTTGTTTTGTTTTTAATTGCAATGTAGAGATTGAACCCAGGCCTTCCAGCATGCTAAGCAAAGGCTCTACCACTGAGCTACACCCCAAGCCCTAAACCTACCATATTAATGGTCAAGATTATCTTTGAATTTTTAGTTCCTCTCTGGTGAGAAGGCTAAGCACACCAGATTGCAGATTGTAGTACTAACCTGGATTCTTTTTCCATGTGTTTTTCTTAGGTGTTCAGTGTAATTATCTCCACCAAATGAACTTGTATAAAAAACAATGGACATTCTTAGGCTTTCAGGAGAGACCATGGACAAGTTCTGATACAAACAACTCTTGTCCTTAAATATCATTAAAGGAGGGCTGAGATTGTGGCTCAGTGGTGGAGCGCTTGCCTAGCACATGTGAGGCACTGGGTTCTATCCTCAGCACCACATGCAATACTAAATAAAGCTATTATTTTAAAAATCCACTTTAAAAAATACATCATTAAAGGATTTTTCCCCCCATATTGTTTATCTGGTTTAATACATTGGTCCAAGAATATTTTTTCACATGTGAGAAATGAGTGTTGTGCCTTTCTTAGACAAACTACTAATAGGCAGAAATACTGTATATTCCAGTCCTCATAAAGTGTTTTCTGGACTTGCTTTGTACCTGGTGCGCAGGAACTGTTCTCACTGGCTTGGGTTGTCTATTTGCCATCTGTTCCCTGAGTATTCATTGCTGCATGAAAGGGGAGAGAAAGTGAAAGGAGAGGTGGGGAGAAAGAGGAAGCTGGAGAAATAGAGGAAACAGCTGGAAGCTGAGGGGATGAGACTCCGGTAAGGTCAGTAAAACAAAACAGGGCAGGGTCAGGTCCTAGGGGTAGAGAGCTAATTAACTTCTGTCAGCTATTTGAGTCGAGCCTTGTATACTTTGTTAAAGATACCAAAGATACTTCAAAGGAAAATCTAGATTCTCCATGTACCTTAGTAAATTGTTCATTGAATCAAACTCTATCCTGCCCTCCTGAAATTCTGGTCTTGTTTGTTCAGCTCTAATAGCTTGCTGCCAGTGCTCAGGCAAGCAAAGATGAAGTATTTGTGGAAAGCAGTAGGTAAACTTGATGTATATAATTTACAACTAAAAGACTAAATGTTGAGTACAGCTTCTGTCCTTATGTAGGGCTTTTAGTAACGAACTCACCTGGCTCCTTTATGTATTTTTATGCCTTGACCAGATGACCTGATGTAGAATTTTAGGCAACTTCTAGTTTAGAGACTCAAGGTCAAGAAAAGAGCTAATTCCCTGTTCTGGAAACTTAGCCAGATTTTATGCTGTTTTAGCCTTGTGTTGCCATCTGTTGGCATTGTTTTCCAGAGTGGAACAGCCTTCCCTAAACTCAGTCTGGCTAGTTGATGTCATATCAGTCTTTAGGTCGCTGCTGCTCACTTTCTTTACCTAGGGAAACTACTGAACACCTGTGTCATTATTCCCTGTTCACTTCCAAGAATGGAGGGGACCCCACTGCAACGGAATATCACATTGGTCCAGTAGAGAAGAAATTGATGAGAAATGTTTGTTGGAGTTTGGGTAAAGGGTATTCACTAGTTAGGTTTTTTGCCCCGCACGTGAATAACATCATTTTTCTGATAATGCAGATGGATGGCACAATGCTGTTTGGTGTCACATATATATATATATATTTATTTATGTATTTTTATATTTATACCAATGACCCACATCTCCAGCCCTTTTTTATTTTTTTAATTTTGAGAGAGGGTCTTTTTTTTTTTTTTTTTTTTTTGAACAGGGGATTGAACTCAGGGGCACTCAGCCACCGAGCCACATCCCTAGCCCTATTTTGTATTTTATTTAGAGACAGGGTCTCACAGAGTTGCTTATACAACTTGCTGAGGCTGGCTTTGAACTCCTGATCCTCCTGCCTCAGCCTCCCAAGTGCTGGGATTACAGGCGTGGCATGCCCTGCGAGAGGGTCTCTTTAAATTGCTTAGGGCCTTGTTAAATTGAGGCTGACCTCACACTTGGCAGTTCTTCTGCCTCAGCCTTCCGAGCCCCTGGGATTACAGGCATGCACCACCATGCCCAGCTGTGTTTCCTTTTAGTGTATTTGGGTTAGAGGTTATAGCCACTGAGAAGAAATTCTCCTCTTCTCACCTGTGTATCAGGTACAAAGCAAGTCCAGAACACACCTATACGTAAGGATTTGGCTATGTTTTTGACTATTGGCACGTTATAACTGAAGCTAAGCTTTGTAGTTTGTTTCAGCCTAACCACATTTATGTAACTGGTAAGTATCAATTAGTTTTTCAAGTTTAGCCATTACCCCAGGGCTGGGGCATTTGAGGGCAATGAGGAACAGGTGTCCAAAGGAGAAATGTGGGTGCCCGTGAGTGTGTTTTCCAGTTGTATTAAATTTCTTACTTGGTGTATTTTTGACCTGTCTTTTTCTCTTTCCTGTTTGTGGCCTATGCTATTTTGATTGCTATTTGTTGGATATTCCGTCAGTCATTCAAGAATTATAAAATGGAAGTTAGTATTTTTGCATAAATGCTTTAAGGATGAAACTGATAGGTTTAGTATTGACTTTTTTTATATTTGATTTAGAGACAGGGTCTCGCTAAATTGCTAAGGCTGGCTTTGAACTTGCCATCCTCCTGCCTCAACCTCCCAAGTTGCTGGGATTATAGGCTTGTACCACCGTGCTCAGCTTGGCATTGACTTTTGCCATTCAAAAAGACTTAAAGTGATAAATGTATTTCTGTGACTTTGGACTCATTTCTGGAGTTTTAGGTATGTGACCCTTACTAGAAGCAATAGTATTTTAGTTTATAATTTAAATCTGGGCACTGTGGCACAGACCTGTATCCCAGCGACTCAAGGAGCTAAGGCAGGATCATAAGTACAAGACCAGCCATAGAAACTTGGTGCGATCCTATCTCAAAATAAAAATTTCCAAAGGGGAGGTTGGGGGTATAACTCAGTGGTAAAGCACCCATGGATTAAATTCCTAGTAGTACCACCATAAGAAGGGAAAAAGAACCCTCAACTACCAATTGAATTCAGTATAGGAAAATGGGTAGATTTGTTCCCTGTTCTCTATTGACTGTGTTCTAGTATTGGGGGGGGGGGCATGTATTTCCCTTCCTCACTTTGCCAGTAAATTGGACATAACTAGTGATTATACTTAGGTAGTAGAATGGAAACACTAACCTGACTTATGACCACATGGGTGACAGGGAAATGGCTTTAAGCTCTTTAGAGTGGTTGGTTATTCAGCAGAGGCGGAGGGTGGTGCAGTGGAAAGGAGATTCCTTATGCTTTCCTCCCAGAGAAGCCTAGGTGTTGTTAAGTGTGGGGTAGAAAAGTATGGTTCTTTTTGGTCTGGTATGAGCATTCTATTTTTTTCCTGATTGCATTGAGCCTGATATTGAAGGGTAATGTTTCTTTTCTGACTAATGCATTTTGATATTTCTAAATATTGCAGTCTACTAATTGTCCGTTCTGGCATTTTGCATAAGTCTATTAACTTGCTAATTTGAAGTTTCTTCTAATTAGATATTCTCTACTTAAAGTTTTGGCTTTGATTTGTTTTTGGTTTGTCGAACAGTCTTACCTGGGAACAAGTAGCTGACAACAGGAAATTGCTTTCTATTCTTAGGATGCTGTCTGTAATCCAGATCTTTTTTAATATATTCACAGGACTTTAAAATTCTCTCCTAACTAGGAAGGAAATATCCTGTTGCTTTCTAAACAAATCTGTGTGTATGTGCATGCGCATGCGCTAGTAGGGATTGAACCAGGGCTTCATGAGTGTTCACTCTTCAGCTGAGCTACATCCTCAGCTCTTTTTTATTTTTATTTTGAGACAGGGTCTCTTGCAAAATTGCACTTACTGGCCTCCAACTTGTGATCCTCCTGCCTCAGCTCTGAGTAGCTGAAATTTACAGGCATGGGTCAAGGAGCCTGCTTAGAAAAACAAATCTTAATAGGCATCTTCCTTTGTCAAGTGTCATTAGCTCTTTGCCATTTATCTTAGGACTCTTTGAATGAAAGGGATAGAGAACATGTCACTTTGAAAAAAAGTTATTTTTTAAATTATTATTATTATTATTATTTTATTATTATTATTATTATTATTATTATTATTATTATTATTATTATTATTATTTGTGTGGGGATTGAACCCAGGGCCTGTGTATTCGAGGCAAAGCACTCTACCAACTGAGCTATATCCCCAGCCCACAAAAAAAAGTTTAAGGAATAATTAACTGGCTCAGAAGTGTCCTGATTTCCCAGTCCCAAAATTAATCTAGAACTACTCAATAGCACCAATAGGAATATTTACTTAGCACCTGTTACATTTCAGGAATGTTCTAAAATATTCTAAGAATTTTATATACATTTCTTCTCATTTCGTCTTTAGGCTGCCCCTGTGAAATGGCCTGTTTTTTTGTTTTTGTTTTTTTTGTTTTTCCCCCTGCAATAGTGGGGATTGAACCCAGTGGTGCTCTACCACTGAGTTATAACAATAGTCCCCCCTTTTTTTTTTAAATTTTGAGACAGGATCTCAATGTATTGTCCAGGTAGGCCTCTAACTTGCTGGTTTCTTGCTTCAGTGAGTAGATAGGATTACAGGCCATACTTGGGTTGTTTGGTACTGGGGATTGAACCCAGAGGTGCTTAACCACTGAACCACATCCCCAGCCCTTTTTATTTTATTTTTAAAAAAATTTTTTTTTGGGGGGGTGTTGAGTAGATCTTTATTTTACTTATTTATTTATTTATTTGGAACCAGGGATTGAACTCAGGGACACTCGGCCACTGAGCCACATCCCCAGCCCTATTTTGTATTTTATTTAGAGACAGGGCCTCGCTGAGTTGCTGAGGCTGGCTTTGAACTCGAGATCCTCCTGACTCAGCCTCCCAAGTCGCCTGGATTACAGGCGTGCGCCACCACGCCCGGCCTCTGGTTTTGTCTTAAGGAAAGAGATAAAATTAGCCATTTCCATTTTCCTCAAGAAAAGTGATATTACTGAATCTCAACCCTTCAGTAAGGAGAACCAGACTGTTTTTGCTTGACCTCTACTTCCTTTTTGTGGGGAAACTCCTCTCCAGAGGTGCTGTGGGAAAGATTGCTAGATTAGGGAAAAGGTCTAGATTCAAGAGTCCACAATATTGGCATTAGAATGGTATTAGTTTTCCTGGTCTTGAAGCTTTTTTTCCCTCATCATACTTGGAAAGACAGGAGTTAAGCATGATAGGTCATGTAGTGGAGGAGGAAAACTGAGGAGATGCTTTACAGCCCTTGAAGTTAATGTTTCAGCAGGGAAGCAAAGAAGTAGGAAAGAAGCTATATACTGAATGAAAATGGACATGCAGTAACCAAGATCAGAGCAAGAACAGAGATTCTACCTTGCTAATTCTTGAGGTTTGCATCTTTTTTTCCTCAGCTTGCATGGATTTACAAATCTAGGCTTTTCAAAAGATACTAATGGACATTTATAGGAGTCAGAGGCCACCTGTAGGAGGCATAGGGACCACTACAACAGTTGAGCTTAAGAATTTATCAGAAACCATCATTTTCTATCCCCTCCTGTCTTAGGCTGGCTGGTTCCCTGTGTTACCTGCTTCTGCCACTGTTCCAAACTGCAGAACTTCTTATTCATTCTGAAGGTCTCCAGGCAGTATCCAATGGGGAATCAGCTCTAAAAGGAAATCAGAACATTTTCCAGCCCCTTCATTCTGGTGACTGATGGAAGGAAAGAGTGGGAGGAGGGATATACTTGCCTATTGGATGGAAAAGAGACTGTGAAATTACTATACCTCTATTATATAGAATTCTGCAACCATACTATTTGTATTGTATATGTTTGGGGGAAAGTTAGAGGTGGTGACCTTCATTAGAAGTGTCTGGAGGGAATGAGATAATAGTTGGCTTTGAAAGATGTTGAAGCCTTGAAATGTGCTCATCTGAGGAATTTTTAAATTTAAAAGCTGTTTATAAAAATATCACTGATACAACCTGCCCCCTCATTTCCCCACTGCAGACTTCTTGGACTGGAAGACACTTGTTTAATAATAACTTGTCTCAGTAGCTACCTCTGAGGAAAGGATAGAAAACGTTCAGGACATCATCATACAGGCTCCTCATTACAAAGTTCCAGCAGCAGTGACGCCTACACAGAAGACTTGGAACTGCAGAGAGGCTGGGGTCACCTCCGTGACATCTCTAGACGCTGTCCAACCAAAAGTTCGATTTTTGTTTTCGGGGGTGAAGGAAGCAGAATGTACTGGAAGACTAAAATAATTTCATGTCTGACTTTCTCACATTTTTTTTTTATTTTTTGGCGGG
>JAJEJO010001324.1:0-25927 GCA_020662805.1 Glaucomys volans | reverse complement strand
TTTTTTTTTTTTTTATTTTTTGGCGGGAGAGGAGGGGTTTCGGGTAGAATTTCATATCATCTGGAGTGAAAGGAGGGAGGATGGGGAAGCTCAGCCCTTCACCCAAGAATAACCCAGTAATGACATCTGTATGCGTGGGAAGTGTTTCCCTCCACACTGGGAGGATCTGAGACTGCATCCCAGTGGGATTCCCTGCTTGAATTGGGAGGCCATTCAGAAGGCATGGCATATCATACCGCGAGCGCCTACGGCTTAGCCGACCAGGAATAAAATGACAGGGAAGAGACTGGAAGTCGAAGGGGCATCCCCCAATTTGTAGGTGGGGGCTATGCACGGGTGGCTGAAGAGCCAGGTGACCGCTGTGGCTTGTGCCCTCTGCTAAGGGTCTGGTAGGGACGCGACGCTGCTGGGCACCATGTCCTAGTCACGCGAGACGGCCCAGCTGTACCCAGCGGGCCAGCGCCAGACCCTGGCGTCCTCCATCTTCTCTCCTGAGCTCCCCCTGCTCCAGCTGCCTGAGCCACGGACCGCAGCACCACACACCCCCGCGGGGGGGGACGCCGCGCCCCATCCCCGCCCCCGGCCCCACCCCAGTCCCCCCGCGGGGGCCCTGACCCCACCGCCGGCGGGCACTGGCAGAACTCCGAGGTAGTGAGCCGGCAGCGGGGACGCTCAGAAGGGGTCCGGGCAACTGGGGGCGGCGGCGGCCGGGCCGGGGCTCCCCCCCCGCCCGCGCTCGCCGCCGCGGTGGTGCGTCCCGGAGGTTACCGGAAGTGGCCGCGCTCGGCGCTGCCATGTTGAGGAGCCGCCGCTGCCGCTGCCGCCGCCGCCGCCGCCGCTTTGTTGTCGCCTCCTCCGGCTGAGGAGGCTCCCCGAGCGGGGGGAGTGGGGAGGAGGGGGGTCGGCCACCGCAGCCATGGAGGCCAACTGGACCGCGTTCCTGTTCCAGGTACTGGGGGCCCCCCCGGGGGGGACGGGGGGGACAGGGGGGCCGGGCCCGGGGCTGGCGGGCGGGCGGGCGGGCGCTCCTCCTCCCCTCCCTCCCGGCTCCGCTCTCCGGCCCGGCCTTAATCCCCCTTTGTTTTTCCGCCCGCCCGCCCCGGCGGAGCCCGGCTGCTGAGGTGAAAGGAGGCGGCCTCACGGGGTGCGGGGGAGAGAACAGGCCTCGGGGTGAACCCTGGGCCCCCCCCAGCACACACGCACACACACACACCCTTCCCTCCCGCTCTGAAGGGGAAGGGAGGAGGCCGGTGGCTGTCACCACCCCGCGGGCCAGAGAAAGGAGGGCGCCGGGCCGCTGGATAGCGCGGGCCCTCGGTCACTGTGCGCCGGGCCCGGGCCGCATCGTGGGGTGAGGGGGTCCCCGGGTCCTGCTCAGTCTCCTCCCCCCACACACTTGATCCATCTTTCGTCCGCACTCCTTTCTCCTTCCCTCCCTCTCCTCTCTTTTTGTGTGTATGCGTGAGTGTGTTGACTTTCTGACCTCCTCCTGCATCCCGCGAATAGCGGGTATCCCTGGGTTCCCCGCCACTCCCCCTTCCCGCCGCCCCTCTCGTGTTTACCCACTCAGAAGGGGGTGTTGTGCGTGTGTCTCCCCTCCCCAAACTTTTTCAGTGGGTTTCCTTTTTCTTTCCCAAGCCCCAGCCGAGCCGTGGCAGCTGGCACCGTCTCCCTCTGTCCATCTCTCCCGCTGTCCCATTCAGCTCGGGGAATCCCCCAGCCGGGCCGGGCCGGGCGGGGGCGGGGGAGCGAGGGAGCGGCGGGGGCCGGGACTCCTGGAGGCCAGACCTTTCCCGGAGCGCTTTTCTCGCGGCCCGCTCGAAGGTTTCCTCCAGCCAAGTGGGGAGACCGAAAGCGGGGAACGCAAACAAAGTCCGATTACAAAGCCCCTAGATGAGTCACTCGTTGAGGTGTTGGTCTCCGCTTTTTGCAAGAAACTTGAAAGTGACTTGCCGATATGTTGACCATCCTCTCACCCTCCCGCTTTAGGTGGGGAACCCCTGTTTGGAAGATCTAGGCTGGAACTTTTTTTTCTGCTTCGTTTCTATTTGCAAACGAAGCATTTAGTGGGCAGCGTAGAAGAGCTCCACCGAGAAACTTCAGAACCGGAGGAGGTTAGGAAGCTCGTCACTTTTAAGTGCGTCCTTCCCGCCTCTCTGAGTTATTTTCCTTGTTTGAATACTTCGTGAAATCCCAAACGCGAATCTTTGGCGCGAGGCCTTTCAGAACTAACCAGGAACGGATACAGAATTTTCAAATTATCCTTCCAGCCTCCGATGCCATCCAGTGGAGTTAATATGGGGAATTGGAGAATTCAAAATCACTTTTTGTGTAAACCTTGTTTATTCTTTTAAGACGTACATTTCAAATGTGGGCAATTTGATTTTTAAGTAATTGTCAAAATATATTCGGGCTTCTTAAAATTGAAAAATACTCAAAATTATGGAACTCATGAGCTTCCCCCTCTTCTTACTTTAATATTGTTTTATTGTGTTTTGATGCACTTGATATTAATGTGATAAATCAACCCAAGAATGCATTGGAAAAGAAAGGATACATTAACTAGATGGCATCCAGGTTGTTAAAGGTGTCAGATGCCTTCTTTAGAAAAAGTTCTCAGATGGTCATTTTAAAATAAAGGATTGATGGGCCTTAGAAGTGATTTTCACGTGACTAAAACTCTTTTAAACCTGTGACTGTAAATTTTCTGGAGATTGAAAAAAAACAACAAGAATTCTTTTATGTAAAGGGATAACCTATACATAACTCAATTTTGGAAAGCTAGTTAAAAGATTTTTGCAATGCTTTTAAAAAATTATTATTCTTTCCCTGGACAAAGCACATACCAAGTATTTCTTGATCAACTTTTAAATAAGATTTTATATTCATTTTTTTCAGCTCTAAAATATTTTCTCCACCTGATGGAGAAGTGTGAAAGCTATTATTTGATTATGGGTTTGGCAATGTGTACAGTGAAAATTGTTGGAATACAATTTAAAGGTGAGAACAGTTAAAGGGGCAAAAATATTTCAGTCTTTTCTATAAAAAGGTATGAGTAAACTTAAACCAGTTCTGATTTTAAGTAACTTTCACTGGGGAAATGGAGAATTAGAGTCTCTGGTTTGTTTCCTGGAGCATCCTGTTGAATTTATACTTTAAAGCAATTTAATACCTGCTTGCTTTCCAAATAACTTGGTGGAAAGTGAAAGCCATAGCTGTTAAGATGTTTGATGGATGATTCTCCTAACAGGACATTCAAGATATGACTCACTGATGCTAATTTGTTTCAGTACAAAATCTTTTACCCTCTGGCACTGGAGATTTCATGGTGCCATATCCTACCACCCTGGGTGATGAAATAACATTTCTGTTTTGTTTTCTGCAAGCCCCAGAAAAAGGAAAGCTTGGGCAGGGCTAAAAAAGCCTTGCATTTGAAAGAGGAGATAAAATTAAAACTTTGAGTCAATGATGCTAGTCAAACAAAAACCTCGCTAGAAGTTATATTTTAAAAATAAGCCACCTAACTGAAGGCAGGCCATGGTTGTTACTTTACCCGGTCTCTCTCTGAGAGAACAAGTTGGGAAAACCCAGTTCCCTCTAAGAAGGCTACAGGTAGAAGTGTGGTTATCCTAGGAATCCTCAGAAAATGATTCAGTAGTGGTTCTACAGCATTTCACCCAAGAAGCAGGGACCTGATGTGACCTTTGGGTGAGAGTGAACTTCAGCAATGCTGTAAAAAATACTTTGTGTTGCTACAGACATCTGAATTGGTAAAATGGCAATAAGTGCTTTTAGTATTCCATTGTACTAATGGTTGTTTAAATTGAAAAATGCCTCAAAATAAGTTTGAACTTTGTCCAGAAGATTTTCATTCCCTACCATCTGATCTGTTAGCCTTTGAAATTGTATATCTTGAGCTGTCTTCAACCATTAACTATTTGTATACTGTATGGAAATATGGGTGTCCTACAACCAGGTTGGAAAAGGAATAGTATTAGAGTCCAAATACTATAGTCTCTACTAATATCACCTCGTAGGTAGACCCCAACAGTTATAGGAGCTCCATATTAAAAGTGGACTGTAATTCAAAATGAGCATTAAGCCTAGAAAGATACTCATAAGTAATCAGTTTCTGAGAGTGCCTCCAGGACCAAAGTTTATTTAAATCAGAATTGTTAAATTGAAACTGATAACTGTGGAGGCCACACCTCGTTATCAATTGGGGAAGAGTAATGCCCGGCTAAGCCCTTGTGCTGCCATTAAGTAAACATGGAGCAGTGTGTGGTAGATGTTCTTATCCATCAGGGGAGGAGCTGTGTGTGAGTATGTGTTTCCTTGTTTTTTCTTCTTTAATCAGGTTAACTGATCAAGTGATTATAGAGTGAGAAGGGTAAATAACTGTCTGAAGTATCTAAAATGATGGAATGGGCCCTTCCTAGCACATTGTATGCTAAAAATACTTGCAGCTCTTACCTCTGAGTGTCCGTGTTCTTTTAGGATTACAAAACTCAAGCATGGGGTCTTGGGCTTACTCTCAAGGGCTTCAAAATAACGTTGGTAAAGAACATACTAGAAAGAACTAGTTCAGGAATTTTTTTCCATTATTTCCTAAATATGTGTCTATATGGAGGTGTGGAGAAGTTTGAAAGAATCAAAACCAAGAGAGTAACTTCAGATACCAAGAACTTGATCCACGATGAAATTTTGGTTTCAGTGCAGCTAAAGAAAATTTCCAGACAGTGGTCCAGCCCCCAATTTTGGAGTGGAGAAGCACACTGTAACAGCAAATGTCTAATACTTTACCAAAACCTGCAACTGCTGGAAGAAGATGGACGTGAAAGGAACTTAAGTGTTTACAATTTGTTTTTTCTCTTTACTAATCTGTTTTTACGTTAAGGTTTGAACAGCTAGTGTTGCTAAAGGATACAGACTCTAGTGGAAGATTAAATGACCTGAGAAACAAGTGACAGGTGTTTTGCCATGGGGCTACCTTCACAGATGCCTTCCAGGTTGATTAATAGCAGATTTCATTTCAACCAAATCTTTTAATAAAGTAAAAACTTTAAAACCAATAACTAGCATATGTATTTTGAGAACTGGGTTTCTTTCATCATTAGCAACAGCCCCTTTCTCAGTCACTTAAGTTTTCTTCTGATAGAAAGGGAGGGACATGATGCTTTTCCTTCTCTGGATAATAGGCAAGTAGATGATTATGTCATTGTGTGTGAGTGTGTGTTTGTATGTTGTTGCAGTAAGGTACTGTTAAATACTTAATTTGGTGGTGTAATTTTTTTGACAAGTTATTTAAACTTGGTTTCAGCACTAACAGACCAATGCAAACTGATTTCATCAGCTGCCCTGCCCCTTATGAACCAGGGTAGTTTGTAGTTCAGTCAGCTATTTGAAAGCAGATCACTGTCAGCAACTTAGTTGCAAAAGTTTTGTGTCTGCACAGTGATTTTCAATGCTTTGTATTTGGAGCTCTGAGAATAACTAGGTGATGGCTGGATCTCTGCTGCAGAGAATCACTCACAGGCTCTTCCACTGTTTCTTCTGGTCTCTATTGTCTGGAACATGTTGAATTTTGAAGGTCATTGTGAGAGGCTGAGTTTCTCAAGTGTAAATGTTTGGTTTTAGGCCCATGAAGCCTCCCATCACCAACAGCAGGCAGCACAGAACAGCTTGCTGCCCCTCCTGAGCTCTGCTGTGGAGCCCCCTGATCAGAAACCATTGCTTCCAATACCAATAACTCAGAAACCTCAGGCTGCACCAGAAACATTAAAGGATGCCATTGGGATTAAAAAAGAAAAACCCAAAACTTCATTTGTATGCACTTACTGCAGTAAAGCTTTCAGGGACAGCTATCACCTGAGGCGCCACCAGTCCTGCCACACAGGGATCAAGTTGGTGTCCCGGTCAAAGAAAACCCCCACCACGGTGGTTCCCCTTATCTCCACCATCGCAGGGGACAGCAGCCGAACTTCGTTGGTCTCCACCATTGCAGGCATCTTGTCTACAGTCACTACATCTTCCTCGGGCACCAACCCCAGTAGCAGTGCCAGCACCACAGCTATGCCTGTGACCCAGTCTGTCAAGAAACCCAGTAAGCCTGTCAAGAAGAACCATGCTTGTGAGATGTGTGGAAAAGCCTTTCGAGATGTGTACCACCTCAATCGGCACAAGCTCTCCCATTCGGACGAAAAGCCCTTCGAATGTCCTATTTGTAATCAGCGTTTCAAGAGGAAGGACCGGATGACTTACCATGTGAGGTCTCATGAAGGAGGCATCACCAAACCTTATACTTGCAGTGTTTGTGGGAAAGGCTTCTCGAGGTACTGCGTTTTGCTTTGTTTTTTTGTTTTTGTTTTTTTTTCATTATGGTTATCCGTGAACTTCAGTTTTGTCTCTGTGTGATCTAGAAGAAGTATGCGAGAATAGATGTGGGCAGGCCTGTGTTATTAGAGGAGATTGATGATAGATAAATATTACACCTCCAGGTCTAATTCCAGTTTGGTGTGGTTGACAAGTGGTGTCATAGTGATTAGTCTGTTATTTTGTTTAAGAAGTCCCTTAGATTCAGGCCTTCATTTAGCATGTGGGTACTTCTTATCAGTACAAAAGCACCAGTTTCCAATTTAGTTGAGAGAATAGACATGAGGTTTACTGTTCAAATCAAGGAAACTTATTTCCTGGAAGTTGGGATGACCTTGGATACGCTTAATAAAACTTTTAGAATGTTTTCCCATTTTTCTGTGGGCACTAACATTTTACTGATTGCATTTTTAAAAACTTTTAGGGTTAATATAGTAGTAACTATTCCTGGTAAGTGTTAGGACTAAAACTTTGGGTATTTTGTGGTTGTAAAGAATCAAGACATAATATGATTTGATGTTGGCTAGGAGAAAATTAACAGGTAAAGAACTTTTTTGTTTGTGGTAAGAGAGGTAAGGAGGCTTGCACTGGGGGGAGGTGGAGTTGGTAATTTTGCTACTTTAAATTGCTCCCCCTAATCTGCCAAGCACTTAAAACATCACATAAGTAACATTTCTCTGTGTGTGTTCCATTACATCTTCTATTGAAACTCTCTTTTTCACAGGCCTGACCACTTAAGCTGTCACGTAAAACATGTCCATTCAACAGAAAGACCCTTCAAATGCCAAGTAAGAGTTAAAATGACTTATCCTTAGTGTAGCACTTAATGCACATTATCCAGAAAGTCTGAGCCAGTCAAATCTTACCATTCTTGAATAGGTGTAAAATCACTGACTTGAGTAAATGTGGTCCATTTGAATTCTAGTTTTATAAAATATAAATGACAGCTTCTGTTTCTATAAGGCAAGATCACTGGAATGTAAGTGTTGTTTTTGTTAAGTTATATTTCCCTTTCCTTGTGCAACAGCATTTTTGGTATAAGAGGGTAAAAGTTGTAGCCTTGTAAAAGTTTTTTGTGTTTTTTTTTTTTTTTTTTTTTTTTTGGAACCAGGGATTGAACTCAGGGACACTCGGCCACTGAGCCACATCCCCAGCCCTATTTTGTATTTTATTTAGAGACAGGGTCTCACTGAGTTGCTTAGGGCCTCGCTAAGTTGCTGAGGCTGGCTTTGAACTAGCGATCCTCCTGACTCAGCCTCCCGAGTCGCTTGGATTACAGGCGTGCGCCACCACGCCCGGCTAAAGTTTTTATATAATTAAAATGAATTTTAAAAAACGTTTTAAATTGATTTCTGGACTGATGGTTAAGGGTGTTTTAACTGTAATAGAAAATAAGAATTTTTCTTCCAAATATTTTATTGACTAGATTTTTATCTTCTGTTATCAAATTGAAACATTTTCTGGCTGGTTGAAAATCTATTCAGGTTACCAAGTTTTTTCTTTCTCTTTCCTTTTTTTTGGGGGGGCAGGGTACCTGGGATTGAACTCGGGAGCACTCTCGACCACAGAGCCACGTCCCCAGCCCTATTTTGTATTTTATTTAGAGACAGGGTCTTACTGAGTTGCTTAGCGCCTTGATTTTGCTGAGGCTCTCTTTGAACTTGGGATCCTCCTGTCTCAGCCTCCTTAGTCACTGGGATTATAGGCATGCCCCACTATACCTGACAAAGTTAACAGTTTTATTTGATATGTTGTTATAATGAAAAGGTTAAGAACTTTGTTAAATTGAATGACTATTTTAAGCATCACTAATCCAAACAAATCCTCGTTTGTTGTCCTGTAGTGCTCCTTTCAGTTACATTTATTAATGACTGGTTTTTAAAGTAAATAATTTGAATTTTAAGAAAAATCTGGCTGGAGAAAGGAAGCTAGTGTCATTGAGTGAGTACTTGCTATGTGTGCCAGTAGCTTTTACTCCTCCAATAATTTTTGTAATAGGTGGTATTGTCCCCATCTACAGATGAAGAAACATTCAGATAGGTTAACTAACTTGTTCAACATTACAGTGGTTAGTGAATGGTGAAGCTCGATTTAAATCCAGGTTTAACTGACTCTGGTTCTCACATCCTTTCACTACTCTGAGTTGATATATTTTCTTCCCCCAAAATGTAAGACTCTAAAATTCACTCTAAAATTCAAGTGTTTTAGTATGATTATGATTCTAAGAACACATACAATTAAAATTCAACTAATTCAGTCAGCTTGCTGACATGGGTAGAGTAATGCATAGAATATAACGTACTTTAAAATGAGTAGAACAGGATAGTCTATATTTAAAAAAAGTTTTCCTCCCTCATGCAGACATGCACTGCTGCCTTTGCCACCAAAGACAGACTACGGACACACATGGTGCGCCACGAAGGCAAGGTATCATGTAACATCTGTGGGAAGCTCCTGAGTGCAGCATATATCACCAGCCACTTAAAGACGCATGGACAGAGCCAAAGTATCAACTGTAATACATGTAAACAGGGCATCAGTAAAAGTAGGTGTTGCTTCAGATTGACTTTTGCATTTCAGAGCAATGAAATCTAGATTTTTAAAAAATATATCAAAGGTATTTTCACTGTGTTCTCAGAACTCTATTAATGTTCATCTTACATGTTTCCTTCTATCACTAGAATATCAAGCATGCATCAGTGGAGAGAGTATGTTAGTGTGGGAACTGTGCTTTACATGCATGTATGCAAATAGCACTGATAAGCTCCCCATGCTTGTCCACTAATAACAACCATACCAGAAGAGCAAAATTAATCCACAATACCTTTTTTTTTTTTTTTTTTTTTTTTTTTTTTGTGGGTTGGGGTTTAACCCCGGGGCCTTTGTGTTTGAAGGGCGGGCACTTTCCCCCCTGAGCTATTCCCCCCCCCCTTTTTTTTTTTTTTTTTTTCCCCACAACACTTTTTCAGTGTGTCCTTTTCTCTATGGAGTTTGAATAAAAAGCTCTAGTGTGTTAGAATTGAGGCAGGAGAAACCACACTGGGAAGCTGTGTTGTATGCTAGGCAATTTTGTTTTTATTTATCATTTTATTTATCATCAAGATTCTCAGCATCTCCTAACTCCAGATCGTATTAATAAAATGTCCTTAATGATAACTTTAAAGGTGAAAACTATGTTAAGTTTGCTTTTCAAATCCAAATTTGTAGAGAAATGGAATATCATATCCATTTGAAGGTTTAAATGCTTTGCTCACCTTAGCTTCAGAATTAAAGATAGAATATTCCAGAAACATATGGATAAAATTTAATACTTGCATTTACCCAGATTTTTTTTTTTGGAACTGGGGATTGAACTCAGGGGCACTCAGCCACTGAGCCACATCCCCAGCCCTATTTTGTATTTTATTTAGAGACAGGGTCTCACTGAGTTGCTTAGGGCCTCACTAAGTTGCTGAGGCTGGCTTTGAACTTGAAATGCTCCTGCCTTAGCCTCCCGAGTTACTGGGATTACAGGCATGTGCCATCACGCCCAGCTTACCCAGACTTTTTAAAAAAGTTTTTCTAATCACTAGAAGAAAGTATTTTCCTAATTTTTCATTTTATTGTGTATGTATTTTATGCAACAGAAATAGCAAATTCTCAACACCAAAAATAGGTAACCAAAGTGAATGGGAAAGAAAGTTTGTGTTTTAAATGTCATCCATCTTTGCTTATTTGTAAGATAAGAAGCATCTTGTACTTTACAAAAATTTACTATCTAGCATCTTGTACTTATCTAGCATCTTGTACTTTATAAAAATTTACTTTTAGTGTATGTCAAGCAAGCAAATATATTGGAATTTTAATGAACAAATGTTGGTGAGTCTATGGTAATATTACCCAACCTCCATTTTTAAGACACTTGCCTTTTTTTAAAGGACAGTTCCTTTATTTACCATACTATATTTTGCTCACTTACTTTGTTTTTGAGGTACTAGGGATTGAACCCAGTGGCCTCATGCTTGTGATGTTAAGTACTCTTCCACTGAGCTACATCCCTAGCCTCAAGGCACGCTTCTTAATATAGCAAAGAATTTTTTTCTCCTTTGTATAGGTTTTTCCTTGTTCTCTAGATTTTTTTAATCAACGTGTTTATTTTGATCAATACAGAAACAAGCAGAAAAAAAGATGCACTATAGATAAGCTATTAGATGATTGAGGTCACAGAGGCATAAGGAGTCAAAGTACTTTAGATTTTAGAAAAATGGCCACACTTTCAAGGTAAATACAGTGTTTTGGGTTTGTCTTTGGAATAGCATGCATGAGTGAGGAGACCAGCAATCAGAAGCAGCAGCAGCAACAGCAGCAGCAGCAGCAGCAACAACAACAACAACATGTGACAAGCTGGCCAGGGAAGCAGGTAGAGACACTGAGACTGTGGGAAGAAGCTGTCAAAGCAAGGAAGAAAGGTAAGATGAGGCATCTAGTGTTCTAAGTGTGGCTTGAGAAATTTTTTCATTTAGTATGCCAAGTAATCAAATGAGAGAAATCACAGTCTAGGAAATCTAGCTTTATGGAAACAAGTAAATACTGCATGCTGAGAAATAGCTATAAGTTCCTATTGGCAACAGAGTTTACATATGAATGTTTATTACTAGAAAATAAAAAGTCTTAGTACTTCCTATCACATTCTTACTTTTGATTTGGCCCCTTGTTGTACTGAGTTCTATTTTTATGTTCATTTTGATGTCAACTTCCATGCATCGTGGGCTCCTTTTTTTTTTCTTTCTAAATATTCCCACTTTTAGAGGTGGGTGAAATATCCTTGTGTGTATGGAAGTTCATTTTCTTGTAACTATGTTATTTTCTGTACTTTTCTTTCTGCCTTGTATTCCTTGGTACATGATTCAAACTAATGGTGATATCTTTTCTCCATGTCTCACCCTTAATCTGCTTCCATCTATTATTGGGGATAGCCTTAGCTTAACTTGTTTGAATTTCCTTAGAGACATTGCTGTAAATGTTAAAAAAGTTAAGATTGATTCACTTTTCTCTATGTATATCTTAATGAATCAGTCAGAGGATTAGTTTTCAGTTTAATAGTTACAGCTTTGACTTCTGGACTATTATGTAGTCATTTCAAATAAATCATTTTGTCATCCCACTATGAGCCATAGGCCATTCCTAAATTCCTTTTTTCCTCCTCCAGCCCTGCCATGTCTTACTACTTTAAGATCTAAGGAATCTCTGCATGTAAGAGATTGTCTGTATGTAATTCCTTTGCCATGCAGTTTTTTTTTCCATATTTTACTTTCATATATTGTAGCTGTTCCCTTCATCAGATTTCTCCTAAACATACTGTACTTGAATAAAGATAAAGGGAATCACATCCATCTTCATACATCTACTGGCATTGGAGGAGTGTTCCTATCTTCTAAATGAAGATTTGTCATTATTTTGATAAAATGTTTTATAGTAGGAAAGGGGGTGGTGAATGGGGAGGAATATAGGAACCGGCAGTGGGGAGCAAAAAAATGTTGTGCTATGATAATTATACAGTGGGTCGAAAGGATATTATGAAGGATATTAGAGAAGGAGTAGAAAATGAGTGTTTTAAGTCTTAGTAAAAGGATATTGTTAAGGCTGAAGGTTTAGGTCACTGGTTGAGCATTTGCAAGGCTGTGGATTTGATCCCCAGCATGGAGGGGAAAGGTGGGGAAGGGGAGACACAAATTAAAATGAAAACACTGGAGGTGGGAGATGGCACACAAAGTGAAAATTCCTGCTTTGGAGAAAAACTATACTTAGTAATGCTACCATTACCTTAAAAGTGAGTTAGCACCGGGCGTGGTGGCACATGCCTGTAATCCCAGCACCTGGGAGGCTGAGACAGGAGGATCGCGAGTTCAAAGCCAGCCTCAGCAACTTAGCGAGGCCCTAAGCAACTCAGTGAGACCCTGTCTCTAAATAAAATATAAAATAGGGCTGGGGATGTGGCTCAGTGGTTGAGTGCCCCTGGGTTCAATCCCCAGTACCAAAAGAAAAAAGAAAAAAAAAGTGAGCTTTCTCTCCCATTCTCTCTCTTTCTACACTCTTCTGTTTGGTATTGTATTTCAGTTTGCTTTTGCACAATAAGACTTGATTGTTTAGCTCATCTTCTGACCTCCATGAAACAAAATGCTATTGTGTTCCCATTTGTACCATGAATGTCTCTGGAAATGACCACTGATATTAGAAACCTCTGTATTCATATTAGTAAATGTTGCTTTTAGGGGGAGAGGAGATACCTGAACTGAAAATATAAATTTGAATCAGCAATGTCCTTTTAAATATTAGACCTAAGTAAAATAATATAAGTTCCCAAACCTGAATGAAAATCTGATCATCTGATGAACCTTCACAAATTTTTCAAGTTTTATCTCAATTTCACTATTGAACTTCCTGGGGATACTTTTTTTTAAAAAAGCTCCCTAGATAGATGACTTTGATCATCAACCAGGTTTAGGAATTCCTTGCATGGAGTTTGGAGACCCCAAAGTTATATTGATCAAAAAAGGGCTGGAGGGAGATGGGGGGTGCACCTGAGGTGATTTGACTTAAGGGTCCACCTGACCTCCATCTTTAGTTTTGAATGCGTTCTCTCTTTTTTTTTTAAAATTAATTAATTAATTTTTTTATTTTAGTTCATTGTACACAAATGGAGTACAACTGTCGTTTTTCTGGTTGTACACAAAGTAGGATCATACAGTTTGCATATTCATACATATACATAGGATAAAGATGTTTGTTTCATTCTATTATCTTTCCTTCCCTGCCCCCGTCCCACCCCTTGCATTCTCTTTCCTTATTGCTCTTGGATGGCACACCATGAAGTGGTGCCGAATTTTGTTGAGGGGTGGTCTGGGGGTATCCAGGCATTGCTGAATAACAAGGACCAGGATCTCCCAACTCTGTATGGTCTTCTTGCCTGGTTTTCATTCTTGGTGTGCTTGATGGTATGTGTTATATGTGCAATTAAAAGATAACTGGGCATAAAGTATGTGATTTTTGTCAACATCAGATAAAGACGAGGAAGTGTGAGTGAGAAGGAGAACACAAACCTATTGTAGTTTTTTAAAAATTTTTTTAATATAATTAAGAAACATCAGAAACTACATGATTATTTAACTAGAACAATTTTTCTTTCTTTCTTTGGGTTTTTTTTTTTTTTTTTTTTTTTTTTTTTTTTTTGGTACTGGGGGTTAAACCCAAGGGCACTCAGCCACTGAGCCACATCCCCAGCCCTATTTTGTACTTTGTATTTTATTTAGAGACAGGGACTCACTGAGTTGCTTAGGGCCTCGCCAAGTTGCTGAGGCTGGCTTTGAACTCGTGATCCTCCTGCTTCAGCCTCCCAAGTGCTAGAATTACAGGCGTGCGCCACCACGCCTGGCTAGAACAATTTTTCTGTGACTCAGATAAACAGATGATATTAAAATAACTTATTATTCCTGAATTATACATTTTTAAAACCTTAAGAGAATGTAGCTTTACTCCTGAGAAGGCTTTAACGTACCATCAAGTACACACACCTCTCTGCTAGTTACTGTGTGCCTTACGAGAAGATTTTTTGGATTATCTATTATTGTGTAACCATTGGCCCAGCTCTGTGTAAATAATCTCTTTTTGTCTGGTCTGCTGATGGTTGGCTCGACCCAGGAAAGTCTTTAAAACTCAGAAGAACTACATGAGATGGTAGTGAGAACACTTAGCTGTACTTAGTATCTTTGCCCTTCCCCCCAGAATGCCTTACATCACTATGAGGTAGGTAAGTAAATCTGAACTTGAAAAGCCCAAAGGTCAACAAGTTACCTAAGTCTTTACAGGAGCTACAGTATCAGAGAAGAGATTTGTATACTGGAATCCCCACCTCCCAGTCTTATACTCAGAGGGAAACTCTCTTCCCGTTGACCCTTGGTAGAAAACTGTAATTTGATTTATTAAATGTTCATCCTTTTTAATTAAAAGAAGTGATTCAGAAACTGTCAATTTTGTTCACTTTTTTGAGAGTCTAAAGCCCCTTTTGTCTTCTCATTTTAGAAGCTGCTAACCTGTGCCAAACCTCCACGGCTGCTACGACACCTGTGACTCTTACTACTCCATTCAATATAACATCCTCTGTGTCATCTGGGACTATGTCAAACCCAGTCACAGTGGCAGCTGCAATGAGCATGAGAAGTCCAGTAAATGTTTCAAGTGCAGTTAATATAACCAGCCCAATGAACATAGGGCACCCTGTAACTATAACAAGTCCATTATCCATGACCTCTCCTTTAACACTCACTACCCCTGTAAACCTCCCTACCCCTGTCACTGCCCCAGTGAATATAGCACACCCTGTCACAATCACATCTCCAATGAACCTGCCCACGCCTATGACATTAGCTGCCCCTCTCAATATAGCAATGAGGCCTGTAGAAAGCATGCCTTTCTTGCCCCAAGCTTTGCCTACTTCACCACCTTGGTAAACAGTATTATAATATCAAAATATTGGTTAAAGTAAATATTTACCAGCAACTTACTCTTAGTTGATTAAAGCAAAAAGCAAACCATGAAATTGGGAAATTTTATTACATTAGTTAATAAGAGTGTAGTAGCATTTTCCTCCAATTTGGCTGGGATTGTTCAAAGTAGGGTGTATATGTAACTTATCACTGGACCACTTTAGTTTAATCAGAAATTCCTTTTAGCTGACAGCATTGCTTAAACAGAATAGTATTTGGCAAGGTGAAATGCCAGAATTAAAACCAATCATAAAAAAGCAAAACCCATCAAAATTTAAAAAAAAAAAACAGCATTACTGTTTCTAATCCTAAGAAATCATTTTGTTCTAAACACTAGCAGAAATTTCTCCCTATACAAGGTGGATGGCTGATTTTAATCTGAAATTCTAAATCCACAGATTGAGAGCTAGTGTAGAATTGTCTGTTTATTGTTTTTATGAGTAAATACATGCATTATCATAATAAAATGCATTTCAGAGAATATGCATTTTACCTTTGGGAATATGTTAATTTCAGGCAGCATTCCCTATGGGAAAGGTGATACCAGCTCTGATATGCAAAGCATATGATAATTTATCATTCTAACTTCAACATATAATAGGGATTGTGACCTGATATTTGGAGATGTAAATATTGCTCAGCATATTAATCCTGATGGAATATAGCATTGTAGTTGACTTTTTAAAAAAAATTTTTAAAAATATATACAAATTGTGCTTTGGTAAGAAAGGCCACAATTGACAGGAGAAGTCAAGTGTATGGACCCACAGGTCCTAACAAACAGGCCAGTGGGACTCCTGTTCAGGAGCCAAGGAGTACTTTGGAACAGTTTAAATATATTGCTTTAAATTGGAAGACGCTGGAGGCACTGGGATGTAATATGCCCCTCTCTCTCCCAATCAGAGCCTGTTGATATTACAACAGGGACAGATGTGTTAGATGCTCACTAGAGTTTATGTCTTATATTAAATTGTATACAGTTTTTATTCTAACCACTAACTAGGTAGTATGCCCCTTCAGAACAAGCAGTATAACTTTTTTTTTTCTCCTTCTGTTTAATCAAGTATTGTGCAGATTTGTTCAACTTTGTAAATATGGACATCACTTTTTTTTTTCTTTGATAAAACACTTGTATCAGCTTTTTGGTGTTTTCAGGGAGACAGCTATCTGTACTCTCTGTAGAAACCCAGCAATGATTGTGCACGTTGAGACATGTGCTTTTTATTTTTTAGCAGGACATTTTATCTCTGTACATAAGGTAGAAACCAAAAGCTAGGGAAACAGATACTCTTCACACCATCATGCCACACATTAATGTTTGTAAAGCATTGTGTTTAAAAAGAGTTAACTAAAACCAAGATGCTGTGATTTTTTTTTTTTTTAGTTGCAATGATTTTTTTTTTTCATTTTTAATCTTGCAGTTAAGACAAATGGAAATTAGTTGTGTTAATCCTGCAGAATGTTTGCAGGACTGACTATCAAACTGGATGACTTCCGTTTATACCCCACTGTGTCAGTTCAAGCATAAAAATACCTTGCATCTGAGGCAGACTTCCTATATCAGGGATAGGTATCTGTGTGTCATTATACAAAACAGTTCTAGGGGGTTGAACTACATAGTAAAAAAATAAATAAATAGTACCTAGTGTAAAATAATTTTATAAATGATCTTTTGTACTTTAGGACATTAAATTGTACAACTTTTGTATATATAAGAGCTTAGAAACTTTCTGTTTAGCAGGAAGGCAACACATTCCTACACTTTTAATGTATATGTTTGTTATAATGTCCATGTAAACATGCCCTATGTTTGTGCCTTTTAATTAGTTTGTCTCAATAAACAAAATGTAGAGAAAAATATGTAGCTATGAATTTGTTACAATTGTTCTTATCCACAGTACAAAAATGGTTTGTTTTTAATATGTAGAGCATTATGTGTGGACTACTGGAAGGACTCATGTAGGGAAGGCCCAGGATTGGCCCTGCTGAGGCCTGGATTGGGAGGGCAGGGACCACATTTGGAGGAAGCCCACATTTTCTGGCATGCAGACCACCCAAGACTGGGTTCTGGGTGAGCAGACTCTGCCTGCTGGGACCAGTCATTTTCTTTCTGGTGGACTAGCAGTCTTAATCCTCCATGATTTAGACAGCCCAGGCTTCCTCCCTAGTGGCCCAAGGAGCAATTCTCAATGGGGGCAGGCATGATGGACCCTACCCCCAGGCCAGAGTGTGGTTGTCAGTAACCTGAAAGTATTAGTTCTTAAAAAAAAAAAAAAAAAAAAGATATATACTAGAAATGATTGTTTTATCAATTCATTGTATAATAAACAGGAGTGAGACTTCATTGTATGACTTCAGTTAAAATGCTATTTTGTATGCATTCTTTATTCACTTAAGAAGCTTGTCTGCAATAATAAAACCACGTCGTGTCTTCTTTGGGGAGGGAGCAAGTTGATGGCAGGATTGGGGTGAGGGCAGGCCACTGCAAAGGGGGCCAAACAGGTTATATGGTGAAACTCTCCTATGTCTTGGAATTGGAATTGAGTTGTGATGCTGATGAACTGATTCAGCCAGGTATTGAAGGCACGACGGCCACCGCTCTTCAGAAAGGCAGAGTATGTTTTTCCCTTCTGATTATAACCTGGTTGAGAGCTTCCCCTTTATCAGATTGGCAGCTAAATGGTTGTATTAGATAATCCTCAAATCTGACATCCAACCTGTTATGCTCTAAGGCTCACTGCTTGGCCTGCATTTGCCTTGTATTGTGTATCCATTTCCCTCCTAAGGTGTGCTCCTAAATGAAGGTTTCTATGTAAGCAGATGATGATGATTTTACCTGTCAATACCAGCACTGTATTACTAACATGCAAAATACTGCAGATTTATTTTGACAAATTAAAGTTAACCAGTCACAAATGTTATGATGGATTGCTTAATACCTCAGAAGCTTCATCAATTTGCGATGATAGAGAAATTTTTGAAGCACTACTTCTCCAGGTGTACACTTCTCAATATTGGGCTGAAAGGGAGGGAGGGATCATGTTGGGCTGGTTGGTATCTCTGGATCCCAGAGGACAAAGGGTGCAAAGGCACTAGAGTGACTGCAGAGGGGAAATACCTTTACCAAGCATCTCCACTGAAGACCAACAATGTGCTTGACGATGATGGGCACTAAGGGGCTTGTAAAAGTGATTAAGACATGGCTGTTGTTGCCAAAGAGGCTGTCAAGGGAGGTATGACCAGTATACAAATGACAATATCACTAGACAGTGAATCAAAATGGATCCGACGCTTCATTTATTTTTTTAAAATATTTTTTAGAAGTTGGTAGATCTTTATTCATTATTTATATGTGGTCCTGAGAATTGAACCCAGTGCCTCACACATGCTAGGCAAGCACTCCACCACTGAGCCACAACCCCAGCTCTACACTTACTGAAAAAGTTTTACATACCTACATGTTTGATATAGAATTGAGGCTTTCCAAACTTACCTTGATAATTGCCTTAGTCTCTATTGACTCAGTGAATGTAGCTGGAGGGAAAGTGTTCTTTGTCCTGTTCTCTTGGGAATAGGGGAAGTTTATTTCACTGAATTGTAGTTAATCTTTCCAGTTCCAGCTGTCCAGGTGTCTCTTCTCTTCTTAGGGGCCCTGTAGTTTGGTTCTCTCTGGAGAGACTCGGTTTGGGATGTAGAGGGGATATGGAGGTTTTCATTTCAATATCCTCAAGAATCACTGGACAGATTGTCCAATCTGTGGATTAAAAATCACCTTCCCCTCCCGCTCTAACACCCCTAGTCCTTAATCTACTACCATCCTCTGCATTTCCTCTTTAAATAGTCGTATAGCCTGAAAGAGTTATCATTTGTTCCCATATATGGATCTATACCTCTCTTCACTGCTGGCCTATCCCTAGCAGGTAACTGAATCATTTACCACTAAACCCAAGGGACAGGCTGGTCAGTGTATAATGATCCAGGGCTGAATGCTAACTGAGTTTGTGTAGTAGTCCAGACTAGCTTCTCTTGGTGGCCACCTTTGGGCAATGTAAGTCCCATTTAGTTCCCAAGAAAGGGATGGAGGGCCAAGGGCTTTACTTCAGATCTTTGATCAAGTCTTCTTCCTGAACTTACCCACTAGGGATTGGCTAGTTAAGTCTTCCTCTTCCAGAGACAGGCACTTGACACAGATCTTGAACCTTGGACCATGAGAATTCATATACATCACTTTACAAAAACTGTCCTCATGGTATGGTAAAGGAATGAATTGACCTACTTCAGATCCTGTGTCACCACTGACTCGCACCATAATTTCAGACATTTTCTTCATCACAACGTTAAATTAACATCCCATCTCCCAAACCCTAAATATCCCTCGGAAAAGTACATAAAATAAGAACTTAAAACCAGTACTCATTTTGGACTGAATTCTTTCTAGTGTATGGAACTTAGCCATGCAGGTAGAATAATGTGGAGTGTTCTGTAAATTCTTGTTTACGGAGTTTTCTCAAAGTGGGGTCCACCTGCATTTTGGCAGTGTCAACCCAGGCCAAAGATGGACATTTGAGGGGAACATTCTGTTCTGTCAGGAAGCTATTCCTTTGGCATGACAGCTGGGGAGTTTGAGAAGACCAAGGGGAATAGAAGGGACATACCCTTTTAGAAACTGGTCCTGCAGCTCAGGCTGGCAGTCAGTGTTCAGGTCCAAGACTGGGGAAGATGTGCCAATTCCAGAGAAGGCTCATGGAGAACAGAGTCAGCCTTAAGAGATTGGGATGGGAAGCTGGCCCCCAGAGCCTTTTCTGCCCCAGGGTTACTAGAGTCAACCAGATCTTCAGATCTGGTTGGATCTTTAGGATCCCCTAGGCCCTTACTCCAGAACCAAGAAATTCCTACCTTTATTAGTGGTAGGAAAAGAGCCAGAGGGAAATAAATCAGTCTTGTATATGTGAGGGAAGGGGACAAGGAAGTCTTAGAGATTACAAAGAGGCTAAAAAGAGGAAAGAGAGATTTTGAAGACAACATCCTTGGGCTCCCTGTGACACCACTCCTCCCGCCCCGCTCCTCCCCATGCACCACCCCAGAGCTGGACCTGATTATTCAGAGGACTCAAGTCAGGCTGCTAGTCCAAGCAAGCTGTGGTAATTTCAGCTACTGTCAATAGGCAGAAAAGAAGATGTGCTTTTCTTGACTAGATAAAAGATAAAATCGGTAGCTGAAGAAGCAGGCAAGATTCAAGTAATGAGGAGGGAATCCAGGAGTTGGGACTTGTAAGCCGCTTCCTACTGGAGTAGGAGATGGACCCATTCCTTCCTGGAAACTCAGGTCTCATCCCAAGAGCACAGGCCCTGATTCCAGGGGAGCCTTCTCCAACACAAGGGAGTTCTGTCAGCCCTTCAGGCTTTGTCATCAGGGATCTCTAAGGGAGAAGAATGGGGTGGGGTCTTTGGGAACAGAAGGAGAAAAGAGGCAAAACAACAGCTTACACTGTCCCATGGGCATAGAATACCTTCCCCACAACCAACCCTCCAACCTACTTTCTCCACTGTGAACCCCTGGACATCTAGAAAATCCATTTAAATGTCACTCCCTCTGAAACTTAAGGCATTAGCTTGTTCCACCCTGAATAATAGGAGGATTGGGAGATATTAAAATAAAGGTGCGTGTAGTCCAGTACCCCAAGAAATGAAGGTAGTCCCTATATTGGACTGTAGGTTCCAAAAATTGTGCCAGTCTTAAATTTCCCGTTCCAAATTAGTGGGGCATGGCAGGCTGTGATTTTTGCTGATTTTGCCCTTCATGGATGAGTCCTAATGTCTAGGAGATCTGAAATGCAACAAGGAGTCAAACACCAAGGCCAGAAACAGGAGCAATCGGCAAAGTAAGTGAGCAGACCCTCCAGAGGATCCAGAGCAGAGGATGATTTAACATAGGGATGGAATGAAGGGGTGGGGGATCACAATAAAGGGTTTCGATCAAGAGCAGAGACTTGGAATCTGACAGGCCCAGGTGTAGCAAATCTAAGCTGTGCCATTTGGAACTGTGTGACTTTGGGCGAGGTATATAATCTCTCTGGTCTCTTTCCTCAGTTGTAAAATAAGGACAATAATAACTCCAACCTAGTACAGTTTTGATCTAATTCAATGTCTAGCACAGCCTGGTATAGAGTATGAACCCTCAAATCTAACGCATCCCCTCTCCACCTGGTCTTCCTGTTTCCTATCTCAGTCATGGTGACATTGGTTTGCTCAAAGGCATCCCTTGAAAGACCTGCAAATGAGCTGAATGAGTCCTGCATTGCTTCCTCACCTCAGAATGGAGATTTGGGGTTTTGTCACTTGGTATGGAAACAAAAGCTTCATTACAGAAATGAGAAAATTCGATGGGAAACATCTGAGAAGCAGCTAGTTGAAGGTTGGCTCTAGATGTGACAGGGAGGTTTCTAGTTAGACCCAAGGAAGAACCACCAGGCTTGAAGATATGTGCTTATCTGGGGATGGTGCATCCTGCTTGGAGAAGTGTTCCATCTCACTTCACTTCCCCATATTAACTGCATCCAGAGAAGGCTCCTGTACAGCTGCCCTCCGTCATTTCATCCTCCTGAAAATCAGGGAGTTCTTCCAAATAGCTAGCTGCGAGCCTCCTCTTTTTCTTCCAAGAAGAAAAGGGAAGGAACCACCACCTACCCAGGTTGGTTGGAGAGGCATGACATCCTTCTAGCCCAACTCGCTCCAGAGGCTGTCCTCACAGTTGCATCTCCTCTCAGAGGGCGTCCTGGACCCAGGGTCTGAGAGAGGGGTACCACAGAGCACAAGACAAATGTGGGCGTTGCCACAGCTGGCTCAGTCCAGGCCACGCACTCACTGTCCTCCAGTTACTGGTCTAACCTACTTTGCCAGCTTCTGGACGTCCTCTCCAGGGCTTGGGGGGCGGGGGGCGGGGGGACAAGCGGACAAACAACTCTTGGGCGTGTTGGCCCCGTGGTCCCGCCCCAACTGGAGCATCGCCGAGCTGGGATTGGTTGATATCTCCTGGGTTCTGATTGGTCGGGTGTCGGTCAGGCTGCTCATTCACAGCCTTACTGCTGTATCTACCAAAGCCCGGCTCGCTGCACTCTGACCATAGTTGTACTCATTCTATGTAAATAGACAAAATCGGTTCCATTGTTTTCGTAGATCATGTGCCCTCAAATACAAAGTTGGTTCCCTCAAGGATGACTGAATCTCAGTTTATTGTATCCTACCTCCAAATCACACATTCGCAAGAGATCTGGAAGAGGCCTATGGGAAGCGTGGAGGGCTGCGTTAACTGCATACCCAGGCAAGGCCGCGGTTTATCTTGGGAGGTCGGTGGTTTGCTGGGTGGCCCTTCTTTTGTCAACATCAATCCTTTCTACCATCTATACTTATGTCACCTTTTCTTGCCTTTGATCACATTGTTCCACGTGTTAGGAGTGCTTTTTCTTCTCGTTCACCTATTATCTACTACCTTTTTCTTTTCTTTTCTTTTCTTTCTAGTTGGGGATTGAACCCAGGGTCGCTTTGTCACTGAGTTACATCCCCAGCCCTTTTTATTTTTTTATTTTGAGACAGGGTCTAGATAAAGTTGCTTAGGGCCTTGCCGAGTTGCTGAGGCTGGCCTCCAACTTGGGATCCTCCTGCTTCAGGTTCCCAAGTTGCTGGGAACTTGGGCACCACCACCTGGCCTTCACCTACTTTCAAAATGTGGTTAAATGCTCCTGTTCTCTAGGATCTCCCTTAGAGAAAAGGCTGATGGCAGGGCTTAGGCAGAGAAAACACAAGGTGAACATTGGGCGTGGGGGGGATGTTTTTATTTGGAAATGTTTCCAAACTTTAAAAAGCTTGTAAAATGGAAAATACTACAGTAAACACATGTGTACCTTTTACCCAGATTCAATGAACTGACATTCTATCCTTTCCTTAATCACTTGTGGTCTCTATATATCTAAATTTTTTCAGGACCACTTCAAAGTCCCATACATATTATCCTTACCCCTAAATACTTTCCAGTGTGTTTCCTAAAAATAGGGAAATACTCTTACACAGCCCACTTATTAATTTTATATATTTACATTCATTTTATTTAATCTACCATTCATATTCCAATTTTATCAACATTTCTTTTCTTCTCTAGTATAAGGTCTAATCTAGGGTCAGATACACATGTCGTTATCATGTCTCTTTAGTCTTCTCAATTCTGGAACATTTACATATTTGAAAAATTTAAAAGATACCCCTGAGGCTGGGGTTGTGATTCAAGGGTAGAGCACTTGCCTAGCATGTGTGAGGCACTGGGTTTGATCCTCAGCACCACTTAAAAACAAATAAATAAAATAAAGGTATTGTGTCCATCTACAACTAAAAAATAATATTTTAAAATATAAAAACAAAAATCCCTGCCATTTTTTTTTTTTTTTTCAGTGCTGGGAATTGAAGCCAGGAACCATGCTTGACGGGCAAGTACTCTATGAACTGAGCTATATCCCCAGCCCCAACCCCTGCCTTATTTTTTTTAATGTTGATAGACCTTTATTATTTATGTATTTATTTCTATGTGGTGCTGCGACTCAAACCCAGTGCCTCACCCATGCTAGCCAGACCTTCTATCACTGAGCCACAAGCCCAGCCCACCCCTACCTTATTTTTTTACTAGAACATTCCTCATTTTGTGTTTGTCTGACATTTCCTCATGAAGCTATGCATTGTTAGCTGGAATACTGCATGGGAATACTGGAGGCACATGATGTCCCTCTCTCCCTCATAGATAATATTAATATGGACCATCCAAATCAAAGTGTTGTCTAATTTCCCCACCATATAAAAGCCTCCCTCTACACACACCTAATCAGCAGTCTGAAGGGAGATACTCAGACCATCCAATATCCTATTCTTCATCAAGATTTTCCCCTAGAAGTAGCATCCATTGATGGTCTGATTCAATCTTTACCATGATGGTCAAAACATTTCTTTACACAAGAAAGTAAGGAAGAGCTTAAAGAAGATAGGAACATATGAGAACATCAAGAACCAGCAAATAGCCCAATCCAGAACAATCTAAGCATCAAAATTAATAATAATAATAATAATAATACAAAATTTTAAACTGTTGAAGAATAATGATAATCCATGAAACCATGCATAAACAAATGCTTAAATCTACCTACTTCCCTAAATCTCAGTCCAGCCTCTGTGAACCAGCCCCACAGTGGTAGGTGGGTCCATCTATGCTACTGTCCCCAACTCTGCCTGTCCTCTGTCGTGCCACACTAATGTGACACTAGGAAGAGAGCTGAACTGAGCCCTGGGCTCTATCTTCCCCTGCCCCAAAGGGAGCAAGACCTTTAGGTTCAAGCGGAGGGTTCAAGGCTGAGGATCTGGCCCCCAGAAACTCAGTCCTGCCATACCCAAAGGGTCCTCTTACCCTAAGGGAGGGGTATCTGCTTTTTCTTTTAAAGAGATATCTGATAAGTGAAAAGCCATTGCTCAGCCCTCGGGATTCTCCACTTACCACTTTGAAACTCTGTTTTACAACCGAAGTGAGGTTTTTCCACCAAAGAGTAAGACATTTTTGCTGTTTCTACTAGTGCCCACAGCCCCACTTCCTCTTCTTTGCCTGGCCATGTAGTAACTGGGCAGAGGGCGCCCCTCCAAGCCAAAAGGACCCCTCCCCAGGACACGATGGTACTTGTGGCACCTGCTTCCCAAGTCCCACTCAGGAAAATTCATCCTTCCCCACCCTCAACCTCCTCTGTGAATCTTCATTGCTGGAAAGAACCAGGTCTGAATTTCTAGACTATTGATCTCAAATATTCCTCAGAACTTGGGGCTGGGGATATAGCTCAGTTGGTAGAGTGCTTGCCTTGCAAGCACAGGCCCTGGGTTCAACCCCTAGCACTGCAAAAAAAAAAAAAAAGAATTCCTCAGAACTAAAAGAAGGACAATAAGAAAAACAGGCATCAGCCAGGTGTGGTACACAGGTATACCTGTATACCAGTGACTCAAGAGGCTGAGGCAGGGCCAGGTTTATAACTTGCTCTGTACTTATTGTGGGACCTTAGGCAACTTATTTGACCTGTCCTCATCTCTAAAGCCTGGTATTAGGGGTTTTCTGAAGATCAAATAAGAAAAGACATGCAAGAGTACTTAAAACAGGTCCAGACACATTGTAAATGTTCAAGGAAGTGTATCATCTAATATTATTATTTTTAATCTAGTGAGGGTCAAGGCAATATTCTCTTTGCCATTTTGGAGATAAGGAAAATGAGACTCAGAGAGATTAAGTAATGAGCTAATGAGTAATGTCACCCAGCTAAGAAGTGGTACAGCAGGGATTTATTTGTACCCTGCTCTTAGTGGCTCTGAAGTCTGGGCACTTAGCTACTGCTTTATGTTTGGGGTTTTAGAGGGAGTTCAGGACAAAGGAGGCATCTGCTACTGCAGGTGAGACCAAACCTCCTAACCATGGGCCAGCAAGCCTGTCTCCAGCCACAGTGAAAGTATTTGTAGCAAACACTTAACTCCAGGCCCTCTTTACCCACAAACTACTCCAATGAGGGGCACTGCCTCCGTTCTTGGTGTTATAGGGAAATTAAAGTAAATTTGACTGTTAATTTTTGATTACTGTCCTTTAAAAGTCCTGGATGCCTTCCCCACCCACAGCAGATTCCTTCCTGCAGGGTTCCAAGCAGGTCACTGTCATGCCTCCCTTACCCTTCCAGACTTACCTTGCTGCTCTGCAAATGCCATCTACCCACCCCTCTGGACATGGTGGATAGTCACTCACATCCAAAGGTGCTCCCAAATCCCCACCCACTTGCCTTTGCTTAAGCTGTGCTGGGAAGGAGAATGCTCTTTTCCCTCCTTTGAATCATTTTCACTGTTCAAGGCTCACCTCACATGCCAGCTTTTCTAAGGTGCCCTCTTTGGCTCCTCCCCTACCAGGACTAACCACTTCCTCCCTGTGGAGCCCCAGGCTACATGTGTCTTATTTGAGCAAGTGTCACACTCTACCTT
>JAJEJO010001323.1:386399-406975 GCA_020662805.1 Glaucomys volans | reverse complement strand
TGAGCACCCATGGGTGGGAGCAGCATTTCAGCTGTCCACTTAGTGAAGGAGGGACATGCAGGGCTATTTTTTTTTTCTTCTAGCAAATGCAGGCAATACCTTTCCTCTAATCAACAGGTTCACGAGTATTTGTCCAAGAACCAGAAATGCATTTATAAGGGGCTCTCCTGGCTTTGTGGAATTAGAGCAGAGATATTGCTTTCTTTTCACTTCACTTAATCCAAATGAGCTGAGTCTCCTTTCTATAGGGAAGGGCAAAACAAAACAGAAATCCAACCCGGCAAAAGTAAGGCTTTCTTCCTGCCAAAATAGGACTCTGAAAATTGTTTAGGTCATTGGAATCATGAAAGGAATGGTGTTTATATAACCTCTTTCTTGCAGAGAACTTGAAAGTGATTTCCTTAACATTATATGCAAATAATATGTAGGGTTTATTTCACCCACTTTTTTCAAACTCATCCTCTTTCATGAGGATGTGTGTTTGGAAAGCTTATTTGCTGGTGAGCAGCCTTCTCTTTTTTGACTCTGGGGAAGTTGTCCTTTAAGCCATACATTCTGAGTTCTGTTGTTCATTCGAGTTGGGAGAATACACATGATGGCCAGTGTGGGGGGCAGAAATGAGAATGGTTTGAAAGAACACCTTGATCTCCACCGCCTAGATTGTTCATTGTCTTCTATGATATTTCAGTGTATTGCCGAGCTGTACTGAGGGGGTACTTAGTTTGTCCAGAGTTCTGCCGGGGCTGCAGAGATACACCAAGCCATCCACACCCTTGTCTGCAGGGAGTGCAGAATCTAATGGGCGAGGTAGCAACAGACCCAAGGTACAAGAGCACTGAGTCCATGCAGAGTGCTTTGGGATGATACAAAGATATAAAACTTGCCGGGTGAGGAGGGAGGAGCTGACATTGGAGCTAGACTTGCATTTCACCAGGTAGAGTAAGCCTTGTGACCCTGAGATGCAGATGGAGGAAGTGCAGCGGGCCTTAGGATCATGGGGTAAGCGCGGAGGTGCCATGAGAGATCAGGGCTGTGGTGCAAGCCGGGATTTGTGCTTGCACCATCGGGAGCCTAGCTGTTCCACGCAGGCGAGGGGCATGGTTAGAGCCTTCCTGAGTGCTCCATCTCAGTGCTACTAGAAACTGTCCTCTCCATGCTTCCCTTTCTCCTGTCCCTCACTTCTGCACTGGTCAAACGTTCTGTTGCACCCTAAAAATATGACCTGCCTCTCTTCAGTTGTTCTTCCATTGGCACTTATTCCCTCGTCACTCATAATCCACGTGACAGAACTCTTCTTGACCTTCCCCCTTGGTCTCCTCCAGCCCAACTGTTACCTACTGCCAGAGGGATGGTTCTAACAGGCTGGACTGGCCACATCAGTTCCCTGGTCAGCTCCCTTCCAAGGTTCCCATGATCCCCCTGGGAAAGCCTCAGGTCCTTGGAGAGGCAGGTGAGGCCTTCAACAGGCGTGCTCCACATCCCTGCCTTCTCACACACCCAGCCTTAGCCAAATTGGATGTTGCATGCACTTTCTCTCTTCTTTGTCTCTTTAAGTGGACTGTGTTCTCTGCTTGGGACTCTTCTTTTGTATTCTCCCCAAATCCATCCTTTTGCCAGCAGATATCTGCAGGCCTGCCAGCCTGCCTTTTCCTCCCCCCGCCCGGTGCATTTGGTTGTGTCTCCCTTTCTCCATTGCCGTAGTACTTTTTGCCCCCTCTGCGCATGTGCCCAATGCCTCATCTTTCTGTTTCTGCTTTTGGCCTGTCCATCATATCATTAAACTGTGAACTCCTCCCAGAGCCTAGTTCTGTGCCAGGCCCGGGGTAGGCCCCCAGCAGATGTGTGTGGGTGGGAGTAGATGGAGGGACCTGGAAGGAGAAAGCCCAGCCTGGCAGCCCAAGCTTCTTATTGCCCCACGATCGTGCTCGTCTTTGAGTTTGCCTCATTTCTCCTGAGGGTGGTACTGAGATTACTGGAGAAAACAACCAGGGGAAAACTCATTTGTATATAACTCCACTGCCTCCCTCCTCCTGTCCCAAGAGGAAATGATATTTCCATACATCCTAAACATCCGCCTCCTTTCAGCATCTGCGGAAGCGCAGATGAATAATGAAAGATAATCAGCAATGGGTTGAAATTTCCTCTCCTTGGGCAGGTCTTTTTTCCTACTATCCTATTATACCCTATTATATATCTTATTTACTATCATTGGGGCTTTTGCATGTGCATTGGGGGACTTGCTGGTTCTTTTTCCTATTTGGGGGTGGGGGAGTGCAGTGGTGTGTACTTGCACTTTTCAGAGCCAGAAATGCAGCTTAAAAGTGTGTCCAGATCCTGCAAAACAACTGCTCATCAAGGCTGGCAGTGTGCAGACATGGCAAAAGGGAAAATCCAATGTGCTGGCACTGAGCTCCAGGCGCCCTTCCTGTGAGAGCCTCTCTGTGGGGGAGAAGGTTCTGCCAGGAGTCAGCGGGGCCTGAGGCCTTCACTCTCAGCTCTGTGCTCATTTATGTGTCATCAGAACCATTAAGGGTCATTAAGAGTCTTGGGTTCTGGTCCCAAATCTGCCGCCAACTGGCTGAGTGGCCTTGGGCAAGCCATGTGGCTTTTGGGACCTAGGTAGCTATGATCTGTCAAAGGAGGGGTTTGGACACGATCTTGGAGGGTCTTTCCAGCTTTGCAGTTCCACAAGTCTGTGAAAGACCCTGGGGCATGGGATTGACAGAGGATCTGGTGGAACCCCTGGAGGGAGAATATGGCACTGGAGAAGTGAGCAGTGGCAAGGGTCAGGTGAGCCCATGACCAAGGCTTGGGCTATAGGGGTCCAGGGGTAGATGCTCTTGGTTGCTTTGGAGGAGAGGAGGGGAGGAAGGTGTGATAGAGAGGAGCACATCCGCCTGCAGGGAAGAAGCCGCCCCTGAACTTGAAGCAAATGGCTCTAGGGTTCTGAGCATGAACTTTGGAATTCTGAATTGACTGGAGAGGCTTTTGGCATGGTCAGTCCTTCAGTGGATGGAGCCCCAGGGATGCTGCTTTCCCAGAACCACTTCTTCATCCTTAGAACGTTTTTTTCCCTTAACACTCTCCTTAAACTGTGCAGCACCTCTGTTACCACCAAAGTCATCAGTAAGAGCCCCCTGAGTGCCAGGCACCATGCCGGACACCAGTGACACAGCTGCCATGCTGTCCTCATCCTGGTTACCACCCAGCCTTGAGCACTGGGGAAAGGGGAGGCCAGGAACCCAGTGAAGGTGGGGGCCCAGAATGCTGTTGGCCCTGCCCTGTACCAGCTCCATTCTGCAGATGATGAAGCCCTTGCTCAGAAGCAGGACTTGGGGAAGAAGAAGAAAAGCAGCAGGTGGATCCTTTTGTAAGTCAAGGGACCTCAGAGGGTGGCAGCCCAGATGGGTACTGCAAACTGTAACGCATGATGTAATTTGAAGAAAGCGGAATTGGGCTGAGCAAGATGATCAAGGGGAGGGTGGTTGAAATGTCCAGGTGATGGAACCTCAGGAATGAACTGTATTCACTTTTGATTCCAGTGGGAACACTGTTAGCCTCCATTTCTAGGAAACCAGAATGTGCCTAAGGAAGAGCAAGGATCTTGGAGCTCCCTGGGCAAGCGCTCATCTCCCTGAGCCTTATTTTCTCATCTGCAAAATTGGGATCATTGTGCTCTACTAGAAGGGTTGTAGTAGACGTGTAGCTGAACTAATGTACATGACATGCCTGGCACTCAGTAAGGGCTAGTCCTATCTTTTGCTTGTTTAGAATATTTGGCAGTATTTTTCCTGATAGGCACAATGGAGACCTCTCTGTGGTCCTCATAGGCTTAGTACTTTTGGACCTATTATTGACATGCAACGAAACTTGCCAAGTGTCTTGGGGTGGCCACCAAGCCAAATTGCTTGTCCCTGGCAGGTATCATATTTTCATTTTTTTCACATCTCCTCTGGCAAGAACTCTGCAGACACCTCTAATTAGAGCCTGAAGAGTTCGTGGGCTAAGTAATTTCTCACACTGATGGTTGACCTCTACTTTGAAAGTCACACCCTCCTCGTGGCCAGTGAGTATGGAGGGGCTGGCCAGTGGTTGGTTTGGGGTCATGCATGTGATCACCCTTGCCTGAGGAGACACATTTAGAATAAATGCCACGGCTCACGCTTCAGAATGACTTCAGCCCAAAAGTGACCGTGATCTTGGTGAGGTACCCTGGCATTTTGTTTCTGTGGGGCAAAAGTGGGGCACATCCCCAGAGAACTTTGGCTAAATGTATTGACCTGTCCCTGTTTCCCAGCTCATCTTCCAGATTGTCAGTAGCTGGCATGCCTTGGGGGAGGGGTTGCATTCTCTGCTTGTTCTTTCCCTTTCCCCCCATTTGGTGTTTGCTCCCCTTCAGCCTCGACAGTAGCTTAGTACTTGGAGCCAGTCACTTAGAATGGCTCAGACTCCTTGGAGCCAAGGTGCAGCAACTGCCAGGCACCTGGCCAGGCTTCCAGGGTGGGAAGTGTCACATGGCCCTCACAGCCTATGGCTGCCCCAGCGCCAGGATAAAGGGCTCACCCTGGGGACCTTGGAGTGTTCCTGTGGTTGATTCTGATTCTCCCATGGAGGGGCCCAACCTGCTTCTTCTTGATTCCTTTCTCTATCCAAAGACCTGGCTAGTGGCCTCTCTGAGAGCAGGCTCAGGGGCGTTAGAGAAGCGGATAGTGGACGGCTGGGAGCAGTTTTCAGACTTGCTGAGGTGCCAGCAGAACACTTGGGGCGGAGGCAGCCAGCCTGGTTATGGCTGATCCTGGGTCTCCTATGAATTGAATGTAGGCATGGCTCACCTTGTAATGTAGAACTCTGGCAGTCAGAGGGTCTTGGCCTTTTGGGGGCTCCCTAGGGGGTCTGGGATCAGATGAAGGTGGATTTGGATCGCTACCCATTGGAGAAGATATGTGTTTGGGAAGGCGGAGACCAGTGACTGCCAGTCCACATCCATTTCGGGGAGCAGTGAGCACGGCGATGGGAGGAAGGCCAGCCCCGTAATGATGATTGTTTTCACGACTCACCTGATGGTGTCATGGAGCCACGGTTTGCCTCCTTGCCGCCGTTCATTCAGCCTTTCTACCTTGGCGGCTCTGCCTCCGTATTTCTCCCTGAATGATGAATTCACGTCACTGGCCAGAAGGAAGATGAGCTTTGTTCTGAAAGTCACCATTTTGCTCTTTTAAAACTTAGTTTTCTTTCTGAGGACTGTATTAGTGTTTTAATTTGTTCCCGATACCTCCTAAATCAGTTGTGATTAAAGCTTTTTCTTTTTTCTTCTGCCTTTTTTTTTTCTTTACACCAGGTTTGCTGCCTAGAGTTCACATATTAACAAAGATGAAAAAGATAGTGTCTGATTTATAATGTTCCAAATCACTTAAGTCCTTCATTTGTAATTCTCGACAATATTTCTCTAGTAAAGCGAGGCATCCGTCCTGTTGTCAGGGTCTCAGTAATCCCCATGAAAAATGGGGGAAGGATTTGGGAGGCATTCTACGTGAGCATTTGAGATGATAGACACCTGAAAGGCAGGAGGGCGTAAATCACCCCTTATCTTTCCTCCCCACGGTTATTTTCACGGTGGCAGTACAGTATTGGGTAAGTCCCTGGGGACCCTTTTAAGGTTAAGAAATCAGGAAATAAAAACCTCCTAGTATTTGACCTAATCAATACTGAGGGTTTTCAAATAGATATCTAAGTCGTGGGCAGCCAGGGCAGGGAGGCGAGGGGGAAATAGTTTTGATGGGTGTTGAAGTGATTGCAGCGGCCAAGTGGGCCTTTTTCCTGAGTGACATGTCCTCAGCCAGCCTGTGGGTAGGAGGGGAGGCCCATTTGGATTCTTTTTGGGGATATCTTTGGTTTTATTTTTTTTCTCCTCTATTTTCCACCAGTCGTCCACTTTGGGGAGCTGAAAATTGTTTAAAATGAGATGAGCCAGCGTAGCAGGGGTGGAGAAATAAGCCTACTATAGACCCCATCAGTACTGAGAAAACTCGGGCTCCTGTTGAACAGGAGGAAATCTGGATGCTCCTCTCAACCATGCCCCCAGAATTCTGAGCACCCAGCAGTCTCCAAGGTGGGCACCTCAGAGACCTGGAGTAGCTGCTTGCCTTTCAGCGGTGTGGGGAGTGGGAGCCAGGGAGCTGAAGTCAGAAGACAGGGAAAAGGCACGATGCTGTTACATTGGGGATTTCTGATTTGTCTCATGATCGAAACTGATTGCACAGTTGATAAAATCAGGTTGTATAGTTGATCTGTAGCAAAAAGAAAGAAGGAAAAGATGAATGAAATCCCCACCCCTTGCTTGCCACCTTCTGTCTTTTGTTCTTTGGTGGTTAAGTGTGGAGAGAATTTCAATAAAGAGGCTAGCCATTCAGATCTCAGCAAGAAACCCTTGCCCCAAAGGATAGTGCTTGCCTGGGGGAGATCTGGCCTAGATGGGCATGTTGTGTTGCCTGCATGTGGGTTGTGACATTGCCAGGGAAGTTTATGTTCCATTGTCCTCTAAGTCCCAGCCACCAGGAGCACACTCAGGGTCCAAGGTCAAGTGGGAAAGTATCTTGAACTACCTGAAGATTGTGGCTTCTTGCTGGGAGCATCTTCTCATCTGCCTGTTGAGATTATTACTAAAACCTTCTTCAGTGGTCCACACTGCAGTGGGAGGTGGGACTGCAGTTCTACCCTTGGGGGCTTGATCTTGGCCTTTACCTGTGGGTGTGAAAGTGATTGACAGATTATAAAGTACTTGTCCCAGCCTCACTCAGCACTGAGGCAGGTGGGGCAGGAAAGTCTTAATCCCTCTTAGAGGAATAAACTGGTCCTTTGGAGAAGTGGTTTGCATGAACCTGGGCACCAGTACTGCATGGTGAGTCTCCACATTGCCCACTGAGTGCCCTTGACTGCTGATGTTCTGAGTCTGGTCACTCTAATGAGCAGAAGCCTCCACCAGCACTTCTGGTCTTCATGACTGCCCACTGTGATAAGTCAGGGAGGGTTATTGAACCCTTCTCCATAGGTGAGGAAACTAAGACTCTCAGGCCATGCAACGGAGAGTCATGATTCTCCTTTCAGAGCGTATGCGTTGTACCACCTGCAGTGAGTGATACCCATTAAATAGAATATCCTGATTTTATAGAGAAGGTGACTGCAAGGCTGAGAGGATTTTCTTGTGCCCAAATTCATTTTAGGCATGGGGACGCCCATACCAGAAGTCTCCATGATGTAGCAGTGTCCCATGAGAGAGCCTAATGGGTTTGGTCTTTTGCTAGTGCCAGGAGACACTCAGTGGACTTGGATCAGGACAGTGTGTTCAAGAAGGAGAGAGTGGAGGTTCTTGAAGAAGGGGACATTGTGAGGGTAATGAGAACATGACTGCATCAGGGCCTGCCTTTGGTCTGAGCTGTGAAATTGCATCTTTAGCCTTCTGAGGAAATGTGTTTTTCTCCACAAAATAACCTGCCCTGAGCACCTCTGCTGTGTGTACCAGGCACCATTTCAGTGGCTTTCACATCTGCTCTTTAATTTTCTCCTGTTGGCAACACTAGGAATTAGGAATCTGCCTCTTTTTCCCTCACTTTCAGGAAACTGAGACTCAGGGATTGGAAGAAGTTCGTCCCAGGCCACATGCCTGGACCATGGGAATGCCACGGCAGCATTCAGTAAACTTTGAGCACATACTATACTGTGTGCTGGGTTCCCTGTTAGGCACCAGGGATAGATCAGAGAACCTAGCAGAAACAAATCCTGGCTAGTAGCAAAGCTAAATTCTAGTGGAGGGAGAGAGATGATTAACAGCAAATAGAATACGAAGTAAATGACATCGCACATTAGAAAATGATGAGAACCATTTTTAAAAGAACAGTGGAGCAGGCGAACTAGATCCAGTGCCCTGGCGGGGCGGTCACAGTTTCAACAGTTGGTTAAGGTGAGCCCAAGGTTGCAATTTTACATCGGTTGGTCAGGGTGAATCTGGGCAGTGAGCGCGAAGGAGGAGGTGGAATGAGCTGTAGCACGTGAATATGTGGGCTTGACTCGATGCCATCTTCCCAGGAAGAAAGGGAGGCCTGCTGAGTGGAACCAGCTTGGCCACTGTTACCCACCAAGACCGCTGCCGTGGTGCGCCTGTGTCCTCTGCAATCCCTGGCTGTATTCTCTTGACAGGTCACAGCTTCCACTCCCAAGTCTCCACGTGGGCTTTCCCCATCTTCCACAGCTTGGTCTTCAGCTTCAATGGCCTTGGTTTCTGGAGGTCCTGCAGTAGCCCCGCATCTTCCCCACCCTCAGAAGCCCCATATCTCTTCTTTCCTAACATAAACCTGCTTCCCTTCACCCCCGCATCCCAGTGCCTAGAGTGGGGAATTAATGCTGTTTTATTTGAAGAGATCTGCGGCTGTCATTTTTGATATCTTCTGTTTTTGTATGCGGGAATGCAGAGCACAATTAGAATACAGTTATATATCCTCATAGTTATTAAAGCTTGGATTAACATGACATAAAGTTTTGTCTGGGGAGTCTTTTGCTATGGCTCAGGGAGCATTTTTTGTGACAGTAATAGGCTACAGTTAATATACTTGAATGATACTAGAATCTGTGTTATAAGGCAGAACAAAAGGGGTTTATCTGAAGCTGAATTACAAAGGTGGAATTATCACTGCGAACGATCCACAGAGATCTGGGCTTAATTATTGTCGCTGGTGTCATTTCAGCATAATATGGGTAGTTACCAGAGCAGAGTAGAAGTGCGGGAGGGCCAGCTTGTCAGTCACCCGGTGGATGCTGGACTCCCGCCCTTTCTCCTGAGCACCTTGCTGGCTGCCTGCCTTGCAGAGCTGCAGAGATTGGGACCTTTTTCCATCTGTGGCTCTGTGATGCTTCAGAGTCTTATAAAGTTTCTGCCAGATGTTTTTAATGACTCCCATGTCCCACCGCCTGCCCAATCCTTGTCCCCCATCCAGGTCCTCTGCCCTCCTGGCCTGCAGCACCATCCACGAGGCTGATGAATAGGCTGATATGAAACTGCATTCTCGTGGCCCTGTGCTGCTGCTGCCGCTGCCACCTTCCAGAGTCTAATTGTTTTGACAAGCGAAGGAGGCCAGCTAATGTGCTCTGTCAGCCGTTCGGTTGCAGAGCCGGGCCGTGGCGAGCCCAGGTGTCTGGCTGCGAGTGGGCGTGCTCAGGTAAACCGCTTCCCCACCTGCTCCCACAGGACAGGCTGTGGCAGCCTGGGAGCCAGGAGGAGCACCTGTGCACCCCCTACCCTGGCTCCACTGCGCCCATCGTTGGTCCAGACTCTGACCCTCCTCTGTGGGTGGAGTCACATCGAGGGGCCATGACAGCTCCAGACCAGAACAGGGCAGGGCCGGGCACCCAAAGGCTCTTTTGTAGCAGCCATTATTATTACTGTATTATCCACCTGCCCGGTGCTCATTTACACTTCCCTCATTGGTGGCTAATTTGACCTCACTCTCACCTTTACTATTAACCATGAGAGATGTGGCCATTTTAAATGGTCAGAGGCCACTGAGCCCTTTTTATTGTGACTTTCCCTGCCAAACTTGTCTTTGAGAAGTGGTCACGCTGGGGCTTTATGAAAAGCGACTCCGAGTTGCCCAGCTTTAAAAGCACAGAAAGGGAATGGTCTTGGCCAGGCATCTCTGTGTGGCAGGAAGTGGACGAGAGACTTGGTCTAGTTTGCTCCTGCAATCCTGCCGCCTTGCTGGGAGGCTGTGGGCCTTCAGGAACAGAGGGGCTCAGGGAGGCGGAGTCTGTTACTTGAGGTTATGTGACTGGGAAGTCAAGGGGACAGAATTTGAGACTAAGCCCTGCTGTATCCAAAGGCTGTGTTTTTTAGCCAGCCCTGTATTTTTCAAACTCCAACCTTCTTAATACCTGATCAGCAGGAACTTAGGGCCTTTACCGGAATGAACATTCCTGGGCTTGGCCCAGAACCACTGAATCCTGCCCTCTGGAGGCACAGCCTGGGGCCGTGCATTGAACAAGGTTACCAGGTGTGGTTCATGGACACGCAGATGGCTGGGAGCCACTGCGCACTCCAGACAGCTGATGACAGCTCCAGCCCCGGCGTCCCCACAGAGGCCAGAGATGACTTTGCACACCATGTGTCCTGAAATCCTCTGCATGCCAGGGGAGCTGGTCTTGGGGATGTTACACCCCACTGGGCTGGAGTGACAGGAAGCGGGAGCACTGTCCTTGAATTACATTAGAGCCAAAGGGAATATGTGGGATTTTCTTCACGTCTCCCATTTTATAAATGAGAGAACTGATAACTCAGGGTAAGTTTTGCCCAAGGACATACGTTCATGATAGAGCTGGCCCTGATAGCCAGTAACTCCCACTGCCCGCTACAAAGTAAATGTCGCCCTTTGCTTTCCCATTGCTAAGATTATTTAAAAGAAGGGTTGGTTTTAATTAGAATAAACACAGTATTTTTCTTGCTGCAACAAGGCCTTCAAAGGGGAAAAAAAAAATCTCAATACCCCAATTATGCCAAAGCATTCCCAGTCCTATCCAGGAGTAATTAAAAAATACAGCTGACGCTTGTTCTCTCGCTTGTTTTTAAATGAATAGCTAAGTATCTGTCAAGATGATGAGCGCCTAGGCCTCTGACGGCCTTACCATCTCAATTTGCTCCTCTGAACTGCAGCAATGAGGATGGGAACGCTGTGGTTTTGAGCTCTGGGGCACGTGGCCACCCAGGCACTTGCATTCTGTGGCTGGTGGAGGACATCTCCCTCCCTCCAGCGCCAAGGTGTGGGGTGGAAGTCCAGACTTCTCATTTGGTTCTTATGGCGACCCGCCCTGAGTCTCCTCGACCCCCATGGGTGGATGAGGTGGGTTCGTCGGCCGTCCAGGGACTCTGCTTCCCAGCAGCACATGGCCTGGCAGAGTTGAGGATCTTTGCATAGAACTAGCTTGGCTTTGTTGGGGGACATGCTCTGGTTATGTGTCGCTTTTTTATTAGTTCATAGAACTTTTGCTTCCAAATAATGTCACTGGGTACAGCTCAGCCATAGAGCTGGCGTGTGTAAGGCCCTGGGTTCAATCTCCAGCGCCACACGAATGAATGAATGAATGAATGAATGAATGAATAAATAAATAAATAAATAAATAAAACAAAACAAAAAAGGATGCCACTGATGGATTCAGATGTCATTTTACATACTAACAGCCTTCATTTGGTAACAGTTTTGCTTATTTTCTCTCTTTTCTTAACCTATATTTTTTGTATTTATATGTGGTGCTGAGGATCGAACCCAGTGCCTCACACATGCTAGGCAAGCGCTCTACCGCTGAGCCATAACCTCAGCCCTGTGCTTATTTTCAAGGGCTAAATATAAATATTTTTTTCTCATCCTGTCCCCAACATACATATTGTTTTAAAGATGAAATCGAGGGCAAACTTAAAGAGGAAATAATCATAAAACTTATGATGCATTTGTAGTTCTTCACGTATACCTGTCAGTTTATAGCAGGTTTTTGTGTACATGATGTTCTAGTATCTTTTGATGCTTCCCTCACCTAGAACCTTGTTGGCTTAAAACTTGTTGTCTTGAAATGCCAATCATTATGCTGTTATTGGTGGTGTCTGTGGACCAGGAATCTGGGAGGGGCTCAGCAGGTGGTTCTGACCCAGAGCAACTCTTGAGGTTGCTGTCTGATGGTGGCCAGAGTGGTGGGGCAGAGGCCTGGCCAAGGATCACTCTCTCTTCCTGTGGTCTCAGGACTTCTCCATGTGATCTGTCTGCCTCAGCTGGTCTGAGCTTCCCCACATCATGGTGGCCTCAGGGCATTCAGAGCCCTGATAACAAGAGCTTTGAAATGCTTCCGCACAAGCATTCCCATGAATGAGGTGGACATGTCTTCACCTTTTCTGACCTGGCCTCAAAAGTCATATAACACAAGTGAGTCCCAGACTCATGAAGAGTAAAGGGGAGGGATCATGGACCTTGGCTCTGGTTTGGTCAAATCAGTATGACATCATAGAGAGCATGAAGAATGGAGGGGCAGGGGGAGTTGTGGCCATCAGTGGAGAATAAAGCCTGGCACATGTGGCCACCTTCAGACACTAGGAGGGGTAGGAGGTGTTATTGCCAGAGAGGTAGTTTGCAGAGTTGCCCAATTACTAAGTGGTAATTTGAACCCAAACCTTCAGCTGCCAACCTCTCCAGGTTGCCTGAAGGACATGGGAAGGGGAAAGACGGAAGTACCATTTTGCTCCTCTGGATGACATTTGGTGGGAGCCAGGACTGGGAGTCAGGATTATCACTGGCTTTCTCCTCAGATCTCTTTCCAGTACTGAATGAGAGAAGTTGCACCTTTATTTTCTTCCACTGGTTCTTGGGTGCAGTGGGAGAAGCCAGGCAGGGGTGTGCCTGGAGGAAGAGGGTGGGCAGGTGCCCCCATCAGGTGAGGAAGGGCCACTTCCATGTACAGAGGGTGTGTGATAGCCAGGCTGTGGGCTCTGAAGGTGATGCTGCTCAACACAGGACAGGTTCCTCTGTGGCCTTTCAATAAAATATGAACCACTGTTATTAGTGAGAATAGTTGGAGCATCAGAAGCCACTGGTGTGTTTCCGTGGGTGCACATATCCTTAGTCACCATCTCAATCTCATTTCACCCTTTTAAGGAACACTGAACTGGGGCTTAGAGGGTTAAGTACTTGTTCTATCGCCTGCCCAAGGTCGCTGGGTGGTTCCAGAATGTCCCATCTCTGTGGCCTCACAGACTGAACCCTTGACCACTTTGCTCCTGTCTGAACTGGAGGAGCTGCTTGGCCAAGGACCCTGCGGCGGCCTTTTTTGTGTTGGGTACAGCTCTCAGGCACACCTGTCAAAGCACACAGGTGTGTGTCTGCTGTATGGAGTTCAGGTCAAGGGGGAAGCCCTGTTAACAGGGACCTGATGTCCTCTCCACTCTCCTACATGTGCCACCCTAGGCCAGGACCTAGGCGACTCAGCCCCTGTGCAGCCCCCCTCCCTGCTGAATGTGAACAGAGTGTGGTTAGATCTTTCCCAGTGGGCTCTACCTCACAGGGCCTGAAACATATTCTGCCATGCTGAGGAAGTTGCCTTGAAACCACCAAATGGGCTGTGTACATGTTATACTGACTTAGCTCTCCTGTTGATGTCAGGGTGGGTCCGCCCAGGCTTGGCCCAGGTTTGGCCTTTGGGAGTGAGAGGGACCTAGAACAGCCACCATTCCTGGAGATTTTATTCACAGACCCTTTGAGTAAGCCTGTCATCACATGGCTTGGGTTTCTTATGGAAATTTAGCTGTTCTGTGTCCAGTGATACATTTAAAGTAACTCTGGTCACTGCACAGCTTTACAAAGCAATTATTTACTGAGACTCTGTTGCAATTTTGGATTTTACAGTAGAGAGTTTTGAGTTCATACTCTCAGAGCACACCTCCAAGTTGCGTGGGTAGTTGCTAGGAGCATCCTGTTTTCCCAGGCTGCAGAGGACAAGAGAGGCCACGGTGACTTTGGAGCGTGCCAAGGGCCCTCTAGGAAGGAGACCTCTGGGGGTAGGGAGGATGGCGGGGGAGGGGGCAACCAGAGGAAAGGGGCTGAGAACCAAGTTGACTCTGATGGTGTGGTCTCTGTCCCAGTCACTTGTCACTCTCTTCCTGGGTCTTTACCTGTGGTGCAGAGTTCAGTAGAATGGCCTCTGAAGTCCACTGCTGGATTTAAATCCAGACTCTGCTCTTCCAAAATGGGGGTGAGTGTAGCCAAATTGGCCAACACTCTGGACCTCAGTTTCCCCATTTATAACACAGATAGTGAGGTCATGTCTCCTTTGAAGGTTTAATGTGGCAATTGAAGCAGATAACAGGATGCCTGGCCCAGTGTCAGGTGTGCAGTGATTGTGTAATAAGAATTAGCTGCTGTTATTGTTGCTGACAGCAGAGAGACGGCGGCAGCAGAGAATGGAGGTGGCTCTGTCATTGTTAAATCAGTTACTTTTCTGCCACCCAGGAGTGCCCCTGCTCCAGCACCTAGTGCTGGGTCACTGCTGCCGCCAGGCTGTGTGGAGGCTGTGCGTGAGTGCCTGCCCTTCCCCAGCACCGTTACATACTCAGACTCGACCCTGACCTTCAAGCTCACTCCCCCTGGCCTTGAGGTGGCCTTGGGAGCAGATGCACAGCCAGGCGTGGGTCTGGGTTCCGGCTTGTTCACCAAAACCTGAGCTGTTTATGACTAATTGCTTTGTTTGTTCTGTATGAGACACTTAATTTTTTCCCCGTGATTTACTCCTCTTTGTAATTAGGTGTAGTGATTAGAATCTTGTTCCTATTACAATGGAGTTTTCCTTTTAATTCATGCACATTCACCAGGCCTGTCTCCGTCTGTTCCATTGATTGTCCCCAATTGGCTTTTCCCAAGCTGTCATATAAATCACAGTTCAGGGTGGCTTAGAGACTGATGTGAGTCCAAGGAATCAAAGAGAGCTGACTGGGAGTTTTGTTACATTCAGCTACCCAATAAAGATACATTCTCGGGGATGAAGTCTCGATAATTCAGAGCACGAATTACTTTAATAACATTCTTTACTATATTTTCCCCACTTAATTCATTTTTCTTATTAAAGATGTTATTATGCACACACCCAGACACACATACACACACACATTTTGCTAAGGAAAGGTGGAAAGTAAAAACGAACATGTTAACAAGTCGTAATTTGTATTTTCTTCTTTTTGCCTACTGGTATTTTTTTCTGGGGACATGTAATGCATGTATTAAAGAACGAAATGTTTTGCAAGCCCTTCTTTATGACAGATTAGGCACAGTCCATTTGTCAACTAGCCCAAGGTCACTCTGCACACCAGCACGAGTCTGGGTCTTTAAAGTCTCAGAACAATTTTGCAGCCCCCTGAACTGCCCTTCATCAGTCAGTCAGTCAAAAAATAGTCATTGAGCCCTTGGTCTGGGGTCAGGGACAGAGGAGGCATGCAGTCCCATTCTTGTTCACAAGTGTTGGTGACTTGGGGAGAGAGGGTTTTATGGAAACTTGTTCTGCTGACCATGGCTCTGACCTCTCGGATTCCCCACTTTGGCTTCTGCTTCCCAAAATCTTCTCCATCATGACAAGCAAAGGGAGCTAATGCCAGGATGTTGTCCTTTATTCCTGCATTTCCCTGCACAGTCCCTTCTCCTCCCAGAGTCTCACTTCCAGCCTCCTATGGATAGCTCCCAGGGCTGTGGGCCCAGCCATATGGCCTCACAAAACATGAGCTGGTCCCTGGGAATCTCCTCATGGATTCCCTGTGGTCTTCTGTCTTCCCCGCTGTTAGAACGTTGGACCAAGGCATGCCCCTGAGAGGGGCCAGAGGGTATCTAGCAGGGAGCAGTTGACGAGGGCCCTGCACCAAGGGCTATGCATCTGTGGAGGGCAGAGAAGCATAAGGCTGCCAGGTGGGTCAGTCCAGCTTGCCTCAGGCTCTGTGTGCTTGTACATTTCCCTGGGGACAGTGGGGACATGGATGGTTTGCAGTGGTATTCAGGAAGAGTAACTGGGCAGCACCTAGTGGGATCAATAGCAGTCAGTGATCCGGGAAAGGAGGTCATCTCACATTAGTTCCAGACCCGGTGACAAGGTCCTGTAACTAGCAAAACTGTAGAAAAAGTGGGGAGAGTGTAGGTCAGGGTCATATCAATGGAAGAAATACAGTAGTTCTCCTTAATCCTTGGGGATACCTTCCAGAATCCCCCACCCGCAGTGAACGACTGAAATCACAGATGCTCTTTCCTAACATGCACAAATTCAGTGTCTTTTCCATCTTAACTAAGCACTTTTCACACACCATAGCCATAACTTTAGTAGTTTCAGGTGTAGCAACAAAAGTAACATGAATTTCTTTTTCCTCCTTTGCAATTTTGTGGAAGAAGATGCCTTTCTACTATAGATCTTAGGAACGTCAGTGTATGGGTTTTTTTTGTTTTTTTCCTTAATAAGTTAAGAACTTTTACCTTTTCAGTTAATGGCAATGGTTTATGACTTCTCTTTGGCATTTATGAATTGCCAGCATCACTGCTCTTGTACTTGGGGGCTGTTGTTAAGTGAGATATGGGGTACTTGAACACGAGTATGGTGATACCACAACAGTCGTTCTGATAACTGGGATGGCTACTAACAGGAGGGTAGCATATACAGTGTGGATATGCTCTATAAAGGAATGATTCACAACCTGGGTAGGATGGTGCTAGATTTCATCCTACTATGCAGAATGGCTCTCAGTTCAGAATTTAAGAATAACTCTTCCTGAAATTTTCTGTTCCTTACCTTTGGACAAGTTTGACTGGGAAACTGAAACCATGGAAAGTGAAACTGAAGCTGTGAAGAGACTATGAGGGTGTTAAGCTCTCTCAGCCCATGGGAGGTAGAGTAATGGAGTTGGGAAGGTGCGTAGGACATGCTGGCATTTAAGGTCCCAGGGTATCCATATGGCAGACAGGAATGGGAGGAGACCATAGAGAACCATATGGCTGTGGAAACTGTGTTCTTATATAGAGTAGGACTCAGGTAAAGAGTGGGGGGCAGCAGATAGGGCAGAGTAGGTGACAATTTGGAAATCTGTGGGACAGGAGAAGAAAGGGGAACCAGGAAAAGTTAGAGAGAGGGGAACAGAGCATCTGGTGCTTAGAAACCCTGGGAGCCAAAGCATGCATAACGGAGGCTTGGGATTTGGGGTAAATGCTGAGTTTTCCTATTTAAAATGAAGGGGGTGTCTAGACTTTACATGAACAAATTAAAGAGACAAGCTGTTACTCCCTAATATATTGATGTAGTCTTTGCTTTCCCAAAGAGCACCTCAGCAGAATGGCTTAAACAGATACTCAGACAACTCTGTAGGATGCACACTACTTGGCAAGGGGAGGCAGAACCCAGAAGGGTTGAGTTTAAAGTAAAGGCTATGTTAGGAGCTATTTGGTCCAGTTGAGTGGCATCTTGGATAGGGGTGGGGTGTCTCCTATTTATGCAGGAGTTAATTTGTAAGTTAGGATGGTGCAAGGGAACAAGGTGACAAGCATGTAGGACATAAAAGCAGTTTCTCTGAATCTCAGGGGCTGTCGATGTCTTTCTCTGAAACCGAAGAGAAACTTTAATGAGTTTTCCTTTGCAGTTAAAGCACAGTTTTATTCTGTGGCTGAGACTTTTCTGTATAAAGCAGCCCTCCTTTTTACCTCCTATCGTTGGGCCCCATCCCCCTTCCTGCAGGCCCCCCTCCCTGCAGACTCTCTTTAAAATAGACTTTCATGCATGAAGAAGCATCATAATGTAATACTCGCCTTATCTGCATACTCACCCAGCAGGCATTTACCAAAGACAGTGGGCAAGCCTTAGATATCTCCAGGACGCCGAGGTTGGACATTTTCTTTTCAGACAGGCTCACCTGGGTCTGTCCGGGCAAGACCCTAGCAGGACAATTAGCCACGATCGGAGCTTCAGTGCCCCAGTTCCGTCCCTTTGAAAGGCAGCCCTTGCCTCTCCGCTCATTTTGTTCGCCCTGCACTCGTCTCCCTCATGGTAAATGCTCGAAGAGGAGTGTCTTAAGGACTCTGGGAAACCTGTGGGGTTATTACGGCTCATTTGGTAGATGAGAGGGATCTGTAATTTTCTGTTGTGTATTTGTATGCACAGAGATGTGATAAAGATGGCTTGTGGCCTCTTTCATTTTCCAGATGTCTCATGAGGGGGTAAACATCGCTCTCTGGTTGGCAGCAGGTCCTCTCCTTGGTTTGCTGCTGATGTCGTGCTCCCAGGGAGTGTTGTGGCCCTTGCCCAAGGCCCCTGAGAGCAGCCATGTTGCATTCAGAGGACTTCCCTGGCTTTCTGGGCACCATGAAGGCTGCCCATGGGAGATGGCCCTGCTCTGAGGAGGTCTGCCTCATTTTCCAGAGCTCTTTGGACATCTGGATGTGCTCAGCCTGTGAGATTTCCCCACCTGTCAAGGGGGAAAAGCTTCCTCTGTCCTCTTCCACGTACAGGTTGAGGATAGCAAGGGTCAGACCCAGCACTGCAGGAAGGAAGGGGCCGAAATCTTTCCACAGCTAAAAAAATGCATGGAAGTGGTGTGTGGGGGTTGGAGCCAAGGGGTCTATAGGGTGATTTTTCAAGAAATTTCAGGTTCAGTCCAGACTCACAAACCTCCCTGCTGCTTGGTAAATACTTGGGGATGCTAATTTCTGTTGTACATGAGATGGTTCTTATTTCTCTCTTCCTTTTATTTCACCTTTAGGATTCTTTTATGATCATGTAGTCTTTCTCGGTTTGTCCATGTGACGTGTGTGTGTGTGTGTGTGTGTGTGTGTGTGTGTGTGTCCCTCCCTCCCCCGGCCCCCGTGATGACTGGAAGCTTTAAGACAGGGCTTTTTCCTGCAAATGCAATGTGTCCTCTTCAAAGTGGGAGGCTGTGTGCTTATTCCAGAGATTCCGCCTTTGCTCTGAGCGCTTTCAAAGCTTTCACTGTGAACTCATATTCAGACTCTGGCATTTTCTTCTGAATATCCTCACTGGTGATAAATCTTTGGCCTTTGAAAGTGGATGTAATTTTTGGAAACCATCACCAGCCTTAGCTCCAAATGACTTGTGGCCAAGATTGATTATGCTGTTTTTGGACCAAAATGCAGTAAGACTATAAAATAATAAGACTAGTTGTCTTGCATGACTTAGGAATAGAGTAGAAGGGAATCCCCCTCCCCCTCCAAAAACCAAACCAAAACAAACAAACAAACAAACAACAGTGAATCAAGAGAGGGCCTTCCACAGTGATTTGTTTGAAGGAAACAGTGGCCACTTGGTGTCCATCCCACTGTGTTCCTAAAGCAACATGCCAGAGGTTGTATTCTATTTGATCTTTGCTGTGCATCACACACAGGGACCCATGCTAGATAAAGGGGAGGGTAGTCTATGAGTTAGTTAGAGACCTACTATGGAGCACATTGAAAGCAGAAATTGCCCCTTCAGAACTGTTCTGCAAGTTGGCAGGAGCTGTATGTGGGGGCACCAGAGACCAGCACAAAGGATGGCCACCCTCAGTGTTTCCTTGCCCGTTCCCTCCCCTGTGGGCAGTTATTGGCCTGCAGCTCTGGGAAGGAACCTCCAGTGCACTGGGACCATTCTGCACTCATGTGAGTCTGCCTTCCAGCCCCACCTCCAGGCCACACACTGTGACTATGATGCCCCATCCACTGCCCTCACCTGGCATGGACTTTTCCTGGACATCAGGCCCTACTGGATCCAGAATTTGGGATATTTGCATTAAAGTCCTGCTCCCAGGGGGGAAAAACCCCATTTGCTACAGAAAGGCCAACAAAGTGAAAACTGAAATGACAGGAACCTTACTTCTTATTTTAAAGTGATCAGTGCAGAATCCACTGGGAGACTAAAGGTCTGGGGTCCTCACTGCAGCTTGAAAGTTTTGGTGTTTCTTTTAGGGACAGAAGGGATGCCATGCCAGAAAAGTTAAGTCCCTCTTTGGAAGACCTCCTCTGAAGCTTGTGGTCTATCCCAGAAGTGGTGTTTTAGCTCTGCCTGCCACTGATATGGGGAAACAGTGCGGGGGGGGGGGGCACACAGATATGCTAATGAGCTGGCAGGTTGGTGGTGGGTGCAGGGATAGGAGCCCAGAGCTGTCGGACACCTGCCGTGGCAGCCAGTGTTCAGTGACAGGAGACAGGCACCTGCCTGAGTTAAATGCTGAGGACGTTCATGAAGATGCAGCAGGGCCGGAGGCCACAGGGCTGTCGCCAGGACCCATTCATTAGAACATAGTTCTCAAGTGCTAAGTACAGTGCCCTGTTCAGCAGTCTCCTGGGGTCCAGGTGAGAGAACCACCTGAGTCAGAAAGGCCTGACTCAAGGAGAAAGGGATGGGGATCCTCAGGAAGCCCTGCCTCTGTCTTCCCAGTCAGAGAGATGGGGCAGAGCGCGGCTTCTCAAGGGTGTCGGGGATTAATGAGCTGACATTTGAAGACTGCTTGGGAGATGAATTGGAAGTGCTAAGTATTACTATTTCATGTGGAAGTCTGAAAATAACCTTGCTGAAGCATTCTGATAAATAACTAAGTGGGGCTAGTGAGGGGGAAACTTCAGCCGTCTGGAGAGGGTTTCTCTTAAATATTTTTCTCTCAAGCAGAAAGGAGGAGTAGGGAGAGAGTTCTGAAGGAGCCCAGCCCACGGAGGAGTGAGTGTGGAGTCCGGGCTGCGGTGCAGGGTTGGGACGCCCTGTGTTCTTTTGCCACCTCCTTAGATCTAGACCCAAGGCATTGCCAACCTCCTGGACTCCTTTGTCCCCACGTGTGAACCCCCTTCCCAGGGTCATCTCTGCTTTCTCAGAACATTCCCATTCTTCAAGACAGGCTTCAACTCTGAAGATTTTTGGTCAAAGGATGATTTCTCCATTCCAGCACCTCCCTGCCACCCTCAGCTGCGTTTTGGTCCCTAGGCTTGACTGTCTGCTTCCGTGAGCCTTTCCACCCGCGTCAGGAGGCAGAGGTGGTGTGTTGGCGAGAGGTGCTG
>JAJEJO010001323.1:298641-386299 GCA_020662805.1 Glaucomys volans | reverse complement strand
TGGTTGTCATGCCCTTTGCTCTGTCCCATGACACATCCCTGTCTTCTCCTTCCTCAGTCTCAGTCCCATGGGACTTGCAGCCTCTTGGGTGGTTGGTTTTCTGCAGACCTCTTTAGGAGCTGGTGTGGATGGTCCAGAGTAGGGAGGAGGGCTGTGGGCACAGGGGACCACATTGGGAATGGTGGCCCCATCCCCAGGCAGCCCTCTTGATTCTTCCTATGCTCTTGGCTCCACTGCACCCCTCAACCCACTTCTTGCTCTCCTCCTGCCTCCTCACAGAGATGGGATGGAAGTACACTCACCAGCAAGCAAACAGATGCTTCTGTCCTTGAAATCCCATTTTTGTTTGGTGACCAGACACTCTGGAGCATTGATCAGCCTTGAGACTTTAGAGGACGTCACCACCACCACTCTGTCCAGGGAGGGATGGAGCCATTTATGCTTTCCCCCTTGAGAGTGTTCGAGCACCAGAAGTGGATTGGCCAGCCTGGCACGCAGATGGCCTTCTGTGGAAATCAGTACTTCAGGCCATTGTCCCATAGGTCATTTGATTTTTAAATTGGTGATGATTGGGGCTCCGGGGACTCTTGTAGCAACCTGAAGGAGCTTGGTCCCTGGTGCTCTCACATCCTGCAGTCAACTCCTTGTGGCTCACCTGTGAAAGTCAGGGGCCGTTTTCTGAGCACCACACCACACCTGAGGTCTGCTGAGGCATCCTGGCTCCAGAAGTCTCCATATTCTCTTAGAAAATCCACAGCCCTGGAGCTTAAGAGGGAAAAATTACAGATCTGAGCAGCTGAGGAGCGATTTAATTAAAAACAAAAGGAAATGTGAATGAATTAGCCAAAAGTCTTCTTGGGGCCCTTTCATTGGCAAGGGAGGACCCTGAGAGGAGCAGCATAAGGTTTCCTTTTATTTATTTTTAAGTTCTGTTGTAATCAGACCCCTTGGCTTCGTGGGCTGAGGATTTCCCACTCGGTGGGTCTCTGTTAATCTACGTGGGGAAGGGTAGTAAATCTGCAGGAATGGGGTGCTGGCCCCTGGGCTGTTGCACAGGGGTATTTAAAGTAACAGCACCTGACTGTTTACCAGCAGCTCAGGATTTTTCTGCTTCAGAAGGCAAAATACCGTATGAGTCGTACCACATATATAAATGATTGGAAGAATTAGGGTGCGGCAAATAGTACAGTTTGCAGCAAAGAACTGAGGACCTCATCAAGTTACAAAGTCAGCCAGCGGAGGGAAGGTGGGGGCGGGCCGGCAGGCACAGCTCAGGTGTGCCATGTGGCCTGTCATCCTTGTTTAATTTCCTTTTTCCCTGGTCCCAATTTGAATTGCCAAAATATGTTAGATTGCGGTGCATTATTTCATTTGCCTGCTTTGTAATTCCTCTTTACCTCAAACAGATGAAAAACACGGCACTAAAGCAAATTGACAGCTCTTGAAATGAGAAAGATCTTTATCCTTCAGAGTGTTGATGTAGAAATAAATGAAAGAAAAACATGCTTGTTGGGTCTTGAAGCGGCTTGAATGGGTGTTTTTTTTGTTTGTTTGTTTTTTAAGGGTAGATGTGGGTTTTTCCTTCTCCCTCTCTATTTCCCCTTTAGGGAGTTGTGTGGCTTGGGGATTAAGAAGGGGAGTTGGTTATTCTGTCAATACTCATTTGTAGAGATCTGGGTCATGATTTCCACATAAAGAGTAGGCCAGAGATTTCCACCCTAGGGGGTCCACAGAAGGAATGTGGTGGGGTCCTGAGCTTGACTTTATGACTTCAAAAGAAATCTATCGGGCACCTGGGATTTCCCTGCCCCAAACCCCATGAAAGCCAACTAAAAGATCAAGTGCGCTTATTGTAGGACAGTGTACCCCATCCCACCCTGTCCCAAATCACCCCATTCCACCAAAAGCCTCCATGACAATCAGAGTGTGTTTTCACAAGTAATTTTCTATATCTCAGTTGTCCTAAGCTAGTAAATTCAATTCGTTTGGTATGTAAAATATTTCCATACACAACATGTGTTTTGAAAAAGAGACAACCTTGATGGCTTAAAAAAAGAAAAGTGGGAAAGCACTGGATTTGATGCTTTCTTCTATCTGATTTTTTTTTCTTTATCCTGCCAAATCTTAGTGAGACTCAAGCATTTATTGAGCACTTCTGTATTCTAGTAGGTGTTAGGTAGGGTGTGTAGAGCCAGATGTGAAAAGTCCCGAAGACTAGGGTGGCAGGGACTGCCCACACAGAGGTTCCTGTGTCCAAATAACATGTACCAGTGCCAAATACCAGGAAAAGGTAAGACACACGTGTCTTTCTAGTATAGTACACTTGGGCCTTGTTTGCCTACTCTATCCAAATCAACAGAAATTAGGGCATAATTGTTTGCATTGTAAACCGATCTGCCAGTTTCTTGAAATAATGAGCCCCCTTGTGGTTTCTTTTTATTATTATTATACATTTTTATTTTTAAATAGTTTAGGACTCACAGGAGGTTGTAAAAATAGTACAGAGGTCCCTGGCGTGCCTTTTACCCAGCTTCCCACGATGATACCACCTCCCAGACCCACAGCACGTTGTTAAAACAGGAATCCAGTGTCTGTCCATCCTCATATCAGTTTTCAGAAGTACTTTGCGGGGGGTGGGGAGCACACATGTGTGCACAGCGCCTTGCAATGTTATCACATGTGGGTTCCGGTGAGCATCATCACAGCTCGGGCACAGAACTGTCCCGTTGGCCTCAGGACACTCCTCGTGTTTGCCTTTATAGTCACACTCTCCCACCCCTCCCAGGCAGCCGCTGATCTGCTCTCCAGCACAATAATCTTGTCATTTTGAGAATGCTGTAGAAATGGAATCATGCAGCATGTCGTGAGCCTTAGAGATTGACTTTTTTTCACTCGGCATGATTCCCTTGAGAACCTTCCAAGTTGTGTACCAGTGGTCTGCTGCATTCTTATTTGTTGTAGGGTGTACCCCTGTTTGTTTTCCCATTCCATTTGTGCTTCTAAAATACTTCCATTTGCATAGGACTCATTGCAGCACAGTTCATAAAGCCAGGCATCCTGATGAGGTCAGACCTCACTCATCCATACTGATTTTGCTAAATTGTCTCATGCACTAATCAATACAAAGTCTGTGAGTCCATTGTGCAGCCCTCTGCCTAGCAGATATTTGCTGAGCATCTGGGGCTGGAATATAAACTGGTAATAACAGGACAGTCGCTTCCCGCTGGCCAAATGCTTTCCTGCATGTGATGTCAATAATTTCTGCTTGTCAAGGCCAAGGGGAAGGTAAACAGCGATGATCCTTCCCATGCAAGTAGAAATGGTGGGGTGGAATTTGAACCCAGGACTCCCCAAGTTCCCTTTATTCTCCCACTGGGGCTTTGCCCCTGGCTGCAGAGTCACTTGAAGCCAGTTTACTCCTCTGGAAAACGAGTGGGCTGGGCTCCTCTATCTTTTCGGTTCTCTCCGCCTCAGAGATTTTATGATCCTTTCTGAACAAGAAGTAACTTTGCCAAGTGCCCGAATCCTCCACCTGTAGCTGCACTTGAACTTTGTTCTCAGCAGCTTTGTGTCAGCTGTTATTTGAGGATGCTTGGGGAACTTGAAAGTAACAAGCTAGAATGCCTTTAAAAATAGTCTTGTCGGGCTGAACTTCCTTCATTTTGCTAATTCTTGACAAGGTCTTTGGGTCAGGACTAGAACTGAGCAATCCAGTGAGTCTTTGACCCAGGACTCTGGGGATGATTTTAGGGACTAGGGGGCCAGGGAGATTGGCCGTCAGGCACCCAAAGGGAAGGAGCAGGAGCTAATTTGGGCACCATTAAAGCCCCACAGAGAGGCCTTGGGGACAGGTGGGGCAGAGCCGGTGCTGTGCAGTTCACAGAGTTCTTCCTTGTGCCAGAATTGGGCTGTGGGGCAGAGGCAGCTGCTATTTCGGGCATCTAAGTGCTACTGCTGCTGAATTTGGGCCTGAGCAGCTTGGTGGGGTGGAGCTGAGGTGCTTTAAGTCTTTGAAACTCTAGGAAAGGTCCCCTGGGGGCCCTGGAGACAGGATTCCCATGCTGGGTGGGAAATGGAGGGCTGACCTCTAGGGTACCTGTAGCTCTGAGCCTCTGATTCCGAGGCAGATGCGACTTGCTCTCCTGGTTGCTGGCATCCACCCCAAGACCCAGCTGAGTTAATCAGAATCACTGGCTGGTCTTGGGAGGCCTGGGGCAGGTCACCTCCCCCTCCCTCAATGCAGTCAGGCAGGTGGTGGGCTCTGGACTCCGATGGACCAGAGCCTGCCTCCCATCTGGGTGGCAGAAAGGGACAGTGGGGAATAGGGAGGCATGGGGCGTGGTATGGAGGTGCAGGAACCCACATGTTTCTTTCATCTGTGCTCTGTAACCAGCTCTGTTGGGCAGACAGAAAGCCCCAGAAAGTCTAGTTTGGTGAATAAGTGTCACCTTGGCTAAGTGCTCCCTCTCCCTAGGCCTTCATACTCACCAGCTAGTCCGTCAGAGAGTGGAGCAGAAGGGTGTCTGAGCCCTGTGTCGGAGGCTCATGCGCTCAGAAGTTCCCTGCCTCTGGGGTCCTAGCCTTCCTGAGAGGCAGGCAAGCCCTCCACCCCATCATCAAGTCATGTAATTTACTCCCCCTGTTTTGCAGGCAGAAAGAAGTGGCCAGTGGCCTGAGGGACAGAAATTGGAATTGGGACCTAGACTTTCCAAGCCTTCAAAACTCCTTTCTCCTCCCCTCCCCACCTCCCGAGCGGATGGCTGCCGCCACGCTTGTCACCGTCCGCGATTGCATTGGCCACAGGAGATGTGGATGATTTTTCCATTTGGTCCTGATGTTTATTTCATGCCCATCAATATCAGCCCGTATTAGGACAGATGAGGTGGTTATTTACAGGCTGTGCATTTTCACACTTGGTAATTATAAACCCTTCCCCTGTTCGGTCAGAGTCGTGGAGATCCATTTTGGCAATTAGCAGTTTAGTATTTGTTTAATGGGAATGCAAGAGAGTGTTACGGCACATCAGTGCTCTCCTAATGATTTGCCTCTCTCCTCTGGAGCTGGCAGGTTTGGGCCTTTTTCACGGTAGGTGAGGCCTGATGGGGAGAGGTTGGAGTGGGGAGAAGGGAGCATTAGGCAGCCTGCCTGCCACTCCCCTCCCCCAGAGCACACTTGCATGCACACACGCACACAGTCAAAACCAGTGCTGCGAACGGGCCCTGGATTTCCAGAGCACAGCAGCCGCCACTCAAAGGAGCCTCACACACAAGAGGCCGTTAGGCCAGATGCCATTTCCGTGTGGCAGCTGTCAGCCTGCCGGATCCAACTGTTTCTCCTCAAACAGCTCGTGCCCGGACTCTCCTTGTCCCTCTCCACCACCTCTTCCTTTGCCTCCTCCTCCTCTCCAAGCCTCAGCTCAGATAACCCCAGGGAGAGCCTCCTGCCATCCTGCTGGCTGGTGCCTGGACCCCAGGCTTTGTCTGCAGAGCTCACGTGGAGCTTCTGCCCCAGCCATACATCGCACAAGCAGGTCTTACTCATGCATCCTGGGATTGCTCCCCCAAAGTCATGCTAATCCTATTAGTGGCTTCTCTTGGTGTGACCTATTTCCAGTGGGAAAACACACTATTGGTTATGGCTCCCAGGTTAACTATTTGGGGGGAGAGAGAGAGAGAGAGAGAGTGTGTGTGTGTGTGTGTGTGTCTATGTGCATGCATGTGTGTATACCCTGCTCAGTGAGGGAATTGCCTGGTGGGGCAGTGAATTGGGCCAGCATCTGTTCTGATGAGCACATTCCAAGTACTAGGTACTCACTGCTGCCCTCTGAACCCTCCTCCCAACTGGGGTGGGAGACGCTCTGCATTCCTGGTCTCTCACTATACACTGTAGACAGTCATGGGCTAAGTCCTGGCCTGTGGCCCAGAGGCCCCCTACCAGTTCCAGCTCTGCTGTCAGACTGCCCTGTGATCTCTAGCTTAAAATCTGCCCATCTCAGCAAAAGAAACCCCTGCATCCTCCTCTTCCTTTACCTCTTCATTCATTCCTACCTCCTCTGAGCCTGCTAGGGCTGGTCTCTTGAGGTTACCTGATCACATCTCTTAACTTTCTTGTAGAGTTTCAAGGCAGTGTTTGTTGGTTCATCCAGCACAGTGGCACTACCCTAAGCCCTAGGGATTTAAAAACTAGAACACAATAAAGGGGGCCTAGCAGGAAGTGAAGAGATGAATCTGGTTTTATATGCTGGCTCCAGAATTTACCATGCATGTGATCCCAGGGAAGTCACTTAATCTCAAAGAGCCACAATTTCCTCACCTATAAAATGGGTATGATAATATCTACCTCAGAGCTCCTGGAAGAATTAAATGAGCTTTGCAAATTGCCTATTAAGCTGCAGTAAAATGGTGCCTATTACAGTAATCATTATTTTGGGGGTGAGTAGACATTTCATAACCTAGAGTCTGATAATGTGCAGTCCGGATCTCCAAGCAGGAGCTCATGCCTTAGGTAGGTAACTATCTAAATCTCCAGGGTGGGGTTTTCTGGAGACTCTTTACCCACCTGTCCCTGTGGGCAGCTGTCCCTTTGTTAACTGCTATTTGATAAACACTGGCATTTGGTTTTATTTAAGTTGAATGGAATGACCCACAAGAATAAAAAAGAAATAAATAAAAGTAGAGAAAAATAGGGCTGATAAAGCAAGGTCATTCTGGGGAATAGAATATTCTGGCCATAGTAAGGCCTGGAAGGCTTCTGTGAAGAGTGTAGGAAATGTACTTGATGCCACTGAACTAAAGACCAAAGAAGTGGTTAAAATGGTAAATTTTATGTCGTATGTATTTTACCGCAATTTAAAAAAAAATTAGGGGCTGGGGTTGTGGCTCAGTGGTAGAGCGTTCACCTAGCACATCTGAGGCACTGGGTTTGATCCTCAGCACCACATCAAAATAAATGAATAAAATAAAGGTATTGTGTCCATCTAGAACTAGAAATATTAAAAATATTGGGAGAGAGCAAGCAGGCTCTTTCTCAGTGAAGACACAGGCATGAATTAAAATAAACTCATAGTGTCAGGGGAGGGACCAGTTTTTTGACTTCTGCAATGAGTGGGTAGTGCATAGCAGCAGCATTCAGGACAGGTTCTGAGGGCACCCCCATTGCTAGAATCTTCCAGGAGCAGATGCACAGAGCTGGGGTGCTAGAAAATCTTGCCAGCCTGCCACCAGGAAGGGACAGGGCTCTGGGATGGGGCAGGAAAGCAGGTGCTGCAGGGAGAGGCTCAGATTCAGAAGGTGAGCATTTGAGTCCTGGGCCTGGCCATTTGCAGCTGAGATCACCAGTGGGATGACTGAGGCTCAGAGAATTGATGATGATCCCTGCCTCGTGGGGCTGTCATGAGGACCAAAGTTGTAGTAAGCTCCGTGGGAATATTGGTGGTAGCGAGGAAAGATAGAATGGTTCCATTAGGTGTTCTTAAAAAGTCCTGTGTTTCTTTGTTGGTCTTTCTGATCTACGTCCAGGACAGAACTCTGGCTTTCTTCTACTAAGATCAAGACAAAGTCAGGAGAGCCCTAAGAAAGCAGTATGCTGCATGGAGCCCACCAGACCCTGACCCAGCAGGGAATAGATATCTCCCCTCTCAACAGCCGATGAGTACCTGTCTGTTTATTTTGGGCCCCTCTACACCCACAGGCTGTGGTTAAGACTTAACCCACCTGTATCTGGCAGTTCTCTACCTGGACACCACCCTGGATTACTTAAAAACTGCTGATTTACCAGGCCAGGGTGGCCCCAGCAGCAGGCATTACAGAAGCTCTTCAGGTTCTTCTGGGGTGCCTCAAGGTTGAAAATCAGAGGTCTCAGTATGAACTAATGGGATTTTTCCAGGCTGTTCTTCCTTTGAACCCCTCTTTTTATGAGTCTGGGACATACTGAAAAGTCGTATTTTAATACACTGGACACCATTATTGAGCTTTCTGGCCAGCACTGATTTTCCCTGGGTCCAGGCTGGCCCGGGAGAAGTGGCGAGCAGTGCCTTTCCATGTTCTGAAATAACCAGGGACCCACGGCTGCTGTTGCTGCGTAGGCTCCAGCGCCTGTGTCCCGGGCAGTCCCACCACATCAAACAGGTCTCTGCTCTGCAGCTTCAGTGCCTTGAGTTTATGGAGCATAATGAGGCCTGTAAACCCTACGCACCGTAATATCATGGTCCTGCATTTGAGGGTGTTTATTTAAACTAACACTTGAAGCGTTTGAGTGGGAGCAGGAAGAGAAATTCAAGGACATTTGTTCTGGGGGAGTTGGAAGAGCCGGGTTTCTCCTCTTCTCATTCCCCTCCCTCCTTGTATTTGGCCAGATGATTTAAGAATCATTTGAAGTGCCATTTCCTGCTTTGTTCTTGATATGTATGCTGTGTGGGTGGGTGTGTGGATCCCGGGAGGAGTAGGAAATTTCTTAGGGTGTGTGTTGACCACAGCAAAGCTCTGGAACAGCCTCACAGAACAGAGTTTGCAAAGGACCAGTGGGGAATTTGATGCTCCCAGATGTTATTCCAGCAGCCTCTGCAACTCGTGTTTGCATTCTAGGCAGAGTCCTTACTTGTGGATCTTAGGAACCATCTTGTACAATTCCCTGCTTTCACAGATGGGACCTAAAGACAAAGAAGGGAGAGGTTTGTCTTCTGTTTGATGCAGGTGGAGCTGGGATGGGACCCTTCCTGCAGCACTGCCTGTCCCGTGGCAGCCCCAGCACCTGCCAAGCCTTCACCAGCAGCTCTTCTTTGTTGCACATCTCCTGGGAACAAGTTTTCTGTGTCTCCACATCACTCACCTACTCTGTACTTGTGGAGCCCAAACGGCACAAACCTGGATAGAGGAAGCAGTGTCCTGAGGGCGATGTTCTCAGGTCACATCCTGTGGCCAACGAATTGGACAAATAGAATTTTTGACCTCCCTTCATAGGAGTGTCTTTGCATTGTTAGTTTAGATGTTTCCTCCTCAGCCAACCCGTGAGCTGGACTGGCTGAAGTCTGACCTCTGGACACGGTCAACACCATCTGGCTACTTCTAGAATCCCCCAGTAAGAATGTCTGGTTCACAATAAATCTTTTGACTCATTCAAAAGAGGGTTTGCTCATTCATTAAATGAATTACGATTAGAGAGGCATCACCCGTGGACTTGAGTGGTAATTATTGCTGATTTTTCATGGTTCTCATTTAGGGAGGAACATGTTGCCAGTTTCCCTTGGTGTTTCCAGGATCTCTGTCTCCATCCTTGCTGCCAGGGTGAGATTTAGAAGAGGCCCCTCCATACCCTATTCACCTGGGTCCCATTTGGAAGGCTCCATTTGGAATGTGATCCGTGTGGAATATGGAACCTGATTATTTGTTATCCAGTCCACAGTCAACTCCTTCTCTTTCCTTGCTTTGTTTATTGTCTAGTATTATTCCCGACAGTCTGGTTATCTTCTGAATGTAAGGGGTGTTTTGTTTTGATTAAAGAATAGGGACCATGTAGCCAAGCATGGTGGGGCATGCCTGTAATTGCAGGCATATTCAGGAAGATCACAAGAGGCAGGAGGATCACAAGTTCAAGGCCAGCTTTGGCCACTTAGCAAGATGCTGTCTTAAAATAAAAAGGAATGGAGACATAGGTCATTAGTAGAGCACCCTTGGGTTTAATTCCCAGTACTGAAAAAAAAAAGAAACAATAAACAAACCCAAACAGGGCCACATGTATAATTTACCTATTGCCACAAGAATGCGTGTAACATGGGGCTGGGCTGTGGCTCAGTGGTAGAGCACTTGCCTAGCATGCATGAGGCACTGGGTTTGACCCTCAGCACTACATAAAAATAAATAAATAAAATAAAGGTATTGCGTCCATCTACAACTGAAAATATATATATTTTTTAATTTAAAAAATGCATGTAACAAACCATAGAACCTCAGTGACAGACAATAACTTCATATCCTGTATTTGGAGGACAATGGGAGCGGTTCTGCTGGTCTTGGCTAGCCTCACTCACATGTTTTGGGGTGACTGGCTGTCAGCCGATCTTGACTGGCCTCAGCTGGGCAACTGGGGAACTTGGCCCTGCCCTCCGTGCCTCTCATCCTCCAGGAAACCAGCCTGGTCATGTCCTTCTCATGGTAATGACAGAGGTGCAAGAGAAAAGAGCAGAAATGTGCGGAGTCTCTTCAAGGCCAGACCCCCAAAAGGCACACCATTCTCTCCACCTCATTGGCCACCACAAGTGAAGTTCAGATTCAAGACACAGGGAGATAGACTCCTTCTCTTTAGAGAAAGGAGCAGCAAAATTATCGCCTGAAGGGTGTGGGGCCCTTGATGCTTGTCTACCATAGAACTATGTAATTTGCCTCTTAGTAGTGAATGCCTAATGAGTATAGGTTGCATAAAAGTAAATAAAGTTGCCATTAGCTAGAATTTCTAATCAAGATTGGGTTGGCTGCACGATGTCCACATTAGCAGGAGTGTATCTGCTGGAAGCAGAGTTTATATAACATCCAAGCGGAATCTGAATTTTTCCTGCTTTGGGTGCAGGAGTCGCTTGGTTGCCACTAAGTAATTTCTCTTCTTTTGTCTTTCCCCTACTTTCAGAATGTAACAATGTAAAAGTCCAGAAAAGGGGAATAAGGAGAGGGAACTGCTGCCAGCCACACTGAAGTGGACCTCTCAAAGAGAGGTTTTGTTCCAGATGTTGAACATGGGTATACGTCAGAAGAAGCAGCAACCTCTGCCCAGTGTCTTTAACCTGTGCCCTTGTTTCTCACCCCTCAGAGCTGGGCACTGGAAGGAGGGGTCCATGGACCAGCAGCAGCAGCAGCAGCAGCACCTGGGAACTTATCAGAAATGCACTTACCACTGAATCAGGCATTCCAGGGGGGGGTGCCCCGAAGGTGGCTTCACAAAGCCTGGGGTGACTTTGACATGATGAGGTTTCACAAGCCCTGCCCCAACCCTATTGGCCACGGAGACCATAGCACAGCGTAGTCCAGTCTTTGCCATAGCCAGAAATACATGCACAGGACTTTGGTCAGGACAAAGCCCAGAAGGGTTGGGGGGTGTCCCATTACTAACCACTGCGCCTTGTTTTTTCATTCATGAAGATACACCATTGAGGATACCAGGGCTCATGATAAACCTGCGTTTGGCCATTACCAGGCACATCTCAAGGTTGGAGTGAACTCCTTCCCTGACACGCTAGACTCAGGCCAAGGCATAAGACAAAGCAAACTGAGGTTCAGACGCCTCTTGTCCCCTTTCCCTCAGGGTACCCACAAGGCCTGCAGGCACCCACATCTGGTACAAAGAAATCTATGAAGCCCAAGAAGACATTGTCAACATTGAGTAAATGGCTGTGTTAGTCCTAAAGACGAGGGACGTATCCCTTGGGGACTATTTAACAAGGTTAATGGCATTTTCTACCCATGTTGGAAAAACTCCTGTTTGCAGCCCCGAGCCTTTTTGTGAAGTTCCAGCCCCTGAATGAGGCCCGGCCTGCGCCTTGGTGTTGACTCCACATAGCCACATCTACCTGGGGTGCGTGCGTGCGCGCATGTGTGTGCGTGAGATGGAAAGACTGAGGTTGTTACCAGCTCGCTGGCTCCAGGGTTGATTCCAGTTACCTCAGCCGTGCCCCTTCCTTCCCCTTGATGGAGACTCACACAAGCCGCTTCTGTTTGATTCACATAGAACCGTGAGAAACAGCCCCATATGTGGGGCCGTGTTTTTCATTCTATTCAGTCTTTGTATATTCAAATTCTCCTAGTTTCAGCTCTTGCTGTTCTGCCAGATTTCCATCGCATTGATGGCTTCTCTGAATTAATAAGTGTTTGCAACCGATGAAAAGTTTTCTTCCCCCAAGCACTGGGACTTATCCATATTGATTTTTTTTTTCTTTCTCTTTCCTCTCTAGCTACTTTCTTAGATGTTGTATTTTGTAAAGTGTTAATAGAATTTTTCTTTCACCCTGACACTATCTGTTGAGGAGGTCTTTGCGAGTCCCATTGTGCAGCTGGACTGCAGAGGAGGGAGCTCTATTCTCTACCACAATGATTGCCCCCAAATCAGCCCCCGATTCTCCTCCACTCTCACCAGGGTGGAGGGAGCATTGGGGAGCTGAGTAAGAAAACATCCAAACTTAGAAAGGAAGGGAGGGAGCCAATTACGCCCCGTTGAAAGGGAGTTTTGGAAATACATTTTTTTTTTTTCATTCAAAATATTTATTTCCTAAGGGGATCTGAGTGGCAGTAACAGAACTCGGCCAACACAGGAGGGGGGCTGTTTTCCTTCCCGTTAGGCATTTTCAGCTCTAAAGAAGAATTTGGCAAACATCTCAGAAAACTGTGGAGATGGGTGCGAAACAGATGTCACATTTACCTGCCCGGTCATCAGCAGGCCCCTGGCCCCCACATACCCCAGGTGCTGGAATTCTCTTGGCATCCCAGGGGCTGAGTCTGAGACACCATATGCTCAAGTGTGACGCTCTGAGCACAGACACACCAGTTGATCTCACAGGGCATTTGCTAGAGAGGTGCCTGGGAGGCAGGGTGGCTGTTGTGTGTTATGACCTCAGCAGGGCTGGGGGACTTCTCAAGCCTCCCTGGGATGGGCTTTCAGGAGAGGCAAGGGAAGGAACCCCTCTTCCAGTGATCCCCAAACTAGCGTCACCTACTCCTATCCGCTGGTGTCCCAGAGAGGACAGCTCCCCACTAGGGGAGTCACCAGGAGGGCGGGGCCATCAACTGACTTCAGGAGTGGGGACCTGGAGGGAAAGGCCCCAGGAGCCTGTTTGTTCAGGCTCTGTTGCTTAGCAACAGAGGGGGCCCTGCCTCCAGAAGGGATTCTTAAACTCACCAGTCCCTTGAAGGTTGGTGACTGGCTTGGCCACCTGCTCTTCCATTCTTACCTGGACTTTGTTCTTCCCTCTCTTATCTGATGACATAGAAAAATAGATTTGATTTGTCTGGGGGCTCCATTTTAAGCCTCGTTTTATAGTTTCGCCCAGTGTCCTCTCCTGGGCTGGAGATTGCAGTCTGGCAGGAGTGAGCAATGAATAGCCTGTGATTCCTTTTCCCAGCTGGCTTAGCTCAGGCCCCCAGGCTCATTTGTGAGCCTTTGAGCACAAGTCAACGGTGCTCAGTCCTTCCATGGCTGAAACTGCTCCAGGGACAGAGCCCTAGGGCAATAGTTTTGTCCACCCACAACCACTCGGGTTGGCAGCCACGGGCGCAAAATGCAGAGAGCGTAGTGCTCACCTGGCCAGAGCAGCTGCTCCCACAGTGAGTAGCTGGTTGGCTGGGACAGCAACCTGTGTGCTACAGATGAGTCTTGTGAAATGAAGGACTGGGCGCAGACAGAAGGAATGGATTCCAATGCCAGATCTGGTTCTCGAAGGAGGAGTTTCTTGAGATCTACATGGGAGTTGAGTGGATCCTGAAATCTTCCAACTAGAAATATCCCAAACGGTTCCAGAATGTGTGGGAAAGGAGTCAGAGGATGCCTTTGTAGTCTCCTTGATGTTTTTTAAAAGGTCTCAGCATCAATGTATGAATTTGCTAAAGCTGCTGTAACAAACCACAGAAATGTGTTTTCTGACAATTCTGGCAGTTAAAAGTCCAACATCAAGATGTGGCAGGGTTGGTCTCTTCCAAGGCCTCTTTCCTTGGCCTGGAGGGGACCTTCCTTTCCCTGTCTCTTCACATGGCCTTACTTCTGGTGTGTGCCTGTGTCGTAATCCCCTAGTCTTGTGAGAACACCAGTCATATCGGATCAGGGCTCACCCTAATGACCTCATTTTAACTTAATTACTTCTTTAAAGACCCAATCTCCAAATATAGTCTTATATACAGTACTGAGGGTTAGGACTTCAACTTGTGAATTTGGGAGGATGTAGTTCATCCCATAGCAATCCAGAAGTTTAAGTTCCATTGTTTATAATGGGAAACAATTTAAATATCTGTCAGATGGGAGATAATTAAATAATCGATGGCTTCTTGCTTCATGAAATGCTATACAACGGTCAAGATAGTATTTACAATGTCGTGATCTGGGAATTGTTTGCAATATTTTAGTGTTACTGGTTAAAAAAAAAAAACTAGGACAAAAGTTCCACATACTAGATTTTTTTTTTTTTTTTGAGCAAACGCTAAAGGACAATACACCGTATGTTAATGTAGCTGTGCTGAGTAATAAAATCAGCAGTGTTTTTTCTTTTTATTTCTTGATATGTTCAAATATTCTTTAATGAGCAACTATTATTTCTATAATGGAAACCACTTCTCCCACCAACACCCAATATAAATATATATACTTCTTGGAAATTCCTAAAGCAGCCTCTTTTCTGTGTTTTGCAGGTGGAGGATGCGATGCTGATGTTTGATAAAACCACCAACAGGCACAGAGGTAAGATGACCCCAGCATATGAAGTGTGCCCCGTCCCCTCTCCTGGCCTTCGACTCTTCTCACCTCCAGTCCCACTGACAAAAGATACAGGGAAGAGTCCAGAATGAAGAAGGTAGCCGTGACTGTCTTTGAGGATCAGTGTTCACAGAGGGCCACCAAAGCAGAGAGAAACCATAGAGTGGACATTCAAAGCCCCCTTCTCTCTTTGCACAGGAACTATGGTTGAATTACAGAGCCAGGCCAGGACGATCAGATACACCTTTCTGATCCTGGTTTTCTTAAATCCCTTGCTAGCCTCAGCAGCAAGTGATCCGAGTAGAAATTATTCATAGCAATTACTCAATTGAGTTCTCAATTTGCATTGAAGGAGGTGGTTTAGAAGCAGACTGTCAATCTAGAGAGAGAACGAGAAGCCTTGTCTTGGGTTTGTTTGCAGTGTTCAGTGATTACAGATGTGGAGGTGCTCTGTGGTGCCTCGAAATGCTTGTAGGACATCTGCACTGGTGTGTATTCTCCCCGTGCTCCTTCCCATCCCTGTTACAGAAAACCGGTCTCAACCTGTAGTCCAAGAACCTTGGAAATGCTATGCACTTCTCTTGGGAGAGGATCCTTCGTGTTGGACAGATTGTCCATGGGTTCTCCAACCACCACCTCCCCAAAGAACACATTGAGATGATTGCTTTGAACAGAAAAATTGGAGGAATCTAGAAAATCCTCCCCAGAGAGAATAGTCAAAGGAGGTTACGATTTAGTGTTCCATTCTCATCTTCTCCGGAAGCCCCAAGTTTCTGGGGTTCCTATTAACAGGGTGTGAATGAGCAGAGTTTCTGAAGGGGTGGCAGGAAAGGGTGTGGGGTGTTCTCAAGGGAGGGGTCTGCGGTGAGCAGTGTTTCCTTGCCACTTGGATTGCGTCTCGATGTTTCTTGCGCTGTTTACATTCCTGCTGTCACCTGTGATTAGAAGCAGCTACCCAGTGCTGACTGTGTGTCTTTCCTGTTTGAAGAAGGCAGCTGAGTGAAAGGGAGGAAGGAACGGGAGGAGTCATGCTGGCAGGGGTGGGAGAAGGCCAGACATGTCCCCGTTGTGTCTAGTAACCCAGCTTCTCATGTCCCCATCTGTGGCATCCTCCAAATAGGAGAGTTGAGACCCGGATGGGCTACAGTGACAGCAAGTGTTTGTGGCGGGAAGGGATGGTCAGGGGTGGAGAGTGAGGGGTAGGGGGAGGCTGGGCCATTGTCTCTGTTCGCTCTATCGCTCTGGAAAGAGAGCCGAGGGAGGGAGGGGGTGGTGATAGGCAGCTGTAATTATCCTTGGACATCACCCACAGTGTGTCCATCTACCATATGGATTCCAAAGCTCCAGTTCCACGAGCACCTTCCATTTTGACCTTCCCAGAGCCTCAGGAGGGTGGTTGTAACTTTGGGGAACATCACTTCACCTTTTGTGCCTCAGTTTACTCCTCTGAAATGGAGTGTTAACGTACCTCATCAGAGGACTGTTTGGAGAGTGTAATAAAAAGCAGAGTCTAATGAGCACAAGTGTTAGCTCTTGCTACCATTATTGTCACCTCCATTTTTGGGGATGAGATAATCAAGGCTCAGGAGCGGTACTTCGGCTGAAGCACCCAAGGTCCCAGCAGCCCATCCAAGGCTGCTGATTCCAAATTCTGCTCGCTCTCTGCGATGTCCGGTTACCTGGGACAGGTTTGTTAAGAAGAGCATTTTCATCTATTCGTCTTTAAGGTGGGAATTGCCTACCTAAATCTGGCACCCAGTGTTCAGTGTTAGATTTCACAAACCTGGAAGACTCCTAAGCAGCCTCCAGGGACTTTTCTTGTTCTTCCTCCACCCGCCCCACTCCCACCCCAGTGCTGGAGATGGAACCCAGGACCTCAAGCCTCTAAGCACATGTTCTACTGCTGAGCTGCACACCCAGCCCCGTGACTGACTTTCTAGAAGATCAGTGGGAGAGATTTTTTTGATCTGCTCTGTGTCTGGCCCCTTCCACAGTGTCATCGCCTCATCATCCCTCACAGTCACACAGGGACAGAAGTTTGTCATCTGAGGATCCTGAGAGGGCCAATGACTTGTTGAGGTCCCACAGGTAGGAAACGGCAGAGACAGGATTCACTCAGGATGTTGGATTTCTGGGCAAAGCCCCAGAGGATGCCAGAAAAAATTCCCTTAGCACTAACCAGAGCCCTCGTGCAGGACGTGAAGCCACCTCTCCGCTTCCCAAGGGGAGGAAGTCAGGAAGGTGCTGAGTGTAGTGGTGGGGTGTAGTGGTGGGATCCATCGTGACTGGTGGGGTAAGCATTGCCGGTTAGGAAGTTGAGAACTCTCAGTGCTATAGCCTAGGGCTCAGAGTGGCTTCAGGGTGTCCTCACTGACCCTCTTGAGTCCAGACTCCAGTCCGCCCTTTTGGGCACCTGGGGTACCAATTCATCCTCAGCCCTAGGAATGTTGACCTGTAGATGTGTCCTCAGAGTCGGGCACTGCCAGGCTCCTGGTCCCACTTGGGCCATACTCACCATTAGGAGCCAGAGGTCAGGGCAGAAATTCCATTCCTGTCCCCAGTGACCACCTCCTGTCCCTGCTCTGTGTGGGCAGGGGTGTTCTCAGGTCCATCTGTGGCTTCTCTAGGACTGTGGGAGAGAATCCTGGGCATGGGAAGCCATGAGCCCTCCCCAGATATGTTTGCTGTGTCCCCCAGGCAGGCTGAGGTCAGAGTTCAGTTTCGGCCTCACAGTGGGTAGAGGGGTACAAGTGTGGGGTCTTCCCAACCCATGGAGCGCTGCTGGCTTCTGGCTTGCACCGTTCCCCTTGTTCTGCCTGGGGCTCTCTTCCTAACCTCTCTCAACATCTGGGGTTCTTCCTTGAAAAAATACAGGACCTAGGATTGAGGAACCCCAGGACCCCAAATATGTGTCTGGATTTTAGCTTTTTAACCATTGAGGATGGTTTTTTAAAACTTAAAAAAAAATTAAAATGAGTGGAGGGCACGAGCAGTTGTTGCAAATGGGGTTCCCAGGGAAGTACCTTTGAGAGAGGACACGGGCTGTGGGGAGTTTGTCAGGACATGCTCTTGATTGGGGGTGGCAGAGGGAGAAGTCGACCTATGGCTCAGAAATGGGGTGGTCCTTCCCCTGCCCCTGTTGGGGTGAGAGAGCATCCTTTGTATCACATGATCAATCATTGGATGCCACCACCAGTGAAGCTGTTGTGACCTGGTGTCCTTGTCCTGAGGAACTCTTGTCGGGGACCTACAACTGGGAGTTCCTTCCAGCAGCACTCCCAGCAGCTGGGGAAGATGTCCCTCATTCTGGAAGAATGTCTGGGCATCCTGTCACCACACCCGCCATGGTTTTTGCCATTGTGGTTTCTGTGGCTGTCCCAACAGGCCACATCCGCCATCTTGGTGGAAGTAGTCAGTGCGGAGCCAGCACATATCTGCACACGGGCCTGAATTTTTAGGGCAAGGGGCTAGAGGTGAACCAGGCTGCCCAGAGTCGAAGCCAGGGGGACATCACCAGCCTGTCTGGTGGGCTGCCTCCCTCTTAGTCACTCTGCAGTCCTGGCGCTGTGCTAGGCCCTCATGAAAGCATGGGAGTTGATGAGTAAGGAGTGTCTGCATTTTTTGTTCCTCTGCACCCCAGGCCTTCCTGCTGGATCTCAGGGCTTTCCATTTCCACATGGAGGAACTAAGGCCCATAGAGTTTGGAGGGGCCCTGTGGCAGACAAGGAGCTGAGCTACTGGTAGAGCCAGACAAGGAGCTGAACTCCTACCTTCTACCAGCTTACTGGTAGAAGCTGGGGCCACCCTTGGCCTGCCCATCACTTCATTCCCTGAGACGATTTGTGCCCAAGGCAGAGAGGGAATGGTGGCTTTCCACTTTCTTCAGCCTTTTCATTTGCTCTCTAAAAGTTGTTAGAGGTGGTCTGAAAAATATTGGGCAGATTTAAGCATAGCGGGCGGAGTTCATTGCTTTATCCTTGCAAAACTCAGATAAGATCTTGAACTCAGCATTAGTATTGATCCTGGGGTTGGGCTGGGTGGGGGAAGGACAGGGAGAGAGGAAGCAAGGTGCTGTCCTTCTAATTTGTTCTTTTGCTGGCAGGAGCTGAGTGGAGAGCCAGTGGGAGAGGTGGGGAAGGTAGAATATACCTGCTCTTAGCACGATCCCCACAACCTCAGCCCTGTCTGAGAAAGTGGAATTTGGACGTGTTGGTTGCTGAAATAACATCCTAACGCACTTCCTTCTGGGGAGGGGAGCCCTTCAGCATAAGGGTACCTCAGCTGTCCCTCCCTCTGACCCCAGGCCCTGTGCTCCTTGAATCCCACTGTGCTGGGATGATTGGGGCCCAGTGGGAAATGATCGGGAAGTCTCTGAAGCTCATTCCGTAGCCTGGGGAGGGTCAGCTGGAGAGGGAATGGTTTCTGGCCATGGACATCCCTGAAGCTGCCATTACCCAGTGGGCCTATTTGCTGTGGAACATTGCCAGCAGCAAAGGAACAGGATACACTGAGAGAAAAATAAAGATTAGTGTGATGGATGACTTTTCCCGATAGTTAGCAGTCACTTATTAAGTGCAGTGCTAATGGCTTTGGAGAGGACTATCAGCTCCAGACAGCCACCAACCCCCCACAAAGGGCCTCTCCCCTAAACCACCACTGCAGGCCCTTGAACAGAGAGGGCCCTTTCCCAGGGTTGCTAAGCCTAATCTGGAGCTGGGGAGCTGCATGGGGTGGCAGATCCAGCCAGGGGAAGGGACTCCGCACAGACTCACCTCAAGGCCATTGGACCCAGAGCCTGGCTTCTTCCTTGAAGCTTGCTCAGAGGCTGTGTCCCGAAAGCTGTTGGCCAAGTTTAAGGTCTCCATAATTTGCGTAATCAGTTTATTTATTAAAATGGTGCCAGTAAGATGTAACTGAAACTGTGATAGAAGATAATGCTCTTCTAAGGAGAAAAAACAGCCCATAATGTCTTGAATACCTGCCAGACACTCACTTTTGAAATTGACCTCTGAAGTCCAGATTGACTCTTTTATGTACACTATGTAAAGATGATTAAGAATCATGCTGTAATTATTTGTTTATTGGTGCCTATTTCTCAAAAGAAAATGGGAGAGGCATGTAAGAAGAGTTATGTGAAGGCATAAATTAAATTTTAAAAAATTAAAAAGCATTGCTTCATTCATAACTGTGGGATGTCAAAGACAGTGTGTGTTTTTCCTGATGAAATTCTAGCGTTCGGGTTTTACTTACCTGGGGAAGCTGTCTGGGGTTTATAAGGGGCAAATGTGACTTTGTGGGTTGGAGGAAGAAGGGTGTCTGACGAGGTTGGGTCTAAGAGAAGGGTCCTTGGGGTAGAAAGCCTGATGAGGTTATGTAGCATCTCGGCTGGGAGTGACACTTGAGCTGATGTGACAAGTAGTCCTCTGCAAAATTCCAGTGCCCACAGTGCCCACCCTGGGGATCTAGAGCAAGATTGCTGGTCTGCCCTGCTAGAATTGTGCCAGTGGTATTTTCTCACCTCTCGAATCTGTTTGCATATTGGCATTAGTGGCAGATAGTGGTAAGTACCCATCAGATCCTGCCCCAAGTCTTGGGGATGTTCATGGGTTTATTGAAAACCCATAAACCAATAGTCGTCGTTCATTGGAATTAATCCTAATGCTGCACCCAAATTGGGATCTAGTTAATAAGAAAGCGACCAGTCTGTCGTTGACCACCCCCAACTGAGGGTGTTGGCCTCACTGAGCTCTCAATCTAGTCTATAGTGTGATGTGGCCCCCCAAAATGCCAGTCAGGCTGTTAGGCAAGTATGGAATCTTGATGGGATGAGGTGAAAATCCTGCTCTCCCAGTGTGCGGCAGCGGCTTAGGAAGGGCATCATCAAACCCAGGGATCGAGGAGGGGATGCTCAGGATGGGGCGAAAGGCCACAAGACTGAATCTCCTATGCTCCAGGTTAGACAGAAGAGGCCTTGGGGCAGGGGAGTGGGGATGTGGAGGCTGGTCGCTGCCTTTGGGTGCCTGAGGAGTCTGTTGGAAGCTGTGTGCAGGTTTGTAGTTGGGCACACTTCAGCTGGAATGGGGAGAGTTGTCAGTCCAACAGAGGCAACAAACGGACAGCCACTTCCTTTCTGCTAGATTCTCAGAACCCCAAGTTCTGTGTTTCTGGTGGGGTACATTCAAACGCCGGGGCCATATGAGGGGCTGGGCTTGCTGTGTCCCCCACCATGCGGGGCACAGGGGCCTCGTGACTCCCTCACAGGGCTCCCTGTAGGCCCGGTACCCCTGTAGCCCTGAGGGCAAGTGGGACAGGATGAGGAGTGCTGCCCCCACCCTGAGCCGAGGTTCAGAGACCAGCCCCAGAGCTGTCTGCACATTTTATTTTCTCGTTAAATAAACACCATTAGCCTTCCCGAGAAATTGGTGCAAACATGACCTCGCAAATAACCAATTAAAAGGGCAGGGTTGAAGGGGAATGAGAATTTGAAAACATGTAGAGGAGGCCATTAGAGATTCCTGTAGATGCCCCAGCCCTGGCAACATCGATCCGGGACCTTAATTTTATTTCTGACAGGAAACCAAGGACTGAGCTTTAATATTTTTTTTTTCCCCTGAGCTAACTCAATTCCGGAAGCGCCCATTCCGGTGCTGTCTCTTGAGATATTAATCAACACAGTAGCTTGGTTTCTGTTCACCTGCTTTTCTTTGTGGACATGGAATGATACAAAGCCCTCAACTCCTTAGCAACGGGGCTGGGGACAGGGTGCCCAGGGCCAGCAGGAGCTGCAGAGCCAAGGGGAATTAGTATCCTGGGGGAGCTGTGTTTTCTTTAGCCAAAGTATAAATCTTAAACTTCTTTCCTTTGGAATAAAAGCCCTGGCACCAAAAGGGTGGTGAGCTAATAGGCCTTCCTGCCTTCCCCTGGCTGTGGCCCACGGAAGCAGAAAGGGAGTGGGCTGAGGGTCAGAAACTTCGCTGACCCAGAAATGGTTTTTTTGTGGAGAGGGACAATGCGTCTTTTGTTGGGCCCTGTTCCCATGGAGGCCCAGGCTCCGGCTCTCACATGTTCTGAGAGCTCAGCAAGGGCGCAGTGTGGGGGCCTGAAGAAAGGAACCCTTGGATTGGTGACTTGATTAAAAGCATTCCTTCCTCGGCACCCCTTAGCACTGCTGGGGGCCGTGGAGGGCTAGGCCAGAGGTCACCCAAAGCCGTGGGTGGCTGCTTTCCTGTTGGGACTTGAGGTTCCCAGAGGAGCCCCCCGTGACGACGCAGCTCTGGGCCTGAGCTTCTGTGGCAAGCCGTCCAGGTCAGAGGGCAGACGCCAGCCCATCTGCACCTTCGTATCAGCAGAGTGTGCTGCAGAGAGCCAGAGCTTCAGGTTGTCCATACTTGGATTTGAACCCTGGCTTCCCTGTAGGTGACCCCAGGCAGGCAGCTGAGTGGTTTTGAGCCCCTCTCTGCTCCATTGTGGAGTTTGTGCACCTGCCCTGAAGGTGGCTCACGTTGCCTAGCGTCCACAGCAAGTGGACTGACGTCAGTAGCCTTGTTCTTCCCCGTCCCTTTCAAATAAGACCATTGCTTTAATTTTTCTAGGCAAACTAACTAAAATCTGTTCAAATTTTGGGGACCTTTGTCTTTCAAAATAAAACTTCTGCATGGGTGTCTCCCCCTCTGCTTTGCTTGTGTGCACAGTATTTCTGAAAGGCTGTCCACTTTTAAAACTGGTAGCAAATGGTTGCAGTGGCTTTGTGGTTAAGAGCTCACACTCGAGCCTGACAGTTGTTCAAATGTAAGCTGTATGTATGTCTTCATAGCTGTGTGACCTTGTACAAGTTACTAACCTCTCTGTGGCTCTGATTCATCATCTATCTATAAGGAAGATGAGGGACAGAAGCTGTAACTCAGAGTAGAATGCTGGCCTAGCATACTTGTGCCCTGGTTTCAGTTCTCAGCACATAAAAGATAGATAAAGTAGAAAAAATGACTTATTTTACATTTTTAATAAGAAAGCGTTAGCACAGTCTCTGGCCATAATAAACACTCACAATTTTTATGCACACATACACTTACACACAAATACAGATGTACATACATAGGAAATGGGGTTTGTTTCTGGGAAGGAGGAGTAAATGACCAGAGGTACATAGACAGGGCTATACTTATTATTGTATTCTCATTTGCCTTTTGATTTTTTTGTACACATATTCAAACATTTACATTTTAACATAGTTTTTAAAATTTCATCCCAGTCTGAATTGTCAGTGTAGTGATATATCAACATGAAAGAGATTTTTCAAAAGAAAAATATTTACCTGATCCCAGGTAAAGAAGATGTCCCTTCTTCCTGTTTCTGACATGTGCATAAATATTTTTAAAGTTGGTTGCAATTATGGGATTCATAGATTATGTGGAATCTCGTCCATTGCAGAGCGGGGTGTGGATCCTGCCTCTCATGGGATCCCAGAGCTCCAGGCCACCAAGATCTGAGAGTCCTTCACCTCTGAGGGGCCTCCATCGTTTTCTTTCCACGCACAGAAAGAATCTAATAGACAGATGAGGATTTTCTTCATAGTTTCCGGTCTTCCCGGACAACGTGCTGTTATCAGAATAGTCAGACTGCCCCCCACCCCACACCATCTGCACACAAGCCTGTTTACTCGAGTTCATCCAAAACCAGAGCAGATAGAGGTCAGAATGGGGAAACCCTGCATCCTGCAGTTCAAAGTACTTTGTAATTAAAAGAAAAAAAGGTTAAGCATTTCCTTACCCTAAGTTACAGTTAGTAAAGAAGTGGGAACCTTACACAGTCTGGCGTGTGCAGACTCCTCCTTGGTCTCTTTGTTGTTTATAGTTTGAGAGTCAAGGCAACACCCAGTGAGGAAGCTGGGGAAGTGTCCAAACCTGGTGGCAATGGAAGAGAGCTGAGATTGGAGTCATACTGCTGGGCTCAAATTTCAGAGCTCCCACTGATCAACTGAGTGACGGTGGACATGTTACTAACCTTCTCTGAACCTCGGTTTTCTCTCATCTATTAAATATTACTCATGGACTTGTAACATTTTAAGTGAGTTAATATGTGCAAATCATCTGATGCTTAGGAAACTGTAAATGCTAACTTTATTATTATTCCGCTATCAACTATTGTTATTTTACTGGTACAAGAACACTGTTACTGTCATTACTTGGGGGCTGTGGGCTCAGGCTTGCTGACTGGAGACAAGATCAGTGCTCTAGAGGCCATTGGCAGACAGATGCTGAGGAACTTTCCACAGGCTGGGGCGACATGGGTTGACCTGGGTCCTCAAAAGATTATGTTGAGGAGCTGGGGTTGTGGCTCAGTGGTAGAGCCCCTTGCCTAGCGTGTGTGAGGCACTGGGATCAGTGCTCAGCGCTGCATATAAATACATGAAAAAAATAAAGGTCTATCAACATCTAAAAAATTTTAAAAGAAAAAAAAAAGATCTTGAATCACTAATGCCTCGTAGCTCAGAACTTGATCTTATTTGGACGTAGGCTCTTTGAAGATGAAATCAAGTCAAGATGAGGTCCTACTGGAGTAGGTGAATCCAGTGTGACTGAAGGGACACGTAAAGAGAGACCTGCAAGGGGAAGACTGTGTGACTTCAGGCTGAGGCTAGGGTGGTACACTGTAAGCCAAGAAGTGCTGGCAGGACCGGAAGCCAAGAGAAAGGCATGGAACAGCTTTCCCCCCGGGGCCTTCAAAGCACATGGCCTGCCAACATCTTGACTTCAGACTTCCAGCTTCCAGAACTGAGGCAGAAGGAATTTCTGTGCTGTCAGCACCCCAGCCTGTGGTCCTTCGTAAGAGCAGCCCTAGGAGAACAATACAGGGGCGACCAGTGCTTTCTGTCCATCATGTCCCCTTGCTCACCATCAGCCTGCAGGCCAAGCACAGGCTTCTCCCTCTGTGCATTCCTATCCATGTCCTCTCCCAGCAAAATTATGTGCAGGAGAAATTAGAGAAAAGACCTTTTAAAGCTGAGTGGCCTCCAGGGCTTGCCCATTTCTTCAGAAGCCAAGGAATAGCCAGTGCAGTTCGGAGTTGTCAGAATCCCCAGCTCTGATGGTACCAACCACACTGATCCGAGCACCATTTCCAGTTGGTTCAGTCAACCTCAGCTATTTAGAGAAATAATGCCAATTTTTAAAAAAGGAAGAAAAAAGAAATCAGGAGAGCTCATGCACATGGCAGCGGCACCTTGGTGTCCCTACCTACCTGCCTCTGCTTTCACCTGCAAAAAAATATCAGAAGACCCAGCAAGACAACACTGAACTTCAAAAGCTGCCAAACAGACTTCTTGATGTCTTTATGTTGTCCCAGAAACCCTTTCAGGCAGGAACATCTGCCAAATTCAATCCTGGAGTGAGTTTTTAAGCTATTAGTGCGGTGGAGGGTCACAGTGGCAGCACCTACGGGTCTCTGGTTGTAAGGATGCCGGTGGGCGCAGCGGTAGCGAGTAATTACAGCAGTCGTGGGATGCGCTTCTGCTAATCCTCGCGTGTGGTTGGCAGATCTGGCAGCGCATAAGAATAACTGCTGTGACTGTAAAGTGATCAGAGTCGTGTGCCTTTGAGCACTCCCTGCAAATCTGGAATTTCTCCCTCAACTCGCCACCCATCTCGCTATCAGGAAAAAACTGCGAGTAGTGCCTCCTTCCTCCTGGACGTGCCCAGCCTTGGTGCCCACGTTCCCCAGGCAAGGCTGCGCCAGCTCTGCGGTGTACGTGGCAGCGCTGACATCCGATTTATTATCTCAGGGGGCTGGGCTGCCAGTTCATGGATGATTCATGACTCCACTTTTCCACTGCTGCTGGAGGTGACATCATCCATTCTGGGCCCAGAATAGACACAGAGGCAATGGTGGCCCCTGTTTTGTGCACCTCAGCAGCTCTGTGCTCCCTCCCAGCTCCCACCTCCCACCCAGCTGCCATGTGCTTGCTGAGCAAGGACTAGAGTGGACCCAGGGAACCCACTGGAACTGCCCCTTAGTAGAAGGCCATTCATGTGTTTCAGTGTTGTGGCACAATAAAGCAGAAGGGGATCTTCCCCAAAGTTCATCTTCTCCCTCTCCTTGGAATTTACTTATTTATTTATTTTTTGAACCAGGGATTGAACTCAGGAGCACTCGGCCACTGAGCCACATCCCCAGCCCTATTTTGTATTTTATTTAGAGACAGGGTCTCACTGAGTTGCTTAGGGCCTCGCTAAGTTGCTGAGGCTGGCTTTGAACTCTCGATCCTCCTGACTCAGCCTCCCAAGTCGCTTGGATTACAGGCGTGCGCCACCATGCCCGGCTTCTCCTTGGAATTTAGATCTCATGTGTGGTTCACTTCTGTGTCTAGCTTTATTTCCTCACGTGGACATGGGGTTGATTAGGAAGGTCTGGCTCGTCCCTACATTCGAGCATTAGACCCTCCATGTGATGAATGATTGTTTTTTATGTTAGAGGTTTGGACTGGATGGGTGGGTTTCAACCCTGGTTGCACGTTAGCATCACCTGGGGACAAAGCAAGGGCTGAGGCATCCTTTGGGGTGCAGGTTGCCATGGGTCCCTGCAGTTTCTCTCACCCCCATGTCCCAGCCCAGGTCAATTAAGGGAAGCTCAGGGATGGAGTCCTGGCATAGATCATCTGTCCCACACTCTGGCAGTCTGGGCTGGGGATGCCTGCCTTGGTCACATAATCACCAGGAACCTTCCAGCTATAAAACCCAGCAAGGCAGCACCGTTGGTGTTCTGTGGAACAGGTCCTTGACGCTGACCTGTGCCTGGGGTCCTTGGAGACACCTTGGTGCCTAAAGAACCCAACAAACTAATGGGAGTTCTTGTTTGCTTAGGAGGAATAAAAGATATCATTGGTTTCATTGTAGCTGCCTCGTATAGCTGATTTGGAAAAAAGACTGAAATTATTGGTTTGATTTTTTTTAAATCCAGTCCTGTGCTTCTACCTTGAGCCCCTGATGCCTGGCCGCAGTGCTGGAGGGGGCGGGACCTGTGCCTTAGCCAGGAGTCTGTGCCAGGGTTTAGAAAGATGGTGTGCTTCCCTCTCAGAGCCAGGTAGAAAGAGGTGCTCCTCAAGCTGGAGTTCTCAGTTTCCTTTCTACTTCCAAAATCCCTACTCTTGGCATCTGAAGTCTTCTTTTAATTAAGTTGATTCATTTGCCCTGGAAAGAGATTTCCTGATTCAGCTGGTGTATTTATGTATAAACTATGCAGAAACACCTGGCAATTTTTCTGAGTGACAATAAGAAAATGTAGTCTGAAAATTACAGTTTAATTTGCTCCCTCCCCCATTCTGTTTTACCTTTAAAAAAAAAATAAAATGAGTGAAATTTACAAAAGAAGCTTTTGTATTTTGCCCATAGTGCTAATCTGTTTTACAACAGAGATGTGTATCCACAATACCTAATAATTTCCCTTTATGTTATTTTTAGAACCTAGCTTTTAATGGACAATTGGAGTCATTCCTTGGCAAATAGGAAATCATCTAATTGCATGTTTGTATTTATTATGAATTTGCAGGTAGGTCTCAGATTGGCGGGCATATGTAAAGAGTTAGAGTGAATACCATTGTGAGGACTTTATTTTTAGGAGTTAAAAGCCACTCTCTCATCCTAACTGTGTGTGTGTGTCGTGTGCTTGTGGGATGTGTGCCTGTGGGTGTTTTTGTGCAAGTGGGAGGTTGTGGGGTGCATTTGAGTTGCATATAGCCCTTGGTTGTTAAAAAAATAATAATGCACTGGAATCAAAGACATTATGAATTATCAAAATAGGAAAGTAGGTATCAGCTCCTGTCTTTTTCTATTTTAGGCTTGTGATTCTTTGATTGTGGAATGAATTAAAATCCCCCAATAAAATAAAGAGCAGTGCCCTGACCTCGTTATCAGTGGTGGTGGTAACTTCTCTGGGGTCACATAAAGTGGCTTCCACAAAGTGGTTGGTGGGAACTGGCACCCGCTGAGTTTACCCCCCGTTTTCCTCCTTTTTAGAAGGAAAGGGGTAAAGCCAGGGGGGAGACAGGCACCGCAGGTAGCTTCGCAAATCTTGCTGCTGCCAGGGTGGGAGCAGCTGGGGAGGGAAGAGGAGAGCAGCTGTGGTTGTGTTATTAGTCATTCCATGAAGAAATTGATTTGATAAATAATAAAGCAGTGATATTAGCAACACATGCTTGCGGGTCAGATGACTTCGATGAAAACCCCCAGTTAAGTGTGCGTAATGGTTTGACGATATATGTGCCTTCCAAAAACATCCTGTTTTAAGATGGAAATTGGACTGTGCATGCAATTCTTAGCAAATATGCCAAGACCATTACCAAAGGGAGCTCAGAAATCTGAAGGATGATCTTTCTATTTAACTTGGCCTCTACCCTCCCCCTCCCCCTTTCAGCCCGCGCTTTAACTCACTTTGTTTCCCTGTCCTTGCCTTTTCATTTTGTTAACTGTTTTGATTTGTAAAATACTATGCCTCACGCTACACTCCTTTATGATGATTTACTGCGCTGTTCTTATCTTTCACCTTAAATCCTTGATAAGAGCATTTTAAAAATGAAATTGCTACCTGACACTATTATAAAATCTTGGCTGGCAGCCAGGGGAGAAACAGGAGCTGGGGAGGAGAGAAAGGGGACAGAGTTTTAGAGGAAGCAGGGATAGCACATTTTTTTTTCCCCCTGACTTCTGGAAGTCTTAAAAAAAATTTTTTTTTAATGGAGCATTATTTCAGCCTCATCAGTGCCCCCACCACCGCGGAGTGGGTAGCAGGTGTGTGGAACAGGGAGGGGGTCCTGGGGCCAAGGTCATGTGCACTGAAAAGAAGCTCATACATATAGTTTGCTGTGGCTTAGAGCTGGATGGATACATGGGTGGACGGAGGGACAGACAGACAGACAGCATTTGTTGTTTTTTTTCTTTTTTTTTGGTGGTGGTGCTGGGGATTGAACCCAGGGCCTTGTGCATCTGAGGCAAGCACTCTACCAACTGAGCTACATCCCCAGCCCCAGATAGCATTTGGACAGCCGTCATATTGATAGTTTGGAACACACATCCTTCCTAACCCCAGACACCCCCACTCCCTCTACCCTATCAGGTTCTGTTCCACACAGGTTAAGGCAGAATCTCCTTTAGCTCCAAAGCTATAGAGGCTGACTTGCTAGAGGCAGATTGAAACTTTTTTGTGTTGATTTGACTGTGTCGTGTCTGGAGCTCTCCATTTATCCACGAAAGACATCAGTGATGGCGGCTGGGGGTGGGGGCATCAGTAAATAGAGCTGTCTGACGTAACCGGCCTTTTAAATTCTAGGACAGTGGTTTGATGAACTCTTGTCTCTAATTCCTGTGACTCCGAGAAGATAGCCGTTCTCTCCCCATAATGGAGCTCGTTAACCCATCTCTGTACTGACTGGTGCTTTTATTAGTATTATGACGACTGGAGAACTTAAGTCTGAATGTTGGAATAACAGGTTTCCCTAGTGCCTGGCAGAGAAGGCGGTGTACGATGATGATGATCTTCCGTGGGAATAACAGTGGCCCCCGGCAGATCTGCCACAGGCATTATTATATCTGAGTCTCCTCAAGTGCCATGTGTGCCGACCTGGCATTTATGGCCCTAGATTATTGGGGTGGGGGACAGCCGAGGCAGCAGAAGGGACACTCATCATCCCATCAGGGCTCGACAGCCGAGGTGCAGCTGCCGGGTGCGGGAGGCCCCTGAATGCAACTGGCGATTCCGGAGTGATTCTGCCCAATTTATCACACACCTCATGAAAATATAATCCACCACCAAAATGACTGCTTTTGGAAACTGTCTTGTCTCTTTTGAGTTGGGACTGGAGACAACCAGACAAGGTTCGGTGGTAACGAATAAAGAAACATTACTTTCTGAACACAATCTTCTGTTACCAGTCACTTTTCAACAGACATTCAATCAAAATGCTAATAGCAGCAGCAACAAGGGAACACGGTTATTGTAATACTAATTGATTGGTTGGAGGGTGGGTTTTGATAAGTGCAGCTGAAGATTTCTGAAATATGATTCTCTTTAATTACTGGCATGCTAATAAAAATGAACAAATGATTTAATGATGATTTCCTGGGTAATGGTTTAAAGATTTTACGTTTAAGATGCGATACTGCAGAAATGCACAGGAGAAAATAGGACCTTGGTGGGTAGCCTTGCCTTTATCATAGAGCCAGGTGTGGGGATTCAAATCCAGAACGCCCTTGGGAAGGCTGTGTTCAGTAGTGATAAAGGCTTCTTCCAGGTTGTCAGGGACCATCAGGCATTGGGTTGATTCCCACTCCAAGCATTGATGTTTCCAGGAATGGATTGAGTGCACTTATCCATCCAGGTGCTCCCCTTGGACTTCCCCAGCTGGTGGGGCTGCAGCCTCAGCTGTGGGGCAGAGTGACCCCCTGGTACTGCTCCTGGAACCACTGGTTTCAGAGCCCCTCTAGGTTTCCATTCTAGCAATGCTGCAGGGAACAGGGCAGACCAAATCCTAGCTCTCCGTGAACTTGTATTCTTTGGTGAGGAAAAACATATATCCCATAATTTCAGGTGCTGATAAATACTAAGAAGATAAAATTGGGAAATCTTGGCAGAGGGCCTGGGCCCTACTTCTTTGAGGTGGGATCTTGAGAGTGGCTTCTCTCTGAAGAGTGGGCATTTGAATTTGGAGGCAAAGAACTGCTGGTAAGACATTCCAAGGAGCAGGCGAGGTCAGCTGAAGCAGCTGACATGGGAAGGTGGAAGGCCAGGGCCTGAGAGGGAGAGCAGCAGAGGTGAGTGGAGAGGTCGGCAGCCCTGGAGCATAAGGCATTGGTGAGCCAGGCAAGGCATGGGGCAGCTCTGGAAAGAGCCCACTGGCCCCTGAACTGAGGAACGGGCAGTGGTGCGTGCTGGGAAAGAGAGTGGCCACTTGCATCCAGAGTGGGGTGGCTATGGAGCTGGGGAGAAGCTGGAACTCAAGGTGCACATTCGGAGATGAGACACGGCATGTTCCTGTAGATGCGTTGTGGGCCATGGGAAATTGGATCTAACTCTAGGTTACCAATGGAGCCAATGGAGCCGCTGAGGGTGTGGGGGTCTGTTCACTAATACCGGACTGCTTCAAGTCTCTGGAGAAGTAAAATAACCTACTCAGTTATTTTTGCGTAAGCCTCTCTGAGGAAGGGACTGTTTGAGGAGACCTTGAGTTGAGTTCATTGTGGTCAGAGAGGACAGTAAATCTTGGAGTTGGAGTGACTGATCCCTAAATGCTCCAGTTTTTCCAGCATCCTAAATCCCCTGTGTTTTCCTGTTGTGATTCATGCACAGGTTTGATGAAAGCTGTTGCACCCAGGAATCAAAGCTTCACTGTCCCCACCCCAGGGGGAGAGAGGGCCTGGGGATGTGGATACCCTTACTATGTCAGTGGCATCCATTCTGGGGTGTGTGCAGAGGAGTCTGGGCTCACCATGAAGGTTGCTATAAGACAGACCCCTGGGCCCAAAACCCTGGCCATTCCCTATTCCTTCCAGCCTCCTGGGTCTCTCAGATTTCAGTGGCTTGACCTGTAAAAAGGGGCTCACCCTTTGGGTCCCTGACCATGCAGATCATAGGCGGAGCTACCCAGGGTGGCTGACACTCTGACAAATTAGTTGGTTACCACAAAAATAAAAAAAGAGCAGAAATCAGATTTGTGATATCGGGGTGGGAGTGGGGGCTTAATTGGGGCGGAGAGGCAGTGCTAGCCTTCCTTTCAATTTGTCAAGCTTTCTTTCAAAAGATCTGCCAAAGAAGAAAGGGTAATTAATAGGCTTGAAGTCATTTCCGATGTGTCAGGATTTCTGCCTTGCTTCCAAGTGATAATGTTCGCGGCTCCGGGCCTCGAGGGAGCCTTCCGTCTTATTAACTTGTCTGGGAGAAACAGGGAGTGGGGACAGCTTGGGCCAGTGGGTGACGGGAAATAAAGATTTGTGGTGTAGTGAGCTGTAAACACTAGGGCCCAGTGAGTTTGGGGTGGGGGTTTGGGGACGGTAGGGGCCTGGGAGGGGGGAGATGAACTGCTTTCAAACTCTGCCTCAACAGGAAGCAAAGGCCTGAGTTTCCTGGGACCAGTGGCCATGCATGTCACCCGAGGATGCAACTAAAGTAGCCCCCAGGAAGAAAGCAGCTCATAGATATTCGGCAGTTTTTGTGTGTTTGCTTCTTCATCCCTCTTCTCACCCTTCCTTTAAAAACAAAGTCCCAGCAGAGATCAGTCTCTGACTTCACAGTAGTTATCCTGCCCATGCATGGACCTGACTTTGATTTTTCCAAAGACACACTTGCTAAAGAGCAAATGTGACATACCTACTTACGCATGATTCCATCTAAGACTTACCTAGCTATATGTCCCTGCTCCCACCCTGGAGGTGTTTGTGAACTGAGAAAACAGTCTCACCTCTCCATTTGTAACCAGTGGGTTGTGTCTCAGGGTGCCTGGCATGGCCTGCCACCCAGCAGTTCAAGTCTTGGTGGAGTGTGTGGTGAAGGAATCCTGTTGACCTTCGCTTCTGGTAGTTCTTCGCTGCTGTGGCTCTGTTGTGATAGCAGCTTGCCTTCTGTCCACCTCACCCTCACCCCATCCTCATCTGTAAAATCATCTACCTCTCAAAACGAAGATAACGCCTTGACCCCTGTGGGGCTCCTGCATTTGTGCTGCAGGGCAAGGCACCTGCAGTTGGCCTTAGAGGGTAGCTGATGTCCAGGGCTGTGCTGAAGGGGGAAAGGAGTTCAAGGGAGGCTTGGGGAGAGAGGCCTGCTAAGGGAGGTCATTTGAGATCTTGGAGTGGAACTGGAGCATTTGGGGGCTGGCTGACGCTGGAGCAGCAGCAGCAGCATCTTCAGTGGCTGTGGTCACCCTGAGGAAGGAAAGCCTTCCTGCCCCCTCTCCCTCCCCACCCCTGCCTCAGTTGTCAGTGAACCAATTAGGAGAGAGCTCGCCAGGATTTAGTCACTGCCACGCACTGGTGGTGCCTCTTGTGAGTGCTGGTGCAACAAAGAGGGGCCCACAGGGCCTTGCGGGGCACACAGTGGCTGGCGAGGCCTTTCTGTGGCAGCCTGGGAAGGATAGCCAGTGTCCCGGTCACCTTCTTTGATCACCGTGGGCACAGATGTCCTTGACACACAGCCTTTTCCTTCTGCTTTGTTGCAAAAGTGCTTAAGGTGTCAAAGTTGAGCTGGTGGAGGAAACCTGAGGTAAATGGTGCCGGCTTTGGCTGGGTGCATGCTCTGTGCTCAACACACTCTTCTTGTTTAGAAGAATGAGGTTTGGAGATCCTAGGAAAAGACCATGATATCTCTTGTTCTCTCTTTAACTTTGCGCACACACACACACACCTCTTTTTCCCTTTTCTTTTCCAAAAGTAATTTTGGGCACAGGATCTAAAGTTAGGCAGAAATCCAGATTAACTCTCTATCCATTCTTCTTAACCTACTCCTAGTTTTTTGTTTGTTTGCTTGTTTGTTTTTTAACTATTTAACAGATTTTGAAACCTGGCTGGAAGGTAGACATTTTCAGCCCTGGAACAAGGGGAGGTTCAGGGCAGTTTTCTTCTCCCGAGGAAAGTCCAGAGCAGGCTCAGACTGTTTGCACACACCTCAGTGTCCTACTGCATTGGGCCTCATGAAATCCACAGCTTCAGAGCGTTCTCAACAAGGGAAAGAGGACACCATGCTGGTGGGCTGCCCTGCCCCACCTCACCTCATAGAATTTTTTAGGAGTTATTTTTCTATTCAACTAAAAGGTAGAAATTGAGGAGGGGAGGAGGTGCTCTTGGGGGATGCAGTTAAAATTTGTTTATTGTACTGATTGAAGAGAAAGAGAATGGCTATTATTCATGTGAATGACCTTTCCCTGGTGGATTTTTGGTTTGTTTTTTTTTTATGCTGGAGGTTGAACCTAGTCTTTGAGCTACACCCCAAACCCTGTTGGTGATTTTTTGCAGATTTCTGTTGGTTTATTCCAAGTGGTTTGGAACTCACATAATGGCCCATTTCTATGGGTGCCCTGGATGGGGCCACGAATTGGGAAGGAATGGAAGAGCCCTTGTTGCCATGACTGTAGGTAAATGGGCAAGGGGCAAAGGGAGTGGCGTTGCCTCCCAGATGAGACCTCCTTAGAAGCTGAGCTTGGGTATGCAAGGGCCCCCCTTTCCTGCCTGGCTCTACCCCCAATTCTTCCTCCTGCTCTGCCCAGTGAGAGACAGGCCTTCTCGAGCTCCCTGGGTTAGAGAGTGAGATGGTCCACAGGGGACCCCCAGCCTGGTGTGAGCTCACTTCACTGTCACTGCCTGGAGGAGAGGAAGTTGGATGGAGTCCTCATCCTGGCCACAACCTAGGGTGAGGAAAGATTGGGTTGGAAACCAGGTTTCAGCTCAGGGAAGAGATCGGGTGGGTGAAGCACCCTGGTTACTGCGTTGCTATTGATCTGCGTGCTCCCGTAAGGCACATGCGTATATATGCTGGCACCCGCCTCCCCTCCCCCACTGCTGCTCAGGTGCAGCTGTTGAAGTTAATGATAAGACCCTCTGGTCACCCATTTGCTTGAGGGGCATCTCACCTGGCTCCAAAGGCAGAAAGAAAAGGATTTAAAGGGCCCCAAAACGCCAAGGCTGGGAGCAAAGGTCAGCTGGAGGTGGACCAGTGTGCTGACCTCCCCTGCAGAAAGAGCAGCCTCATGTCACCATGACCAGGCCAGCCGCCTGGCTTCCTGAAGAATCCAGCTTCCAGAGGGTTGGCTCCTCCCCATTTTTGTGCTGTAATGGAGAATACCCTGGTCTAAGACTCCTGTGTCCTACCCCCCAGGACCCAGGCATGTGACCTTCCCCAGGCCTCGCTCTGGAATGGCCACACCTGGGGGTGCTGTCCTCCCGCTTCCTTATCAGCTCCTCAGACTATCTTTTTGCCACTGGTTAACCCCCAAAACTCGTGGGGAGTTGCAGCCACTTAATTAAGTCAAGGTCATCTTCTCTGGTCTATGATTCCTTACTCCCTTTCTGAGAACCAAGTGTGATTTTCTGCCTGCTTCTTGTCTCTGAACCTGGGGCCAGCCAGCACCCCAGCCTGGCCCCCCACCTCACTGCCCTGCTGTGCGCAGGCCCTGGCTCTTCTCTCTTGGGGTGCTGTCTAAAGTAACAGGACCAGACACTAAGTGTTGCTGGTCTGGTCCTTTCTCCCTCTGAAGGTCTTGGTTAATGGGCCTTCTTAGCCCTGAGTCTGTTTTAAGCCCTATTACCCATAGCTCCGTAGGTTAGACATAATCTGGCAAGTTTCCTTGGGTTTGTACAGAAACTTGGTGTTCGGCTACTGCCTTCAGATTCTCTGGTCTGAGAACCTCACCCTGGCATTGGTGACCGTCACTCCCTTCTTCCTGTGATTGTTCCTTGTTTACTGGTTTTCTGTCGGTTTTTGGTTTTGCAGTGCTGAGGATCTAACCCAGGGCCCCTCACCTGCCAGCAACCACTCTACCATTGAGTTACATCCCTTGACCTTTGTTTGTGTTCGGAGACAGAGTCTTGATAAGTTCCTGAGGTTGGCCTCAAATTTGCCATCCTCCTGCCTCAGCCTCCCAAGTAGCTGGGATTAACCATGCCCAACCGGTTCATGTCCTGATAGTCCAGTTTTTTTACGTGCTTAAGCATTATCAGACTCCTCAAGGATTTTTAGAAAACAGGCATAAATATGAACACCCCTGCAATACTATGGCTGCTGAAGCTCCTAGTGTCTGTTGAGTGGGAGAACCATTCTGTCCCAGGTTTTAGGCTGGGGAAGTCTTTTCTCTTGAGAGGCTGACCCTGCTCTTCGAATGAATTCTTTACCCGGCCAGAAGATGAAAAAGGATCTCGAGGACTGAAGAAGTTCTTGTGGTTTAAAGAATTTTGAGCACCATTCAGAATAATGGGAGATACCTGGTATATTGAAAAGTGGGATCAGAAATGGCCAGGTTGGAAACGAGCCAGCATGAGGACCCCCAGCATGTGCACGCACATGCGTGCTCACACACACACACACACACACACACACTCGGCAGACCTCTTCATGGCTCCTGCTCTTTAGTGGAGCAGCCCTGATTGAACTGGACTGATAATCAAGAGTACCAAACTGGGGAGGATTGAGAATGCCAAGCTTGGCCAGCTCAAAACTATCTATTTGAACACTGTTTGGGAGATGAAGTGAGTGTTGGTATATCCTCTTTCACTTGTGTGAGTTTCCAAAATTCAGCCTCAGGTCTGCCTGGGCCCCGAGCAAGGTTTTGATTCTCTGGGCTGTGATGAAAGATGAAAGAGATCTTTATTTGGCAGAAGGGGGAATGGGACATTGAACTGCTTTTAAATGATGCAAAGAAACCCTTTCTTCTCCTCCCCATTTCCACTTCTGCCCTCATGCTGGCTTTGAAAAACCTTCCAAGACAGGCAGAGGCTAAGCAGGTGGGGAGCTTTCCTGAGCCACTTTCTGAGGTTGGATTTCTTTCTATCCTTTCTGTTTTATATTTTTTGTATTTTTTTACTTTTTGGTGGGGAACACATTGGAAATCTATCTCAGCTCTGAATCATCTGTCAGCTCTCATCACGGAGGTGCAGAGAGGAGGGTGCAGGGGTGGGCCAGCTAGTGGGCCTTTGTGCCGTCCCTCTGCCTGGCCAAGAGATAACAGTTTTTGAAAGTCCTGTGTTTATCGCGAGAATGCAGCATGGTCAGAGGCAACGAGAAAAGAGCCATCGGCCCTTCTGTGATGGACGGGTTACAAACTTTACTTGTGAAGTCAAGGCAGTCCACAAGTTTGTCTCTTTCAAGAGAAGAAATTTAAAGTGAAGCTCCAGAGAGATAAGTTTTTTCTGTCTGTTGCTTCATGTAGGCTTAACGATTCTAGGAGGGCCCTGCAAATGGCAGAGACCTCAATTTCCCCCCCTTCTGGGCTCCCTAACTAGAGAGGTTTGCAAAGCTTAAGGGGATTAATGCTCTTTAAACCTCTGTGCTGCTTCCTGCTCCTCATGGGATCGGGTGCTAATAAAGATGTACCAGCTTGGAAGGGCTGGTAAACACTGCTTTGTTGCCATGGCAACAGGTGAAACAAGAACGACACTGAGTATTGCTAACAAGAGTCCTTATGATCAAGAGTTTAAGGAGGGAAAAAAAAAACGGTTCTTAAAAATGCAGAGAGTCTTGGCGAGGTAATTAGACTTGGTGCTCTCAAAGTAAATTTATAGTTTTACGGAGCATTACTAGAGAGCCTTGTTGCTTGCAAAGTCACCCTCCATCAAGTACAAGGAACAGCATAATCACTAAGAGGCGCCAGCATCTGCCGCCAGTTGCTCTGGTGAACTGGGGCGCTGCGTCCTGAGACACCTCCCCGCTCCCCTCAGCGAGTAGACGCTGTGTGTGCATGCGCTTGCTTGAAAAGTGTCAAAAAGCTCTATTTCCTGCCTGCTTGGTGTTGAAAGGTATGAGGGAATGATCTGCACCTGCCTTACATCTGGGGTGTTCTTGTTATTAACAAGGATGATAGACAATAACTCAAATCAGAAAATGCCCCCTGTGTATGCATGCCGGGCTGAGCACTTCCCTTGCTTTATCTCACTTTACCTTCTAGCTGACTCTATGCCCTGGAGCGGTTGTTATGCCCACTTTTCAGATGAACAAACAGAGAGGTGAAGGAACTTGCCTGTGGGGACACAGCTAACCAGTAGCAGACCTGAGATTTGAACCCAGATGTGGCCCTTGAAGCAGGAACTTTGGCCTCTGGACCAAATCTTATAGACAGACTCTGAGCTGTCCCCTTCCTCCCCTACTCCTGATGCTGTAATTGTCATTCTAGAGACAGGAGCATCTCCAACAAACCCTGCTGGGATCTTTTGCCCAAACATGCTGGGACTCCACAGGAAGCCTGGGCCCCTGCCTTCATGCTCTTTCCCTGCAGCAAATGTGGGCACGTGCTGAGCTCCTTGGAAAGGCTTCTGCTGCTGATGCCTGTTTTAAGATCCCATGGACTGTGGGTGAGGAGGGCAATGTGGGGTTGCCGGCTGAGGTGCCCAGGCTGCCCCACTGACCAGCGGCCTCTTCCTGGGTAAAGGTATGCAGCTGGACAAACCACACCTGAGGCCTCATCTTGGGCCATGCCTCCTTATCTGGCTGGCCTTTGTGGCATCCAGCTTTGAGTTGCTCTGTCCTGCATCCACAGCCACACACGGCACCCATCACAACTCTCCTGGCAACTGCAGTGACTCCAGGGACTCCTGCCTCCAGGCCCGCCTCTCCCCGTCCCATTCAGAGGGATCTTTTAGAACTGACTCAGATAACATCCCATCCAGGCACCCTAGAATGGCTTCCAGGATGCCCCTTGACAGAGCCTCCCCATTCCTTGTCAGCCTGGGCTGCCGGCTCAGGGCATCCTATGCCCTAGCAGCTCCTTGACCTCCAGGATCTCTCTCAACCTTGAATCCTCACCGGCACTCCTTCATCCCATCACTGGTACGCTCTGACTGGGCCAGTTATGTGAGGAGTCTTGGGGTAGGAGACCATGTTCTGTTGCTGTTGGTGTCCCCAGCACCTGGGACATAATAGATGTTTGGTACTTGTTTATTAACTGGAAGAGCAATAGTGTTCATCCTCACCAGGTTGCTATGGCAACAGTTGCTTCAGTCCTTATAGGTCCCAAGGTCACATTGCTACCTTCCTGAGCCCCATCTGTGCAGCCAGGATAGGCTACCCAGTCTCAGACCACCTGCCACTTTGTGTTGTGACTACTAAACCCCAGGTCCCCGTGATGCCTGGATACCATACCTCAGACACTTTGCCCTCTTATGCTAGACCACTATCTGAGTTTTGTTGCTTGTAAATTTCTTTTGTGCTGATAAACTTGGAACTGCTTTGGAATTGAATGGGGGACATTTTGCAGTATCTATCGAGAATGTCATGGTAAACATTTAGTGAGTTGATTTTTTTTCCCCCTGCTTCTTCCCCACAGTATCAGTTTTCTTATTGAATTTGGGAAGCAATAGCAATTGATTAAGTTGCAGTGGAGCTTGCCCTAAAAGGAAATGATTGATAATCCGTTTAGGTCTGGCTCGCTTGCTTTTCCCCTCCTGATTTCCTTGGCCACTTTTTCAATTACCAACTGTATTTAGCTTGGTTCACTCGTCGTAACTCATTTCCCCTTCCTCCAGGATCTGCAGGGAAGTTGTAATGTAATGTTGGAGTAGTGACATCTAATTATTTCCCTGAGACATCAGTTAGAAATGCAAGAATACATCTTCCTTGAGGTGGACAGACGAGGGCCGTTGGGCTCTGAGGCAGAACATGTCTTAGGCGGCATCAGTCTTGCAGGTGAGAAAGAGTTCAGGGCATTGTGTGACATCATAGTCTCCTGGTCACTGGACTCGGTGTGGCCCTTGTGGGGCAAAAGTCATATGATTGATTTCCTAAGTGGACAGACTGGCTGGGTGGCCTGTTGCCATTAAGAGCCTCGGTACCCTTTGCTTGCCGGAGAAAAGCTGCAAAGGTGTGTGGCTGGGTAGGGTCACACCCTTCAGAGCTGTGTTTTTGTTTCTTCTGTGCGTGTCTCTAAGGTACTTTTCCATCCCCAAGATGCACAGCTAGTTCTTGCCACTCTCCATTTTCTTCAGGGAGTGGAGGTCTCACAGGGTGTCTCTTGGGATGAGTCCCCAGTTCCAAACCACCATTGATGAGGGAGAAGCTGCCCCAATTTTGGTCAGAGTTAATGGGGTGATACAGCAATGTTTCCCTGGGCACTGAAGAATTCTTCTAACTGTTCAGGTCCACCACTGAGGCAGCTAAGTCAGCGGATTGTCTGTTGGCATTCCAGAAAGCAGCTCCCGGGGGACCAAAGCACCTCTGGCTGTGGCTCCCTTTGCCCTCCCCATCACCCACTTCTTGGTCTTCCTGTTGTATTTTGTCAAGAAGATGTAGGAGAGGGCTTCTCTCATCACAGCCCCGCTCCCATTTTCCAAGAGTGCCTGGGATGGAGCTTGCCTGCTGCTGGGCTGGGGAGCTGACAAAATATTTAAACAAAGGCTCTAGGGGAAGGGACCTGTCTAGGTTTTTAAGAGAAACCCATTGCAGTTACAGTCCGCGTATTTGGCGCCTCTATAATTACACCCATTCAGCACTGCCATTTCAAGTCACCACGCAGCCTTCCTGAGGAAGACTGGCACTCTAAAAATGGCCCCAAGAATAGTCTTCTTTAAAAGGCAGTTAACGATCAGTAGGCATAAATAGTGTGTTTCCAACAAATAACAGAGGTGGTCGGTTTCCCTTTGGGGCTTGTTGTTAGGTCCATGTCCTGGAGTGAGTGTGTTGGGGCAGGATGTTTGTGCCAAAGGCTTTGCGTTCTTGGAGACCCCAGTTGCATGCAGTGGGAATGAGGCCCTTGCAGGCCTGCCCTGCCTCTTGCTGTCTGTTTTTGGAGACATCTTTCCTGGTGGCATAACAATGGTCAGCCCCCACTCCAGGTCTCTGTTCATCCCTCAGACCTTTCCTGAGGCTAGTCCTTGTGCCAGTTCTGAAGCACTTGCAGTTCCCAAAGCAAAGGCAGCCCATTGGGTTCCACTGTGTCTTATGGAGGTACTGAGCCACAGAACCTTCTAGTACTTTGGTTTAGCTTCACATGTATCAAGAACTCAGAAGTTCTGTGAAGTTCATACCTTCTCTAATTCAGAACCATAAAAGGGACATTACTTAAATGCCCTAAACCCACATAGACGTTGAACAGGTGGCAGAATGGACTGTATCTGCTCTGCCCACCAGGGAGGGAACATTTGGGCTCAGACTCACCAGTATGAGACCCGTGGAATGTTAAAGCTAAGGAAGTGAGAGGGATGGTGGTCAGAAGATGGAGAAGCCAGATGTGCTTTTTATCAGCCTCCCTCCTCTGTTGTCCCAGCCCCTCCTCCCTTAACAGCAAAGGCACCTTGATCCAGCTGGCTGCAGTGCCATTGCATCCCAGCTGCCCTGGTTGGGGCTGGCTGGATGGGAGCAGGCCTTGGTGGAAGATGGTGGTACTTAGGTATCCATGTGATTCTGGCTTCTGCACTCCAGGGCTTATCTCAGCCTTACCCACAGCCATGTGTGGAACTAGAGGTGAATGTGCAAATCCCTGAGAGCCACTGATGAGCAGGCATGGGGGTGAGAGAAGCTGCAGGGACCCATGGCAGCCTGCACCCCACAGGGACCCATGCCTCAGCCCTTGCTTTGTCCTCCTCTTGGTCCTGGGCAGCTAAATCCAGTGTGTCTCTCTGGCTTCTACTCAGAGCCAGCCATGTCTAGCCAGGGGCCAAGGGAGCTGGAGGTCTGAAGAGAGTGGCTGCAGTGGCCCAGGGAACAGCATCCCCAAAGGCTGCCCCACATCCCTGCAGAAGTGGGGCTTCACAAAGCAGGAGCTCAGACCTGGGCGGGGGCCACCTTGCCAGTCTAACTCCTTAGCTGGGGATTGGTTGGTGAAAAATCAGTTCTTCAACAGAATGCTGTGGGTGGGTTCTCAGAGGGCGCCTGGCCATCTGGATTTGTGCTTTGAACACACCATGTTAACAGGTTTTAAAGTAGCAACATGTGTGATTATGGAAGACTAGAGACGGGGCAACACAGAGACGGTTTAAAGTTGCTGTTTGGTCTCTCGGTACAGCAGCAAATGTGAACACCTTTTGCACTATGTATGCAGAAGTGGCTCATCGTGTGATGGCATCTTCGTGGCTCACTCTGCCAGCTGGCTTGCCTCCTAGGCTTTGGCGGGGGAGGAAACTCTGCTCTTTGGAAACATATTTTGGGGTGGCAGAGGAGAAAGGTTCTGTGCCCAAGACCCCTACACTGATATCCAGGAATGGGGACTTAAGTGTCCTATGCTCCTCGGTGGAATGCTGGAATACGACAGGAGTGAGCATTTAACCGACCCCACAGGGATTTACAAGGTCTGCTGCGTGGATGCAACCCAGAACTCTTGCCATACTTCCTCCACCACCTCCAAAACCCCCATTTTCTGGGAGAAGAGAGACTGGGAAGAAAGATCCTAGAGACTGCTTGACTTCAGAAGTCCCAGCTGAGCCACCTCAGCCCACTGAGGACTCAGTAAAGGTGGTGGTTGGCACAGGCACCTGGCAGGTCAGTTTTGGTTCCCTGGTCTACCAAGTGGTGGGTTATGGGGTTCTGTTCTGTAAGAATCCCAGGAAAGGGGGCAAACCTGTTTTGCTCCAGTGGAAGAGGGGTTGGAGGACAGAAAACCCGCTACTTCCCTTGGCTACAAGGGAGCCACTGCCCTGCTGAGTGGGGCTGTGACTTCCCCAGGCTCATTTAGCTGAGGAAACAAAGGTGGCAAGGTCAGCATCCCTACATGAGCCCTCCACCCAGCTGTTCTGCGTGTCAAGGGAGTCAACCTCTCGTTCTTTCGCTGTCTGACTTTGCATGATGGTGAGGAGACCCACACCATGACCCATACAGGAGCTGTGAAACCAGAGTCCTGAGATGGGTATATGCTGGCCTGGTGCGCCTGGTGCTGCTGAGGTGGCAGGTGAGGTCTCAGTGTTCTTGCCCACCTGTGTGGGATGCAGTCTGTCTGTGGATGCTTTGCCCATCTCAGCAGCTCCAGGGCATCAGGCCCCGGGTATCACGGACGCCCCTGCTGTCTTGCTTGCCATCTCCACCTGTCCATTTCTGGGTGGCTTGGGCTGGGAAGTCCTGTGTGAAGTGTGCGTGCACCTGTGGGTCAGGACTCCCACCACCGCTCCCACCTGACCTCTCATCTAGGCTGCAAAGGAGCGGCAGTGTGAACTGTGTGCCCAGATGCTTGGTTCATCTTCCTGGGTCCCTGTGTGGGTAGGAGGCTGTGCTCATGAGGAGGCCTGGACTGCAAACCTGGAGGCGGGAAAACTGTGGGGAGGACAGAGTATGAAACCTGTAGCATGTGTCACTACGAGCAGTCTTTATGTAGGGAGGGGTCTGCCCGCATGTTTAATTGGAATTTTAGAGGCTCAGAAGGTGCATTTATAAGGCAGCAGCTAACACTGGTGAATTTTTTGTTTTGTTTTGTTTTATTGGGGGGGGTGGTACTGGGGATTGAATCCAGAGGGGCTCTACCTCTGAGCTACACCCCCCCCCCCCCCCCCCCCTTTATTGTTTATTTGAGACAGGCCTCATTGAGTTGCCCGAGCAGACTTCAAACTTGTGATCCTCCTACTTCAGCCTCCCAAGTTGCTAGGATTATAAGTATGAGCCACCATGCCCAGCCCCTTGAGCTTTCTCTTTTTTCTTTTTTTTTGTATTGGGGATTAAACTCAGGGGTAACCACTGAGGCACATTCTCAGCCCTTTTTATTTATGTCTTTATTTAATTTAATTTAATTTTTGTATTTTTGAGACAAGGTCTGCTAAGTTAGCTAGGGCCTCACTAAGTTGCTGAGACTAGCTTTGAACTTGTGATCCTCCTGCCTCAGCCTCCCAGGTTGCTAGGATTACAGGTGTGTAATCCACTACACCCATCTCATTTTAAAGATGAGGACACTCACATCCTGAGAGAGCTACTTCATTTATCATTTGAATTTGCAGCTTTGGGTCCCACTGGGCCTGGGTTCAAATTCTGACTCTTTCTACTTACTATATGTGTAACGCACTTAACCTTTCTAAGTCTTCAATTCCCTATCTATCAAATGGGGATAAGAATTGTTCCTCAGATGGTAATTGCTGCAGATTAAGTAAGGGAGAATATAGAGAGAGCCTGACGTAGAGCAGAATCCAGTAAGTAACAATGGTCGTTTTCCATTCATCCAACCATCTACCCGCCCATCCATCTGCCCATTGATTGATTCATCCACACATCCAGTAAGCAATGATTGAGCCCCTATTGTATGCCAAGTGCTATGACAACCCAAAAAATTTAGCAGTGGATCCTGGCATTGAAGCTGGTGTGTCTGAAGACATCTCTAAGGTCACCCTGCCCAGGCTTGTAATGTTCTCTTCCTGTGGAGCCTTTGTGCACAGAGGGAGCATTCTCGACAGAGGCACTGCTTGCCAGTCCCAAGCCAGCCCCCTGGGCACTGGCCTAGATGTTGCCCCTGGCTTTGCCTCTGCCCTTAACCAAGGATGTCACTGGTCTAGGGAACAGGAAGTAAAGAGCTGCATGTCACAGCCCTTCTTAGAGCTATGCTGTCATGGCAGTGACAGTGACCGTTGGCTTTACTGTAGAATGCCCCCACTGCTATACTTGGGGGCCAGCTTTCTGGAGGGTGAAACAGAGCCATCTTTTTGAAAATATATGGGGGGAAAATACTTCCATTCTTACTTCACCACTATAAAAAAGGCACTCATTTCTAACCCTGACAGCAAGCTGGTGGCTTGCAGATCAGATCCCCAGGGCCTGCGTAATGGAGAGAGAAGCTTGCTGTGTGCATGGTGTGTGGACTGCTTTCCTACCAGTGGTGGCAGGCCTTGGAGGCTTGTTCTCTTTAGTGATTTAATTGTTCCTCTGCCGGATCTCATGGAAGGTTCTTTTCCACTCCAGCCCTACACTTGGGGAACATTTGCTCAGGGGGACATATACTGTCAGGCCTCTCCCTGGCCCTGTGAGGTAGGGACCCCTTTTCTAGATAGAAAGAACTGACAGTAGATCTGGCCCTCACCCCAGGTCCCAGGCAGGCCAGCCTGGAGCAGGGAAGTGAGCCCAGGACTCAGCTCAGAACCCCAAGGCCACTTCCCACCCACTTCCATAAATAGCATGTGATAGATGAGACTCAGCCATTGTCAGGAAGTCACTGGTCCCTCCTGATGACCTGTGGCCTTCCAGATGATGGGGCCTTAACACATCAATATGGCCCCTGCATTACTGGCTTTCTCTATTTCGGCCTCTCTCTCCCTGTCTTTGCTGCACACATCCACATGTACTCACACACATACTTGCACACACGCGTGTACACAGACCTCTGTGTGCAGAGGGACCCTGCCCCCCAAATCCAGGTTCTGTGCTTTCCTTCCCCCTACGCCTGTCGCCCTCCCCGAGGGTGCTGTGGTTAAGGAGTTCAGAGAGATCCCATTGTCTAGCCTGTTTCACGCTCTGCTGAACAGCCCGCATGAGCCAGAACAGGCCTGGGCGCCTCCTGTGACGCGTGTCACATTTCCCAAGCACAGCGGATGGATGGGATGTCCTCTCTGACCAGGACCCCTCGTGTGTGTCTCGCTGTATAGCCATACCGTCTTGAGACACAAAGGCCCCTGTGTCCCCAGCTGCCCGTCCTCTCCACCTGTGTGACAGGCATGCCACTTGTTTGTGGACCTCTTGCTGGATCTGGACACAGATGGCTGGGTTTTAATGCAATAGTAATTAAGAATTGCCCAGGAGCAGAATGATATTGGCCAGATTATATTGTTATATTGTGTGCATGTATGACTATGTAACAACAAAACCCACCATTACGTATAACTATAGTGCACGGCTGAAAATATGGGGAAAAATAAGGAAGAATTGCCCAGGAGCTAACGTATTTGTAGTCAGTGGCCCAGGACAGCCTAGAAGGTAGCCAAGTGATCAGGCATTATTGACTCCTGAGTGGACAATGGTGGCCTTGGCTTGTCTCCTTTGTCCTCTGGTGCTTTCTCTTTCCCTAAGGAATTTCTAGATGTTTAGGCCCTTCTACTGCTTGGAGGAAGGCTCTGGAGTTTCTGGGTCTTAGTGGATCCAAACAGGGTGGCCTGAAAACCACCACTAAGTGCAGGAGGTTGGGGCATTGGGGAAGGCAGAGGCCTGAGGTTAGAAGCTCATAGGCATTCATCATCTGTGCTGCAGACCTGGGGGTCTCTGGAGATGGAGCTGCTGCCCTGATGCAAGAGTCAGCAGGTTTATGGAGATTTAGGTGCACAAAGTGTTTCCCTCACCTCCAGAACTGGGAGTCTCATTATGTCCATGTCTAGCACTCAATTTGTTCATTCGATAAACAGTGCAAGCACACAGTCGTGCTGAACTGTTGTGAACTCTCTGAGCTCTCGCCTACATTTACCAGCACTTGTGCACAGCCTTTTACACTGAGCAGACATCTCCCGGGCCAGTCATGATGCCTTGGTTTTTAGTTACCTTCATCCCCTGTGTCTTGTTTCTCCAGCTTCGTCAGCAGCCACCATTTCTGGAGCACTTCACGGTGCCAGATGAGTGCCTTATTTAATCCTCAGTGTTCCTCTTTGATAGGTGAGGACTTGAGACTCAGAGGGGTGGTTACTTGCCAAAAATGACACAGTCTACCTTCATGGTAGCCTGGCTCCAAGCCTCCGCTTGATATTGGCTATTTTGCCCTTCTCCGCATCATAGGAGTACTTCCTGTGTGATCACTGGCACCCAGCACTGTACCTGGATATCCTGGGGATCACCAATGCTTCCAGAGAAGGAGGGAGCATGATGGGTTTCCTGTTTTTTGTAGGGTAAGCACAGCATTTGAGATTGCTCTTAGTTCTTCCAGCCATACTTGGTCCACTCCCTGGTTCTTTTTTGTCATGCTGGGGATTAAACCCAGGGCCTTGGGCGTATGAGGCAGCACTCTTCCAACTGTGCTATATCTCCAGCCTCTCACTCCCTGGTTCTTGAGCCACGTTGTCCTGCCTCCTGTACCCCAGCACACCATGCTCTCAGAGGCCTCCCATTTTTGCCCTGCCCTACCTCCACCTGGCATGCACTCCCCTGCCTCTTTGGTCTGGAAGCTGCATCTTCCATTCAGGACTCCACTCAGGGGGACAAGTGGCCAGATGACACCTATCTGAAAGCCTTCCTACATTCTCATAGGCAGCCAGGCTTCTTTTGTCCCACCCCCATCACAGCTTTGTTGGGTTTGTGTTGGGACTGTTCACCTGTCCCTCTCCTGCTAAGGGCAGGGATCTCTCTAAAGTTAGGGACCTGGCTTTATTTTAGACCTCCAGGTCTAACACCATGCCTGACACCCCAGCCAGGCTCAGCAGATGGTTCCTGAGTGAACAGGTTAGTTTGAGCAGCTTTGTGATGTAATGGATGCTGTATCTGCCTGGGCTTCAAAGGCAGAGGAGGGGACAGCATCTCAGGCAGATGTCCCCTTCTTGCTATTCTCATCTTTCCCAGGCTCCCTGGGTTTGGTGCAAATTGGCTGTAGTCATGAGATACCCCTTTTGCCTCCTAAATAGTATCTGTGTACTTTCCCAGGGAGAGTAGCAATTTCTGATGAGTGAACAGAAGCGAAAACCCCTTTCCTTCTTTCTGCTGCCTGTGTGCACTGGGGCACTTGGGCAGATCCCCAAAGACATCCTCACAGACTGGAGAAATCAGGGGCTGCATGGAGATGTAACATCAGCAAATAGGGTTCAAGGTAGAGCAGGCTTGGGGGGTTTCTCTCATTTGGAGAAGTTGAGAAGTGGCACAGAGGACCTTGAGAGCCAGAGCTTGGGTAGAGTTCAGTCCTTGACGGGTGAGCTCTGTTCTCACACCCATGGTAAACGTGGAAACAAACACGACGGAGTTATGCATACTTGAGGCTTAATGTAAGTTAATTCCTTTTGGCATAGCCCCAGATATCTTGATTAAATGGCCCGTGAAGTGCTGAGATATTTTGATAATGTACATTTTACATTTGATTATATAATCAATTATGTTTCTCCTAATAAAATTCTTAAAAATGAGCTTAAAAAGTCACAGGAAGACTGAACCACACAGCAAAGAAAGGTCTCCAGATGGGTGGAGGGAAGCCCTTCAGGCCCCAAGTTGGATCGTATGTCGACAGGTGCCCAAGCCCGGCGTCTACCTGCCTTGGCTGCGTTTACCTGTGCCCAGGTCACTATAGCTTCCCGCCCCGTGTTGTCAGAGGCAGGAATCCAGACTGAGGTATCATCTCAAGACACAGAATGTAGCATAGCTTTGCTTTCCGAGGTGAAAATGGTTTCCCTTACTCTGTCACTGAGGGAATGAGAATCTGGCTCATCTCCCGAGGCTCAGGGCAGAAGTGAGACGAGAAGCCAGCAAAGCTTGCTTGCTGTGAGGCTGCCACCTGGGCAGTCAGGGCCACCGGTCGGTTTATGAAACAATGAAAGGATACACGCCAAGGGCCTCGTACAGCCAATTAGGAGAGTCGCTTCGTGGCTTTCTCTGCCTGCCTCTGCAGTGGCCGCGCCTGCTGGGGAGGTGGCAACGTTTGATAGAAGGGACATGCTCAGACCCATCCTTCCAGGGAGTGCAGGAGAGGGACCCAAGGATTCTTCCAATCAATGCCCTGGAGGGCGATGTTTCTCCAAGGACACTTGCATATAGCAGGGAGCTCGGGAGGTTTGGGGACAAATGCTCATTCTTATTAACGGATGGAAGGGTCTGTTCCAAACAATCCATTCTGTCCCACAGTCAAGCTGCTGTGGCATTTTCGTTTCTGTTTAAAACATTGCTATCAACCAGTTGGAATATAAGCCCAGAGTATCGCAGGGAGTAATCTAATTAGTATGAAGTCAATTCAGTCGCTCCTTTTGTATCTCGTGATTAAATAAGTGGGGAAAATGGCTTGAAAATTAGGTGCTAGAACGACCCAATTACATTTCTGTAGCTTTTTGTATTCAATTTCATAAACAATTTTGCTCTTCGCTGGTTAATCAGTGAATGCCTTTTTCCAGTTTGAAAAGCACTTTTGAAATTATAATGCAATTAAATTGTGTGTGGATGTTCTGGCATAGCGAGTGTGAAAGCCGGGGGCTTGGCAGGCCGCCATGTTGTACCTTGACTGTAATGAGTCCCCAGGCTGGCGGCTTGCAAGTGTCACTCATAATATTGTCCATGCTGGGTTACTGTAAAGTGCAGCTGCCTTAACCGGCAGTTAACCAGCGATCGCCAGTCCTCTGTCTGGAGCCGGGTGTGTGCGCTTCTTGCAACAGGGCTATGCCCCGGAGGTGACAGAGTGGCCGGGCTCATTTTGAGGCTTTGCGGAAGCATTGGAAAGTTGGGTGTCCTTCTGATAGATGAAGCCATTGCCTCAGAGGTGAGCTGCTTACCTTTCCTCAGGAAAAGGTGGAATGAATTTGTCCTGCCGCTGCTGGCTGCTTGGCCTCAGCGTGTGTACCTGTCTAGTTATGACAGGCTAGGGGAAGGGGAAGGGAAGAGAGGGACGCCTTGGGCACCTTGCTGTATGCCCAATGTTACAACAAACGCCTTTACTGCATCTTACTGAAACCTCCAGGGAAAGTGTCGCCTCTGTTTTGTACATGAAGACTTTGGGCACAAGATTTAGTAACTTCCCATATGAAGTGGCGCTGAGATTGGGACCTGAGTTTAGCTAACTCCAAAACCCATGTTCCTTCACGGCATTCCACTCCTGAAAAACAAACCGAAATAAAGTCTGGAAATCGGGCATGAGGCTAGGTGCAAGAAAGACTTGGGCTCTCCGTGAAGGCAGCTGAGGACAGGAGCCTGCCCTCTTCTGAGAGGATGCCTGAGAGTCCACAGAGGAAGCTGTATGGAAAGTGAATCACACTTTAGATTATTTTGCCCCCCAATCATTATTTAACCATATTTTCAGTCCTTTAAATCTTTGAGTGTAAGTTGAATGATCTAGAATGTGGGTACAGAATACAGAAGAACCTTCCAAGGTTGGGATAAAGAGAAGACCCCAGGGGAAGTGTTGGCCATGGCCTAATCCCTTGGGTAATGGCCTTTCCCAGCCCCCAAGTCTTTCCCCAGTCAAGAGCAGAGACTCCCTGGCCCTAGAATATGAAGTGTGTGAGAGGCAAACGCCAAAGAGCCTCCCAGCAGGAGGTGGTTGGATCATTCCTATTCTAGAACTTTCCTAGTGACTTTTAATGGCTGAACTCCTAACAGTTAACACCTAGCTCCAGCGTCTAATCTCCCTTCTTCCCTGGCGATTCTTTTTCTTGATAGAGGCCTTCAAACTAAACCCTGTTTACTGGAAATGAGTGTTATTAAACTCCTAGCAGGTCCTTTTCAGCACATTCCTTCATGTTAAACTTGACGGAGACTCTCAATCGAAGGGGAAGTACCTGTAGCTGGGTTATTGCAATGCCTGCTGAGTGGGAATGACAAGCTTTACACCAAGGCGGGCCTCCAGGAGGCTGGAGAGCTGTGACGGTGTTTATTGGCGAGAGAAAAGGTCGGGAGCAGAAGTGAGCACACCTGGGCCTGGCCGGCAAGCAGGGAGGAAGGGGGGGCAGAGAGTGAAATTTACAGAGCTATCTTGGACTTGGGCAGACTGTTTCATGTTGCAGCCTCTCTTTAAAATATTTTTTTGGCTACATGCCTGGGCGATCTCGGGTCAGGTGCAACATCTGTTTGGCAGTGAAACTCTGCAGAGCTAGGATGGGGAGGTGAATGGGGTGGGACGGTGGATTAGAAAGAGGAGGGAAGATAGGACTCCTGGGACTAAGCTCAGATTTAGCCGGGAAGCATGTTAGTAACTGCCAGCATGTGCTTCTAATCATCTACTTGCCAGATGTTCCCAGAGTGGGAAATGGAAGGCCTTGCATGATAGTTCCCTGGTGAGGAGCAAGTAGCTTCGGATTGGAAGTGGGCTGCAGTCGCTTGCCAGGTGTTTGCTCCTTCCTTGAACATCTGGAGAGAGGATGGTAAAAGAGACATCTTTGCCCAACCTGGAGTCTTGGGCAGCTGTCTTGCTGGTGGATCCTCTGAAAGTTGGACATGCTGGTGGAGAAAGGAACCAGGAGAATCTTCCAAAATGACCCCTCCCTTTGGCAGGACCTGACCCATCCCAGAGTTGGAACTTCCAGGACTGAGCCTGAGCTTGAAAACAAGGCACCTTGCAAACCTGGGCTGACAAGGCTCCTCTTTGTGGAGAGAGGCAGGGTTTTCAAGATGCTCCGAGAAAGAAGCAAGAGGCATAGATATAGAAAGACGGGGAATCAACTCATTTGAACCAGATCTTATTTCTGGTCCAATATAAAATGCCTTTTAAGGTGGTGATTACCCTGGAGCCGAGAGATTTCTGGAAATTGCACAAGGGTCTCACCAGAAAACATGGAGCCCAGTGAATTAACAATTAGTCTTGCCACACAGACTTCATTCTGGGTGAATGGAACCAAGACAATCCTCCTGGCAGAAATGATCAGTTATTCAATTGGTAGAGAATTCCAGGGCACGTGTAGGACCCTGATAGCCATTCCTGGGCCCTGAGTGTCTGTGCCATCATCATGGCTGACTGGCAGCCTCAGGAGGAGCCACACAGGGAAGGGCCAGGAAATAGCCTGTCTTCAGAGCTGGAGAGAGGCCTTCTGTCTACATGCAAACCATGTGCAACACATGCTCAGGAGAACACTTATAAAAGCAAACTGAAAGGAAATTACGGGATGTTCATATGATGGATTATTACACATCCATTAAAATGATGTTTACAGAGAGTTTTTAAATGACATGTGAAATGCTGATGACATAATATTGCATGAAAAAAGCTATAAAATTTATACACACTATGAATCACATTAGAATTAGAATCACCTGGGAGCTCTTAAAGAATACCAATTCCCAGGCCCGACTTCACACCAAGTCAGTCAGTCTGTGGGGAACCTGGAGGTCCTGGGAATCAGCATATCTTTTCTTCTTCTTCTTCTTTTTTTTAATTCCAGTACTGGAACTAGGGTTGAATCCAAGAGTGCTCTGTTCCTGAGCTTCATCCCCAGCCCTTTTGTGTATTTCATTTTGAGGCAGGGTCTTGCCAAGTTGCCCTAGCTAGCCTTGAACTTAGGATTCTCCTGCCTCCGCCTATGGAGGAGCTGGGTTGTAGGTGTGCACCTCTGTGCTTGGATTCAACATCTGTTAGAGCACCCTCACCCCCGCCCAGTGACTTTGATGTGCAGTTGGCCTGAGAATGACTGCCCAGAGCTGCTGCCAGCGGCTTCCCCCACTGAGGAGTCATAGGGTGGGTTCAGGTCTGTGCCTTAATCACTTAGGAATTTTCCAGGACTTTGCAGAGAACTGAAGAGCCATAATTAAAATGGCACCTGCCCACTGACAAGAGTGGAGACCCAAGTCAAACCCCTGCTCTGCAACCCGGGCCCCTCCTTCTTGTCCCTAGTCCTGTTGGTTTGGGGATTTATTTTAGTGCACTTAGTAATGAGGCCCTGATGGCTTTTTATAATATTAGGAAAACAACCTACTTGAGACAACCTACTTGAGGGAAACCTGACATTGTCGCCACCGCCATTTTCTCCTGTGGATGTGATGGGTCACCAGAGTGGACAGTGTGGGATGTGTGCTGGGCATGAGCCACTCCTCCTGGTAGTACCTTCTGGGCCCTAGCTAAGGTGGGCTTCCTGACAAGCTGCCATGGTGGGGAGGCACCTAAGGCCTGACTGGGTTGGCTTCTTCCCAGGACTTCTGGGAAAGAAGGGGTTTGGGGCAGCAGGGACAGCCTCTGGAGGCCCTATTCCTGCAGATGTGAGCAAAGCATGAGCCATGCTTTTTGAGGGCCTTTCAACTGCCACAACTGGACACTCTGCTTGCCCACCAGTGGAGCTCAGTGCACATGGCCATCATTGGCAGCCTCATTGATGTGTTGGGTTCAGCTCAGAGCTTCTGAGCAGAGGGACAGCCTGCCAAATGATGTTTCTTTTCTGGAACCACAGCAGCTCCAACTGGGCATGGAGCTTTTGCCCAGTCTCCCAATATCGTTTAATCACCATGCTCTGAAGACCCCAAGGCAAGTAGCACACCACTAACCTGCTGCCTGTCACAGTGGAGGAGGGACTGGGCTGCCTGCAAGAGGAGAATCCATCCAGAACTAGTGTGTTAAATCTTGATCCTTGTTAAGTCTCCCCTTGCTCTCTAGGTGGAGTGGCCTGACTTGGGAGGGTGGGACCACATGCAGGGAGGACACAGTGAAGGGAGAGCAAGAGTTTCTGCCCAAGAAAGCAAGGCACCCCCAGCAGGACCTGAGGAACCTGCCTCCCCTGGAAGGCCCATTTGCAGCAGACCTGAGGGTGTCAGGCTTGCCTTTACGTCTGGACTCTGGATATTTGGCAAGAGGCAAGACCAGGAGCAACTCCTCCTGTCCTCGTCATTGGATTCATGGTGTGGCCCAGGTCAGGGGCACCCACTCTGTGCCTCGGTTTCCTCTTGGTTTGACAGGGGGCTAATAATCCCTTCTGAGATCCTTCATTGGATGATTGTGAGGCTACAGTGAAATAACCTATGGGAAAGATTTTGAAAAGACAGTGGTAAAATAATAACAGTAATTATGATAATGACACATCAAGAGCAAATCCAGACGTTCGTCAGTTCTTCCTCTCTGCTTCCAGCTGGGCAGGTGAGCAGCTTACACCAGAGGGGGAAATCAATACTTCCTACAGCTGACCATGTGCCTCTCGCCTCCCACCCCCCTAAAAAAGCAGGAGCCCAAGATGGCCCTGCAAGTGCCCATTTCCCTCCATCTCCTCTCAACCTGTCCACAACTACCCTTGTTCTGCAGACCCAGAGAAGGATGTTGTATAAATTGGGCAAATAATTACTCTTCTCTGCTTTGGTAGGGGATGTGGGAGAGCTGGAAAGAAGATCAGCAGTTCCAAAGAGTAGATCAGTGGATAGACAGGTAAAGACAGGTGACCTTAACAGGTGTGTGTTGCAGAATCAGATCCTCAGGCCAGAGCTTGCTGGGAATCAGTGAAGGATTTGGCATCATCCAGGAGGAATGTCACAGGTTCGGATAAGGATTCAGAGGTTTAATCAGCAAAGCTATTTAGGTCCCAGTAAGTCTAACTGTGAAAATTATTTTGAGCTTCGCCCTGTTCCGGAAGCATTGAGTTTGCTAAGCAAGATGGCATTTGGCACCAGCAGCCTGGAAAAGAGCGAAGACTTGCCACATAATCCTCAGGATGAGAGGCGTTGGCAGAGCCCCCAAGGCGGGCACCCAGGTGTTTATGTGGGCCATGGTTGGAGCTCTAGCTTCTAGGGAGTTACTTTGAGATCAATCTGTTTACCTTTTCCTTAGGGAAATCTGCCCTGAATTAGAATGATTTTGTGCTTGCTTATCTGTCCACTAGGACACCTCGAGTCCTGGCTGATTCAGCCCCAGGTACTTACTGGCACATGAGCAGGTGCTATACCAGTATTGATTGGCTTTGAGGAGACTAGTCCTTTGAAGTGTGCAACCTTGTGTGCAAAGAGCTGCCCCAGAGCTGGTGGGTCTGCCCTGGGAGCCGTCCTGGACCTCTGCATGTCTGCATGGCGCCACACTGGGGTGGCACCCGCTCCCCCGCTCTCCTGATTTAGAGGAGTCTGGATTTAGGTTTCTGTTGTAAACTCTATTTTTAACTAAGCTGAGCAGAGACCTGGCTGAGGTGGCTATAACTTATGGGCTTTAGTGACCAGCACAGTGATTCTAAGCCTGCTCCCTGGACTTGCCGTGCAAGTGTGGACATGCACAGCAGTTCAGCCCAAGGATTCCAGACGGGCTTAGTGATCCTGGTGGAGCTCAAGCAGGACCCCTACTAGGTCCCCCGTGCACACAGGCAATGGGAGAGGTGAGGGCAGCCTTCCCAGGCTTCTGCTAGGCTCCATTGCATTCATGGTGACCACCTTCCAAGTCTGCCCTCATTTCTCAGCATTGGTTACTACTTAGTGTAAAGTGTGCAAATGTGTTGCTACTTGCAGTAACCTTGTGAAGCTATAATAGTATCTGATAATTGTATTAATAGCTGGCAATTTCTTATAGTTCCCTTAACGTGGTCATGCTCTGTGCAAAGTGCTCTACTACTTCACCTCATTAGTAGGGAGGATATTATTGGGAATTCCATTTTTCAGATTCATTCATTCATTTTGACAAATGTTTACTGAGTGCAAGTTCTAAGCACAAGTGAATCCAGCAGGAAAGTGTGTAGACTGGAATCTGCCCTCAGAGAGGGCAGAGCCTGCTGCCATCCTGTGAGTTGCTGGGGTGATACAGCACAGGAAGGTGGGGCCAGGGATCAATCCTCCCTCACTCCAGACCCTCGGAGCATCCTGGGCCCCACACTTATCCACAGGGACAACTGATCAGTCGTTTGGCCTCAGTTGCATGGCAGCTTCTGCGAGCTGGGTTAGCCCTAAGCCTTCTGTTTATTTTGGTTGCCCTTCCACGGGCTAATGGAAAGGAAAGCCAGGCTTCAGGGACAGACAGACCTGGGCTTGTGTCCCAGCTCTGCCACTCACAGATGGAGAGAAGCCATGGGCAAGTGACTTCACTTTGCTGAGTATCCTATTCCTTGTTTATCAAAATGAGATGATATTACCTGTCTCGAGGGCAAGCTGGAAGGGTTAGAGATCGTGTATATGCAAGGGCTGAATAAATTCCTGCTGAATAAATGGTGGTGGTATGATAATAATGATGACCCAGTAAAAAGAAGCCAGGTGGGAAAGGCAAGCCCCTCACACTGGAGGAGAATATCAGGAGGTAGCTCTGCCCCTGCCTCGGTGGGCCAGGATTGTTCCATCCCGGATGGGAATGGATGGCCAAGGTATGACTTCACCGCTGGCATTTCCCAGGCCTTCGCTGGGGCCTCCGCCACTGCCAGCTTCTCTCTCCATCACCACTTGGTTATGTCCCTTTACAAGCCAATGAAATAAAGTAAGTAGGTCCATTAGACCTTCTGGCTGGCAGAAAACCAGGAAGTAAGAACCAAGATGCAGGGCTGTCATGAGGCTGAAGCACAGGTCCTGGAGTGGGGGACGCAGCTCTCTCAGGAGGGTGGGCTGTGCTGGTGGGCAGGGGCTAGCGTGACCCAGTATATGGTCCCAGGTTAGGAGTGCTATTCTGAATCCCCTCCCCCTGTGGGGACCCAGCCAGCCTCTCCTGGAGGGTTGTCATCTGGAATGAAAGGCTGGGTGTGTTGTACGGGGCACAGTGTTCTGGGTGCAGCTCCCTGAGTGGGGTTCTGTGCTACCTCCTGCCTTCTGTCTTCCACCAAGCACAGCAGAGCTTCCGTTTATCATCCTTGGAGATGGGCAGGAAAGCTAGTTCCCACAGTCTTCAGAGACACGAATGATGGGCGAGGGGTGTGCTCCGTGGTGGAGGGCAAGGTTAGCATATGCGAGTCCTGGGTTCCATCCCAGCACCACAAGGTGGGGGTGCTCCGTGCTGCATTTTGTTTTCAGAAAGTCCCAGCTAGAGTAGATTTGGGTCCTGGCTGTCTGTTGGCTGGTACTGTCCCTGCCATGGTCACCCTTAGTGTGGCTCATTCATGGAGAGACTGAATGGGGGACCCAGGTCATTGTCTGGCTGGTGGTTTCTGTGGCACTCTTTCCCCTACAAGCGCACACGTGCTGTCCCTTAGGTGAAAATGGAGAAACCAAACTTGACTTGGCTGGTGTGCTGGTTCTGTGGCAGCAGCCGAAGCACCTCTCCAGTGTCAGCTCTCCGTCGCTACACAGCCCTTCATGGCCGCCCCTGCCTGGGCCACCAGAGCCTGTGCAGATGCACTTTCCAGAGAGGAAGATTACTCTCTTTGGCCAGGTCCAGGATTTCTGGGGTTGACTTCCTCTTCTTTCTTCTCCCTGTTCTCTTCACCCTACTGCACCTCAGACCTTCAGCCAAGCAGATTCTGACCTTGGGACCAGGTTCTGGGTAGAAATTGAAAACGAAGATATTGTTGGACCTAGGAAAGGGCTTTGAGTTCCTTATTCTTATGCTTCAAACTTGGGCTGGTACTAACTGCCTCTGGTTGTAAGTAATTTGGTCTTTGAAAAGAAAACCCATTTGTTATGTCAAAGAGAGGCTGTCTGGGACCGTCCTCCAAAGCCATTCAGTTCTGTGATCAGTATTTGCTGAGCACCTGCTCTGTGCTGGGATGTGGTGAACCAGGCCAGCACCTGTCCTGGAACTCAAACTGAGTCACTCTGTTCTTTGCCCACTGGCTCTGGGGATTGTGGGTTATATGTTTCTTCCTGCCTTTGAAGACAGAGGCAGGGGCTTACTATCCATCGTTCCTTCCATATCATAGGTATTTAATTATTGTATATTAGGAATCAGTGTTTCCATATTTTCTAAGACAAAAAAAATGAGCATTACTTTTATAATTAGGGGATGACAACCAAAGTTTATATTTTAGAGAGGAAAACAAACGAAGGTTGGGTGGGGCAAGATTTCAGTAATGGTTTCCAGGAGTCCTGGATTTGAGTTGAGTCAGCTTTCTTTGAAGAAGGGGGTGATGGAGCAAGCCCCCAAGATCTGTGTAGGGAGGAGCCTGTCCCGCGTCTGGTGATCTGCATGGCTCAGGTTCTCCTCCAGGATTCCTGTGTTGGAGGGACATTGGCAAGGCAGACCAGATGGGGACCAGGATGGCCTGGTGAAATGATAAGGAAGGGCTATTGTCCCCTACCCACAAGTATGCCAACAGAGAATAGAAATGATGGGCAGCCAGGTGGGTCCTGCCTTAGGAAAGTCCAGCCTGGCCCCCGCTGTCAGGGTTCCAGGTTCATTCCAGGTTCATAGAGACCAGCCGATAATATTTCAAGAGGATTCTTTATGAAATCATGGCTTTTTGCTCTGGTCTGGCTGTTAGTATCGGTTTAGGTGCCAGTTGTTTTACTGCCATGTGCAATACCTGATAGACAAGCAAGAGGAAAGGACAAAACCAAAAAAACAAATAAAAATACCCCAAATCCTTTGAGGGAGGAGGAGGAGGAGCCCCTCCCTGCTGGAGATGATTAAGAAATAAAGAGAATGCTCTTCTTGGAGTCATGGTAGATGCCCAGAAGGAAGTCGGGTTTTTCTTGTGAAAAGGGGTTATTACAAGCTGCTCAGGATCACGGCAGTTACAGGAAGATGCCTCTGCATTCCTGTGACCTCCTTTGCTGGTGGCTAAGTCACTTTGCAGGTGGCCAAAGCCCTCTGACGCCAGCCCCCTTTGGGTCCTACGGGACTTCTTTTCCCAGCAGATCACCAGGTCTTCCTGGGGATGTTGATGATCTCTTTCCTCCACCACCACCACCCAGTTAAGCTTCGGAAAAACAGCCAAGTGCTTAGCAAAGTGAGGACCCCGCTTTCCTCCCAGCGCCCCCTCCCCTGGTAGAGAAATCCCATTATCCGGGAGAATGATTGAGAAACTCCAGCTTGTTTCCGCTGAGCTGTGGGCTGCTCTTCTCGCCGCCTCCACCCCTGCCCGGTCCCCTTGTCCATGTGCAGGGGAAGACGAATCTCTATATATTAAAGCTTTGAGACTCTGTAAATCTGAGTTGATTCCCTGCTGGTGACAGCACCAGTGCTCTTCTCCCCCCTCCTCCCCGTCGGACACAACCTAAGGGGTTTACAGTTGTTTGAGTGCTTCTCTGAAGCAAATGAAAGTGCTCAGTTAGGGGACGCGTGAAATGGCAGTGTTTGTTCCGGGCACCACCGTGAAGCTGGAGGATCATCCTTCCCTTATCCACCCTTTGCTTCAGCCGCCCGCAGGACGCAGGGCTGAAGGAGTCGGGGAGTCGTTCCCGCCAGCCTGGCCGTTCTGCAAGGGAGGTGCGGGGTGCTGAGGGTAGGAACCACCCCCAGCTGTGCTCATTTTGCCTGGAAGCTCAGGGCTAATTGGGAACAGAAGGGATGCCCAGGGGATGCTGAGAGGGGTCGAGAGAGGGAGGGTCTCACCAAGGTAGAGGAGTGACAAATATTTGCTTGTAGCAAGACACGAGTCAAAACAAGAAAGGCCCCTAATGAGAGCTTGGGGGCATTCTGTGCTCGCAGCTCTGGGGGCCAGCAGCGTGGGCTGCTGTGATTAGTTGCTTTGCCGCTTGGCGCAAGACCAATTCCTCTTTTCAATATCAAGTTTCATAAGCGTGGAACAATAACAAATCGTTATAAGCCCTCTGGGAATGGCGGGCGGGTGGTGGCGGCAGAGGGTTCCACCCCCACCTCAATAAACCCATCTTTTCAGCTCAGGTACATTTTTCTCGTTGTAAATAGAGAATGGCGAGGGAGGGGCTGGCTGCGTGTGGGAAACTTGCTGGATTGTTAATCTGTTATTAGGCAAAAGTCTTAACACCAGGCTGGGTGCTCAGATGCCTCATTGTGAGTTCGGGACGGAATTATGCATCATGAATAAAAACCGCTGTCAACATGCATTGCTTTCAAAACATTAGAGCATATGGTATGTGATTATCTGTATTGTCAAGTGCAATAAAGTGAATTTGGATATAATAAAGAATGTAATATTTTAGAAATTTGGTAATAAACTGAGGAAAGGATGACAGCTGAGGTTCCTTAAGGCCCCAGACACAAATAAATTGGAGTTACTGGTCTCTGTGGCCGAGTGGCAGAATGGCCACAAAATAGCTGTCTGTATGCTGTGATTTTCAAGTCGGGGAAGAGCTCAGCTGTCTCATGGTTGCTTACTCTGGGGAACATGGAGATGATCTGGCTCCCATTTCGAGAATGGGATGCAGGGGTGACTCCTGGTGGAAAGCCAGGACTTGCCTTTGCACCTGGCCTCCAGGTACGCTCTGGGACCCGCCTGGGCCATGGAAAGAGCTGTCCCGCGGTCAAGGGCAGCACTGTGCTGAGTGTCAGGACATCCCTGGACCCTTCACCCTTCCGTCCCCAACCCTCTCTGTCCCGACTTGGTCAGTGGAGAAAACATTGCTCCAAACAGGTCTCCCTTAGAGGCAGTGCTTCCTGAAGCCCTCATCCCACGGGCAAATTATTAAATCATTTCTGCAAGTCAGTATCTAAGGAAAACAGATCTCTAGTGAGACTCGAGCCTCTGAAGACAGCTAAGCTTCGTGTACACCATCTGCCTTAAACTCTATAACTCTTTAATGTTATGATACCCATTTTATGGATGAGAGAACTGAGGCGGGTGAGCAGTGGACCTGAGCTTACAACCCCCCCCCCCCCCCAATGCAGAGCCAGGCTCTTGCCACTCACATTCTTCTCTACAAATAAGGGGATTCTTTCCATTCATAGTCCACAAATGAACCCCCACATATTGGAAGGTCTTGCCATCGGAAACCTTTAAATCACTAAGTAGCTTGGGCCTCAGAACGGTGTTCCAGGGGGATAAAAAGCAACCCGTGGCTGACTCTCCCCTCTCTTCACACTTGGCCTCGCAAAGGCTGGTCTGCACTTACTGATTTTTCGATTTGCCTTAGCTGATTTTTGCACCCTGTCTCCAGCCAGGGGATCCCACTTGTTGTCATTTCTAGTAGTTTGTGGCCCCATCCTTACCTTCCCCTGGGAAGGTTCAGCTGCCCAGCCGAAAGCATGACAGCCAAGACAGCAGCCCTTGTCACTCCCTGGCTGAGTGAGTGCTTCCCCTTTCCTGTCCTGGGCTTCCCTTGGGCCCCTGGCTTCCAGCTTCAGTTTTTGTCTTGGTCCCCAGCTTCCAGGAAGCTGCTGTCAAGGCCTCACCCCACCCTGGCCCTTCCTTCCACCCTAGCCTGCTGTAGCCCCTCCATTCCTGGCTTCCAGCGCTGGTCTTGCTTGCTGCCCAGCCAGCGGACTGTTTCATTATTAAGCGTGAAGAATTGGGAGCACCACCATCGGGCCAGGCTAAAGCAATTTGGACGGCTGGGTACAGAGAAGACATTTAGTCCATTTCATGCCTGGATACCTCTGTAATTCCCAGGACAGGGTGGAAAGAAGTTTGAGTAAACCCCTCTGGCCTAGGGATCTTGTGACCAGGTTTCCATTGGAGATGATAGCAAGGTGAGTTCAAACACACGTCCAAATCCCTTGACGTTGGCACCTCAGGGGTACACCCCATTAAAGCCCATCCCACCGCAGCCCACGTTTATCCATAGCTAGTGGCCCACTTACTCCCAGCAATATTGGGTACAAGATCTTCATATAAGAGCTACAACCTTGTGCACACACGATAACGGGAGCTCGCATTATCTCATTTAAACCGCATGCCAGCCCTGTGAGGTCACCATCCTTTATTCCTGTTTTGCAGGTGGAGAAACAGGGTCAGGGAGGTTAATGGCTTGTCCCAAGTCACATGGCCAGTATGCAGCACAAGTAGAATTTCTAGCATATCCTTGGATTCAAGACTTGAACTCTCCCAATGGTCCCTGGAGGTGCACTCGTCTGCCTTAGAGAAGGCATCACTTTCTCTTCCCAGCCAAGCCCTTCCACTTGGGCCCTTTTGAGTTGGCACTGAGTGACATCAGATCTTGTTAGAATCACGTCCTGGCTTTCTCCTCGACACGCTCCCAGAATCTGCAGAGGGGCTGAGGGTGAACCCCAGGGAGCACTGCTGCCCTTGCTCTGAAGTCCCAGGGTTGCTAGCAGCACCCACCCCCCGTCCTGCCAAAGAACTAGTGAAATTGCATCAAATGCTCCTAATGATCTGTGAATGTATTAATCCTACTTTCTGTTAATTAACAATATGATAAAACCGGCATTTTGTAAGTCAGCGCTTAACACATGTTTTAGCAATTATGTACTTAGTGGTTTGGATTCAGAATGCTAATAGAATAAAATTTTAATGAAGATACGATGCTATGAAAAATTGATTGAGTAGAATTCAGGTATAGCTGCTGTTAATATGCAAGTTGCAGGGGTCTCGACTGGAGGGCTAAGCCCCCAAGTGGTCCTAAGCCCAGACGGACCCAGGAGGTTTAGAATGGCCTGTTTATTGGCTCCCATGAATTTCCCATGAAGGCCTTACCTGGGTGGTGGGGGAGGAGTCCACACCAGCTGGACTTCCCTGAAGGTACCTACTCCCACCCTAGCCCTGGCTTTTAGCAGTCTGTGGCTCAGGGATGACTGCAGAATCAGTCCATGATGAAAGACCCCATCTTCTTTGAAAACAGGAGTCTCCAAAATGTTTTAATTGTGAAGCAGAGAGAGGGGGCGGGGAGTGCATGCACCCCCACACACATATCTTATTTAATTTTCCATTTATGTACAGGTACTACTGTTACTATATCACATATTGTATAAAACCTACAAAAATAGGAATTTAATAGGACACATTTCCAGTGAGCCATATTTAAGATTTTATTTATTAATAATGAAAAGCAATATTTTTGTGAGAACAATGTGATTGAGCATGCTGCTTTTTAAAAAAAAAAAAAACAAATCTCAATTTAACACTTGGTGACCCAGCTCCAAACGCGGATTCTTTGTGTTGTTTCTTTTGCTACGTGGTTTTCATGCCCAGCACAACTGAAAACCACACAAGATACACCGCTCCCAGTGGAAGAAGCACATTCCGCGTGCTGACTAAATCACGATACTCATTTTTCAATCCCATCCTCCAATTATGCAAAGGATTTTGTTGAAATTCAGCTTGTAAATTTCCATCTTCCCCGATGTCAATCAGCTCTTCATGCAGACTAATCAAGTGTTGCATTTTTATATTTTTAACAAATGGGTTCGGAATCCACTGAAACATTTCATTTTTTAAAACAAGAGTCCTTACGGTTCTGTTTCCGGGTTTTAAAAGTGTGCAGACATCAGAGCTTTTGTGGATGACCCAGTTACCTCGTTTTTAACAACAAAATCACATAACAAGGGAAATATTTCCCAAACTTAGGGTTTCCAAGTGCTTTCTCCACAGCACCAGGTTTTTCGTCACTCATTCGGTTACTCCTTGTCCCTTCTGATCAGCGCATGGTTTGGGGGCCTGATGTGGCTGGTGACGTGCTTTGCTAAGGGAGAGGAGAGGGTCACCTGTTATTTTCTTGTTGGTAGCATGTGTGTCTATCATCGTGTTATTTCCAATCCATATTTCTTTGTGACTACTTGAAGCCAGGTCACATGATCCATATGTCCTTTGACTGTCCCATGTAAACAGCGCCTGGTGCCAGCTGTGCCCGCTGCAGGTGACCAGATGAGGTGCCCTATTGTAGCAGTTCGTCTTTTTCTTTTATCAGTTTATAAACTGCTGTCTAAGACAAGCGTGTCTCTGACGTGTGGAGATGCGAGGGCCCCGGAATCATTCAATCCGTATGTTAAATATTAGTGACATCTCAGTTATTTTCAGAAGGAAAAAAATTAAGCATGCTGGGTTGGGTCTTGTTTTCCTTCTCCCAGTGTCTCTTAACCCTGACTGTAGGTCTGAATCACCTGGGGGGAGGTTTTCAAACATGCGCTGGGCTGTTACCCTAGACCTAACCAACTCAACTGAGGGGGGCCTGGACATCAGCCTCATTTAAAAACAAAGTCCCTAATTGATTCTGATGTAAGGATCACTGTTTCAGAGCAGTGCTTCTTAAATTTTTAATTTGCATAAACATCGCCCGAGGAACTTTAAAAGTACTGATTTGGGTTCAGGAGGTCCAGAGTGGGACCTAGGACTCTTCTGCATTTGCTGCCCATTTCCAGGCGGTGCTGATGCTGCCGGGTGGAGCACCCTGAGTGGCAGCCAGACTGCTGGCCTGTCCCTCCGCCCCTCCACTGCCTTTCTCCCCTCAGTGCCCCAAGCTTTTGTCTGGGGAAACCAGGGAGCAGATCCACACTCCCTCCCAGCTGAGCTGCCACCCCGGCCAGGCTGCCTGGGCTGCTGGTCTCCGCTTCAGAGAGATCTGGCCTCCAGATGTTGAAACAGCTCCTTAACAGCCGGAAAAATAAAACTCAATAGGCAGCCCCCAGCCCGTGGGGAGCAAGCGTGTGCATCTCGCACAGACCACCCGTCAGAGGAACCTGAGGGCGGCCACCTACCCGCGGGCTGCAGTCAGACTGCCTGGCAGCTCAGCAGCTGGGGGCACGAGATGCCGGCAGAAATGCCCCCATACAGGGGCGGAGGGAGAGGTGGGCAGCCAGCCAGGGCTCTGTCAGTTGGGACTATTCTGAAACCATACCTCATAATAAATGTCATATAATTTGTGGCAGAGCTGAAAACCTGCTTCCAAGCAGTGGTTTTTTGATGGAGTTTTGGAACCTTATCTGCGGCCAGTAACTGTTCCCTGAGAACATGTCAGAGGGAGGCGAGCGGGCATGTTGAGATGACTGTGGGGAGGCCGCGTGAGTCAGGGTGGCCAGCTCAGGGCACCGTGCTCAAAGACTGGCGATCCTGTTGTTGTTTTTACCAAAAGGAATACACAGATGGGTCTTTCTAACTAAGAAGATGGCCCAGGAATTTACCCAGTGGCTTGTTTTGCTCTTCCATCTCCTGAATCTCATTCCCACCATGGTAGCTGGTAAACCACTGTGGACATCTCCATCTCACCAACTGATGAATTTTTATGAGTGAGGCATGGGGAGAGGCCATAAGTCTCATTTGGTTGATAGAAGTGGGTAGCTAAGCCCTTGGGAGGTACCTGGCATTTTCAAGCAATCGTTCTGGATGATGAGGTGGATTTTATTATTTCTGCTTCTCAGAAGAGGATACTGAGGGTCAGAGTGGAAGTCACATAGGCAGTCACTGTTGGAGCTCATATCTACCTGGTTTCAAAGTCCCAAACCTTTTTCTACACCACCAGTGGGGGCGTTGGGTAAATTGAAACTCCCTTTTACCTTTCCAGGGTTGCTCCTTGCATGGATGAGGCTAGAAGATGAATGCCAGGAAAGGTGACAGACTTGAAACCCATTCATTGGGACCGTGGCTGGGGTATCTACCCACACACCCACCTCTTTTTAAAGAAAGGCTTCCAGCCAGCATCCATCTCCCCTGAGTGCAGAAAGCCCTGGGGTTGCGAGGCCTGGAAGGCTGCTCCTGCTTGTGGAGCCCCTGAAGCCGCCCAGGCTGTGTGGTTTCCAGAGCAGACGTGGAGGCGGCGCATCTTCGTGCCCTTGCTCCAGCTGCGTGCTCGACCTCAGCCTCCTCCACCCCGCTGGGTGCACGCCGCCGTCCTGGCACCTTCTGCCGGGGTCCTGATCCGAGCCAGTTGTCTAGCGATTTAATTTGGTGAATTTACCACTGCGTCCCAGAGTTTATATTGGCACTTAACAGCAGTAATATGTGTCTCTCTCGCCAAGAACTGACTATTTTCCCGACCAAGATGGAACACCACGCACAAAAAAATAGGTTTGCGAACTAATCTGCCGCCCTGACAAGTGTCATTCACAGAATCGCTGCTGTGGAGCGCACTCGGAATTAAATGAGGTTGGGGTTGTCTGGCCTGGGCCACAGGTGCTTTTGGCCTCTCAGTTAACAAGAGTCTGGGATGAGACACCCTCTCCCTGCAGCCGCAGGCACTTTGAAATCACGCCATCAGTATTCATGGCAGATTCCGCACTTAGAAAAATGGTTTGGGGACGGTGGAGGTCCCGCTCCCTCTTTTTCCCTTCCACTCTCTTCCCTTTTCTGACCTCCCCCTCCTCCTTCCTGGGTGGGTCGTCAGGGTACCCCATCCCCCCTATCCTGCCTCTAATGTTGGAAAACTGTGTATACTTGTATAATGTCACACGGGGAAGTGTCCTCAGCACTCTATCCCCCAGTGCCTGGATGCTTGTTTGAAATTCTGCTTTTAATTGCTTTTGCGTACAAGTTTCATTCAGGTCAACGTCCAGTACCTCTGGGAGTAGAAGCAAGATCTGTCCTTTACACTTTAGTATGAACAGTCTTTGCCCTTGATCTCCTGGGTCTGCCCTGGAGGAGGGCTGCTGATGTAAGGGGTGTGGAGGCTTCTTTAAAACAGCTTTGGTTTTTCTGTTTCATATAAGAGGGGTCCTGAAAATTCTCTTTTCTGCGGAACGTTCTAGATTCTCTCTGACTCAGTGATCTGCTTGGCTCATCCTGAATTGGGAAGCAGAGCAGTCAGACGTGCATGGGCACCAGAGTTGCCAGAAACCTGGATGGAAATGTGGATTCCTGAGCCCCTCCTCATCAGGAGACAGCCGGGCCCAGGGAGCTGCATTCTGCCCCAGCTCTTCCCCAGCTGAAGGCCCTGCTGCAGGACACACCCAGCACACTTGGTCACACCCCACCTCAGCTTATGGTTTAGGGGAGTCCCAAACCGTCCTGAGGTTAGGGTGGGCCGTGCAATAAAAACTACTTCTAACTGAAGAAGCACTTGCTGGTTCCTGGTTGGCATCTGACTGTGGAAGGTCTGTCCTCACATTTCAAGGTCAAGTGTTGGCTGAAGCATCCTCCAGCCGAAAAGGAAAGCAAAGCACCTTTCCATTTGAGGAATTGGCTCCCCTCTGGCAAATACCTCCCACGTAGCTTAATATTAATTTAGGGAATTCAGTCTTGTGCGGCTCCACTGGACTAGATTGGAAATCTGATCGTGCCATTTCTGTTCTCCGATTCCCTGAACACCTGAGATGGCTCCCACCCCAGCCCCCAGAGGTGGCCGGAGTGGCGCAGGTGTGCGCTGGTGTACAGAGCCACTCTCCCGCTCCTGATTAAGTGGTGTGAGGGAGTAAAGGAGCCCCACATCGCTTCACACCCATCTCTGCCCATCCTGCACGCCCACCGCTTGAGATTCCCCACAGCCCCAGCCTGCTCTGCAAGGCAGAAAGAAATATGACCAGGCAAGTTGAGAAAATAAATTAAACTAAGTGTCAACTTTTCTTGTTTCTCTCCTCATTATTAAGAGACGGAATGGGGCTCGTTTATCAAGCAGGGGAGAAATTAATTGACACGGCTTTAATATCATGATGTCTGGCGTGTCTGGTCACATTCCTTCATTTTTTGGAAAGGCATTTTATTATAGTTTACAGCAACCAGCTGCCAAACTACTGGTGTAAACGAGGAAGCAGGTGCATGAAGGATGCCATGATGCCACCCTGAAGGGAGGGAGGTGGGGGGTGCTCCAAAGGGAGGTGTGGCTTGCTGGCTCCTGCCAGGAGGAAGACGGGGGGCTGGAGGAGAGGGGTGTCTGCAGGCCCCTCCAAATGCATCGCAGGCTTCTTTGGTCACTGCTGATGGGAGGTAGCAACATCTCCCTCCAGTGGCTTCCAGGCTGGAAGTCTTTGTCCTGACCAGCTTTGTTCGGCCCCCTATGCTGAGTCCTGGGCAGAGCATGGGTCAGCCTGCCCACCCCTGTTCTTAATAAGGCCCTGGGGCTGCTGACTCCCTCGGGGCTCAGTTTGCTGCCAGAAGTCTTGGGTATCCCAGCCCTACTTTTGTGGTCAGGATCCAGAAGCTTCAGAGATGCCCCTCACCCCATGCCCAGTCAGGTTAGACTGACCAAGGGGATACCTCCATTATTTTCTATGTGAACGTCTTTTTTACGTTGTTTCTCTGACATGCTCAGTCCCCCCGCCTGCCTTTCTGCCTGGGAATCAGGCAGCAGGGAAGGGACATCCAGTCTTCGGCCTCTCTGCTGGGTGGCCGGGGTGAGGGGCTCTTGCCCCCTCCATACACGTTCCAGCAGGGAAGTGTGGTGGACCAGGTGCAGGACAAGTTAGTCCACCTCACGTAAAGCAGGGCACTCGATGGGGAGGACACAGGGCCCACCGGGCCTCAGTCCCTCATCTGTTCAGTGGGAGCCATCCTTAATGGAGTGAGGGTGGTGAAGACTGAGTGAAGAATAGCTGCTCAACAAGTAGACCCACCTTCCTTTGTGACATTGTCATACAGAATGGGAACTGATTGTAAGTGGTCACCTCTGGACTGAGAGATAACTGAGACCTGAGAGATAACTGAAGGAATCCCGTCCCTGACTGTTGGGAAATGACCTTCCTGCCTCACTGAAGTGCACATAGCAGCTGGGTGGGAAAGCAGACCCAGCCTCCCTGACACCCCAGCTGGTGCCCAAGGCTGCACATTCAAAAATGCTGGGAAATGCTCTGAGCAGCTGGAACTGGATTCTCCTCAGTCGGGGCATTGCCAGAGCGGCTGGCGTCCACGAGGTGGCCTGGAAATCTCTGAGTTGAGGAGGTGGGGCAGCCAAGGTGAACGATGCTGGAAGCCCATCTATCTGGGGGTGGACTCTGAAGAAGCGTGCAGACCACCGAGCCTCATGGCCCAGCTCACCCCTGCTCCCCTCTCTGAGCCACATGGCCACCAGACCCATCTTGGAACATTATGATCTCAGGTCAGACAACCCGCTGCAGAAAAGCAGGGTGTGGGGACCGAAGTACGACTCCTGGGTTCAGCCCCTGGTCTGGTCTGTGTGGCCTCGCATCGCGATGGACAAGCCACTGAACTGTGCCGAGCGGTTGAGCATGTGACAGGGAAGGAGTCTGCCTTGCCTCCTGCTGGGTTGCCTTGGGGACCAGCTAGGATGAGGGGTGAGAAGCATTTTAAAACCAGAGAATTCTCCCCAGGCCCATACCTGAGGGATTCACGTTTATGCAGAAGCAACCCATGAATATCGGTGCCTTCCCCAGCCCGGGCCTTCCAGCGGGACAGGGCAGGTGGCATGTGCTCTAACTGCTCCTACATTCTCACACCTGAAATTCCATGTGGGCCACTCGGATGAACTTGACAATCTGGGGTTTTCTCCCTCCTTCTTTCCCTCCTTTACCCAGTGTGTTAAGTCAGGCTCCCATCGATTCCCACTGAAGGAGCGTCAGGCCCTGATTGCCTATTAGTGTTCATTGACCTATATGATAAGAGAAGAAAATTATTTTTGAGGTTAGGAGGAGGCTGTTTCTGTCTTTCCCTCCCTGATCTTAAAAAAAAAAAAAAATCTCTTTTAAGTCAACCATTGGACATTTCTCCATGACTCTGGAGCAGGTCGTTTTAATTTTGAGGTATCTTGTTTTCAGATTTCTGGTCTCTTCTTGTGTGTGTGTTTTATAGCCTTGTATTGTTCCGATGAATATTCAGTTTTGTGTATTTAAATAAAGGGGAAGAAGGTTTGACTCTTAAATGCTTATCTCTTAAATAGAGCTTACTTGTTAGTTTCCAATAATAGCTTCATTCAGGAGAATGCTAGAATTTTGTTTTTAAATGGTCCTTGTCAACTGCTACCCTACTTATGTCTGTTCTGAAATCCCTTTGTGTTGGGAGTTAACCTCACCACCTTCTCCGCCTCCAGTTCTGCTGACCTCTGGAGCCACTCAACAGTGTGGGGTGCAGTTAAGGTGGGGGTTTCTGGAGAGGCTGCCCAGGTGCTGGGGACATTTGCTGCTCTGATCTGTTGTCCTCCAGGCTTTGGCCCTGACACCTGCCCCTCTGTATTGTCAGTCTCTGGGGCGCCTCTCTCTTCTTGGTGGCGGCTTGGGAGAGTTTAAATACCTGGGGGGTCTCCGGCTCCAGCGTGGTGCCTTATTGCCATGGCAGAAGGAAAAGGGAGCAGGCGGTGTTCACAGGGGCCCTGCAAAGGGTGTGAGCCCCTGTCAATGCTCATGGATCAGAGTCCTCGCCCTGGCAGGGACCCGACTCAGGGTTGTACCTGCTTTGAGAGGCCCAGAGAGGCCATGGGACTCTCCAGGGGCACATAGTTCATCTGGCGCTTGCTTTTGAGTAAGGACAACCGTGTTTCTTTGTGCTGGCTACTGTGTCTTAGTTCGATGGGCCTTCAGAAGACTCCATCTCTGATTCTCTTCTGGGAGAATGGCAGGGGATCTCTCTCACTTGATCATCACTTCCTGCCCACCCCACCCCGCCCCCCACCCTCCCAAGGCTGGTGTCGAACCTGTACACCCAGCGGTTGGTTCAGAAGAGCATGAGGCCTGGAAAACAGTGTGAACGGAGCCAGACACAGAAGGACAGACAGATACTGTGTGACTGAATGCATATGTGGTACCTGGAAGAGGTGAATTCAGTGGAAGTTACCAGGAGCTGGGAGAGGGAGACGGGAGCTATTATTTAATGGGTGCAGAGTTTCAGTTTGGGATAATGAAATAGGTTTAGGGATGGATGGCAGTCGGCTGCCTTCATTCCACCCTTAACATGGTTAAGCTGGTAAATTTTATGTTACGTCTGTCTTAACGCCATTAAAAAAAAATTATTTCAAAGAAGAAAAAAGACTACCACTGAACATGGGTTTTCTCACCACCAGCCTCCCTCCCAAATTTCTGACCCCACTGTTTTTGTCCTCCACTCCTCAGTTTCATTTATTTGGAGGTGGTTTGCTACTGAGTTACTAATTCATTGGAAATGATAATACACCTGTGAAATAAAAATGATTACACGTTAAGGAATAACACTTATTGATAATTAAGAGTTTCATTGCTTCTTTCCTTCCCCAAATGGAATAAATAAATATTTTAGACATAATCAAGTTCGTTTTCTCCCTTCAGACCCAACACACAGGGATGTTGAGATGATATAGATCTTTAAAATCCTGCGAACGAGTCTTGACATCACTGAATTGTTATGCATCCAGGGTGGACGGCTTGAAGTCCAGGCTTTCTCCTTTAATCAGGAAATTCATTTTTGTGATACTCTCGTTTGAGCGCTGTGGGGTTGGGGACGGGACAGGCAGGGAGCGCACGGGAGCCAGAACCTGAAATGCTGGAGGTAGGCCTGTGCTGCCCCTACAGTGCTCTGCGTTTCACTTCCTGTCCCTCTGCTCCGCTGCCCGCCCTCCTGCCTGGGTGTGATGGCACACAGTAGGATCTTCGGCAGCAGAGTTCTGAATGGTAGGGGCTCGAGGTTTGGTGCTTTGCACAGTAGGTCAGGAAGGAGTTGGGTGGCGTGGAAACACAGTATCCAGGGGGGCTCAGCCTTGGGCTGCACAGTGGCTTGACACACCTGGCCCCTCTCCCACGGTCAAGTGTGTTTCAAACCAGGCTGTCCTTGGCTGTGCAGTGGTGTCTTTCGCTGGCCCTGACTTCACATTCTGTTCCAATCGCCAGGATGGGTTTTGATCATGCATCTACATGCCTGCCTTCTGTCCAGAGTGGCATAATTGGCAGGTCAGCTGGAAGGGGGTGGTGTGTGGCCCACCTCTTTGGGGGTAGCTGAAGCCTGTAACTCACTGCACTAGGGTCCTGTGGCTGCCATAACAAATGACCACAGTCCTGGTGGCTCCAAAGAGCAGAAATTGACTCCTTTACAGTTGGAGGCTGAGGCTGTCCTCCCTCCAAAACCTATGGGAGACCATCTCTCCTGGCCTCCTCCTGTGTCTGGTGGCTCCAGCTCTTCCTTGGTTTGTGGCTGAATCACCCCTTTCTGGCCTACCTTCACATGCCCTTCTTCTCTGAGACTCAGTGTCTCTTATGAGGACATCTATCGTTGGATTTAGGGTTCACTCTAAATCCAGGATAATCTCTTCTCAGGATCCTTAATTATTTTTAAAAAAACCTTTTTTAAAAAAAAAAAAAAAAAAAAAAAAAAAGTCTTATTTGTGTTTGTGTGTGCCAAGGATTAGGACATGGATATCTATTTGGAGGGCCACGTTGCAGCCTCTAACCCACCCTCCACTATTTAGCAGTGAGATCCCTGAAGAATTGGCCCACCTGGGCTTGTTTTTTTTTTTTTTTGCAAGGTACCTGGGTTTGGGACCGGACTGGAGGGGTGGCCTTCAAAGACACATGAGACCCATGGGCTAGAAGTGAGGGACATCAGAGAGGAGTGAGGTCTGTCCTAGGAGAAGCTTTCTCCAAGGGATCCTCTGACTCAAGTTTGCTGGGTGGTTTTTTTGTTTCCAGTACTGGGGATTGAACCCCGGGTCACTCTCCTACGAGCTGTGCCCCCAGCCCTTTTTATTTTTTATTTTGAAACAGGGTCTTGGTAAGTTGCCCAGGCTGGCCTCGAACTTGTGATCTTCTTGCCTTGGTTTCCCAAGTTGCTGGGGTTACAGGCATGCACCACAGCGAGCCTTTTAAAGAGCAAACTGCCTAAGAATCATGTTGCTTTGCGCGTCCTCAACAGTGTTGGCACAGACAGGGGCCAGGCAGTGCAGGAGGAGGGCGCTGTCAATCTGGAGGCAAATCAGTGACTCACCTGGAATAGCAAGACACGGTCCCTAGAGGCACAGAAATGGCTCCATCGGCCATTTACTCGGCACAGTGTGTACTAGGCACTCTCCATCAGCCTGGGACCCGAAAAGAGGCTCCAGTCCTGCCCTTGTCCAGGGTGCTGTGTCGAGTCAGTGCTGGCCCTTCTCCCATCCTCTGCAGGCCTGCCCCTCCTCCCCATAGATGAGAAGGTATTCACCCCTTCTCCTAGGGCTCCTTAGGATCTGGGCTCCAGGAGGGTGGGCAAGAGGAGAAGGGGCTAACCAAAGAGATGCAGGGGAAGGACCCTCTCCCTGGACGGGACTTCTAACCTGGTGGTTTTAAGGCCCCTACCACCTGGGCTTCCTGAAGCAAACCCTGGGCTGGGGAGTTGAGCATCGTTAGGAACCTTCAAAGGAGGCAGGGGAGCAGACACACAGAGCAAAAGAAATGTTTTGGGTGCTGCGTCTGGGTGCAGCATGTCTCCAAAGACCAAGGAGCAGAACCAACAGTAGCGCTGTGGCTTTTTCTCCAGGGAGCTGGTCGAGGAGGACAGGGGGGTGAACCTGGAGAAAGGTTCATTTCACTCAACTCCATCATGTCTAACGCCTGCTCAGGCCTCAGAGGTAACTGAGGACCCAGCTTTTGCCAGTGATAGCATGTGAAACTTGCCCTCATTGAGCCCCTGTAGCAAATGCCCATGTCCTCCTTATGGAAGGTCAGACGTCCACCTCGTGTGTATAATGATCTGGTGTGTGCACTGGGAGCACTGGCCCAGCATTTGGTGGGTGGTAACCTCTGGCACATACTGAAGGTCATGATTGCTTTTGTGCGTGGTCCTAGCCTTCTGTTTTACTGGAGGTTGAGAGAAGAGTGGTCGTCTAGTCCTAAAGAATCTTGTAGAGCCTGCAGGAGCTGTGACGTAAGAGCTCCACGTATCAGCACCTCGTATTGCTGACAAGGTGTGCTGAAGTTGGATGTGTGAGCCAGAAGGGACTTGAGAGGTGCCCGAGATCTCCACCTTGGGTCCCAAGTTGAATGGGAAGCATCTGTGTTTTCCTCCTTGACAGAAAGCACTGTGAGCATAATACAAAAAGTCATTTGGATTTTTATCTTCCTGTTTGGTGTGTCAGGCATTGAATTCAGCCAGCTTTGGATCCTTGGGGAGGAGAGTGTTGTGAGGGCTGCTCTATCAGAGGACCCCGGCTTACCAACAGCAGGAATTTCCCAGCAGTTCTGGAGGCTGGAGCTCTGAGGTCAGGGTACCAGCATGGTTGGTTCTGGTGAAGGCTCGTTTCCTGGCTTAGAGAAGGCCACTCTCTTGAGCCTCGCTTGGCAAAGAGAAAGCTAGCTCTCTTGTGGCTTTTGATAAGGACACTAAGCTCCTTTGTGAGGGCTCCATCCTCATATCCTCACGGTGGAATCAATTCCCAAAGGCCCTACCTCCTGATGGGATCACTCTGGGAAGTAGGACTTCAGCATATGGACCAGGGGACTGAGACACGGATGGACAATAGTCCATTCAGCCCCTAGCAGGAGTCCTGTGAATCCTGATTTGGGTTTGGGCACCCAGTGTCCAGTCCCACCACCTTAATTTTTTTTTTTTTTTTTGAACCAGGGATTGAACTCAGGGACACTCGGCCACTGAGCCACATCCCCAGCCCTATTTTATTTAGAGACAGGGTCTCACTGAGTTGCTTAGGGCCTCGCTAAGTTGCTGAGGCTGGCTTTTGAACTCTCAATCCTTCTCCCTCAGCCTCCCAAGTTGCTGGGATTACAGGTGTGCGCCACCGCGCCCGGCTCCACCACCTTAATTTGCAGGTGCATAATGTGAGGCTGAGAGGGGAAGGGGCTTTGCAGATAACAGAGACAGGATGCACAGTCGCAGCTGGAACCCAGGCCCTCTGGCTCCCCGGTGCATCTGCACCTCTACCCAGTTTGCTTTCCCGTGTTCGTGCTAGCACTGCGCATGTTCCTTCCCACGCAGGGCGCGCCCCTGCGTGTGAGACCGTGTAGGACCGACGTGCTTACTTAGTGGGGTCACAGATGGGGCTGCATGCTGGAAACGCGGTCGGGGGTGGGAAGAGAAGAAAGGAAGGGGCAGGAGGGTGGAGAGAGGCACTCAGGATGCTGAGCCACGGTCGCCTGCCAAAATTCTTCAGTGCAGCTTGTCTAGCAAAGCCGGTCTCCAGCCGAGTAAATACAGTGGATAGCTGACGGCTGACAGCAGGCATCAAACAGCCTTAAACTGCCCCAAATCCGCAGCTCTTTTGAAGCGGCAGTAGAAAAAGGATGCCTGCGCAGAACAGAGGCCTGCAACTTTTAATAGTTTCTTCCAGGCCTCAGGATGTCCTGATGAGGTATTAGAGGAAGTAATTCAGGAAGAAAAGGACAAATAACCGCCTCCGTCTGGAGGCCGACCCGAGGGCCGACCGTTCCAGCTCCTGGAAGGGGCCAGCGTGGCCCCGCAGTGATGCGCAAGGCCGCCGTTCGCCCACCCGCCCGCCTCTGCGCGCAGAGCCGCGGGGCTCTGACCCTCGTAAATAACAGACAAGTCAATTTCTTGTTTGCTTCGGGGCAGATGTAAACCACACAGTGCCCGCTGCATGTGGTGAAATCATTAACTTTTCCTCGCTGTTGGAAGGGAGCTGGGTACAAATTAGAATCAGTGCCTGGACTTCAAGGCCCTCCCAGGGAGCCGCCCAGCCACCCCATCGGGAGGCTGTCCTGACTGCAGGCTGTCAGAGAAACCCCTGGGGACCTGCCGGGAGCCCAGCTCGCCCCACCTCATTGCTTTCTCTCTTCCTTTTTTCCTTTAGGGTTTGGCTTCGTCACTTTTGAGAATGAAGATGTGGTGGAGAAAGTCTGTGAGATTCATTTCCATGAAATCAATAATAAAATGGTAAGTCTGGAGGGATTGCCCTGAAATGGGACACCCCTTCCCCAGCGCAAGCTGGCTGCACCCACATTGTGTGCGTGTTAGGCAGAGGTGGGCAGGAGGACTGGACAGATTCTCAGGGTTCAGCCCTGCGTGTGGGAGTGGTGTTCACAGCAGGGATCCATAGGCTCTTATACAAAGGGCCGAGTGGTATTTTCAGCTCTGCAGCCACACAGCCGGCTGTTGGAACTACTCATCCTGAGTCATGGCACCGGAGTGTCCATTGGCTGTATACCCCATGAATAAGTGGAGCTGTGTTTCAATAAAGCTTTGTTTATGGACACTAAAATTTCATGGAAGTTTCACGTGTTACAGTTTTTATTTTATCCATGTACTTATTTACTCTTTTCGTGTATGCGATACTGGGGATTGTACCCAGGGCCTCACACGTGCCAGGCAAGCCCTACATCCCCGGCCCACAAAATATTATTTTTGACCATTTAAAGACATAAAAGCTATTTTTAACTCTTGGACCTTGCAGGGACAGACAGGAGGATTGGATGTGGCCGGTGGGTTATAATTGGCTGACCTCTGGTTTACAATGTGCTTTCCATGTTTGTCTGTGAAGGGGGGAGGAGGTAATATCCTAGATAGGAAGTTTACCAAACTAGCTCTCTTTGGGCCCAGCTGGGTAATTAACACCCCACTCCCCTTGTGGTCAATTAGATTGTGTCTGCCTTCATGACCAGCTGCTTCCCTCCCTCCCTCTGGCTCTTTGAAGTTCCTTTTCCTGCCACAGCAGCCTGGGGAGGAGGGAGGAGTTGGACTGTGGGATCTGTGGAGCCCGGAAGGCCTCCCGGAGAAGTGGCCACCAGAGGGCGCCGTGCCATGTGGTGTGTGCCTACTTGCTGTCTCACAAGTCTCTCTTCAAGTTGGGTAGGGGGTAAGAAACCCCTTCTTTGTTGGTTCCCGAATAAAATGGGAGCTCAGCAGGTGTTTCTGAAGCCATCGGCAGGTCCTCTGGAGCATCAGCATTTTGGTTGGCTAGCAAAGCTTCCAGCCCTGGGAGAAGAGGGAGGGCAAATTCACGTTTCAGTCTCTGCTATAACTTTGATATTTTCTCCCTTTTGTCAAAACATTCCTTGCTTCTGAAACATGCATTTAGATATGCGTTGTGTATTGGTCTGATGTGTGTTCACCAACTTTAAATTCAATAATAGAGCTTTTAGTGTGGATAAGATCAAAGCAATCTGCTTAGCATGTGGTGCTACGGGCCTGATTCAATATTTGACTTGCTAATTTTTTCCCAGGGCACTAAAATAATATTGTTCATATTGTTCCTAGCCATCATATGCATCTGAAATGAAAATACTCTTTCTTTGCATACTGCATGTTGGAGGCATCAGTGCATGCTTTAAAACAGTACGGGGGAGGTAAGTGTAGGAATACCACAGGTCCTTTGTAGGCTTTGTCCCCCAGATGCCATTGCCTTCCAGTTGGCACCTTTCTCTCTCAGTAGGTCACTACTTGCTATTTTTAAAACTAGAGAGACAGAGGACTTAAACCTGTGTGGAGTGCCCGGATGCCTTGTTTATCCTAGCCAGAGCATGCTACTGACAGGCTCTGCTGAAGGCTGCTGGACATCAGGGAATAGAAAGAGCAGCAGAGAGCACAGGCAGAGCCCTTCCTGTCCTGCCAGGACTTAACGGTTCACAGGAAAGGCCCGGTGCAGGAAGAGACAGCTCCGTGTGCCACCTTGAATGCAAATGTACAGCCTTTGACTATTGACAGGCTTGGAAGTGAGCCTGAGACCCAGGTGGGGAAGGACTTTATCCTCCTCACTGCTCCAGTGGAGAAAAGGAGACCCGGGATCTGCCCCAGGGCTGCCCAGATAGTGCAGGATCATAGGTCTTGAGCTTCCTGGCTGCCAGATGAACTGTACAGTTGTCTGAGCGTGGGGTGGAGGGCAAACCCTAGGTGACCAAGAGAAGCCAGAGAAGTTTGCAATCATTTCTCCTCCACTCACAGTCTGTGCCTCTTCTTCCAGTCAGGTGGACATTGGCTATGGCAGGTGTGGGTCACTGGTGACTCTGGTTTAAGAGTTTTTGTTTCCTTTTGAATTTGGGGCTAGTACTTGCTCTTTAGAGGTAAGCCAAAAATGGAAGTAGGCAAAAGAAAGAAGTGGGGCAAAGTGACTAAGATCCCCAGCCCAGCCCCACCAAGTATGAGCTCCAGGGGAAGAATTTAGAGGTAGGCCCCTGGACATAAAGGAAAGCAGGACTAGTAACAGTGCCACTTCTTTGGGTTATTGGAGGTTGGATATGCTGTGAACAAAGGGTTTTGCACATGGCCTGCCCCGGGGCACAGGCTTGATGAACGTGAGCTCTTGCCATCATCCAGGTCACCTGTCTGAAAGACCTTCCTCCAGCCAGCTCACCCTGCTTTGGAAAAGGGTGGGTTTGAAAGGGGATTGGTAGAGGAGCCTGCATCGTGAGTTGCTTTGAATTTTCTGCTGAGACCCAAAGAAGGAAATGCATTTAAACTGTGCTATGGGCAGAATTCAAATGAGAGATCCGGAAAGGCAGAGAATTCAGAGACCACCAGCCAGGAGCCCTGGTGGCCGCCAGAATGTTTATAGTGTGTTTGGTGCACTGGAAGGTGCTATGACACTGGAAAGGCCAGTCTCCTCCAGCCCTCGCTATCTCCCTGGGTTTCAGAGGAGCTGGCAGGTGGTTGAGCCCCTCTTAGCATCCTGCAATTGAGGTTATTCTCATATTCATGGTAGGACAGGTCTCATTGCCAATGAGTCACAGAGATTGAACTTGAATCCTGGTCTTTGATTCAATCATGTGTGCCCAGCACTTGGTAGACGATGAATAATTGTGGAATGAATAAAGGATTCATTGAGGGTTCACATGACAGTGAGGCACATCATAGCTACTAAAGCCATTTCTGGTCTAATTCAGTTGGTTGGTAAGCCTCCCAGACATTTTAGAAATGGAGGGCCTTTCTGTATCATCCAGCCAACCAGAACAGGCCCTACTGCTCCTGCTTGGTGAGGCCCAGGATAGCTGTCTTCTGGAAGCTGGGATCACAACTCCTTCCCCTCACTCCCTGTGCATGCCCTACTTCAAGGAGGTGTAGTCTTCAGGGTTGGGCAGGGGGATGTCCAGAAAGACCCCACATGATACCTTCTCACACAGGGATTGCACAAAAGCTAACATTTTCGGCTGCAGGTGACATACTCTGCTCAACACTTTATGCATCTTATTTGATAATCACATCCACTCTGATGTAGGTACTAATCATTATCCCCATTTTACAGATAGGCAAGGCAAGGCAGAGAGAGATTGCAAGCTCACACAGTCAGCAAGCGGCAGCCCCAGAATTCAGGGCCTGAAAGCCATATCCAGAGCTCAAGTGTGTATTCCAAGGCTATACTTCATCTCTGGGCTGAAGGAGACGCTGAAGTTCCTCTTGTTGGGCTCTGGGCCTTTCATGGCCACTGAGCATCCTTTCCTTTCCTTTCCTCCTCAGCCATATTGTGACCCATGTGGTTCCTCGATCTTCTAGAAGGTCAAAGGAGACAGGCTCACTTGGGGCCAGATTCCTGGCTAGGGAGAAGGGCTGAGTTTGAGCTCAAGGGGTCCCAGTCAGCCACAGATCTCCAAGCTTCTTCCTTCACTGCCCCAGAGGTGGGAGGCAAGGGACAGGGGGAGGGAGCCACCAGCCACCTGAGCTCAGGACCCCACCCAGCAAGAGCTGAGACTCAGCCCCAGCCAGAGGGAAATGCAAATGTGGCTCTTTGTCAATAAACACACACAAATGTACTCCTGGAGCCGCCTTGCTTGTGACCCTCATGACCCTCTGAGAGGGGTCCTCTCTGGCCACTCCATGAGCCCCATTGCGGGTGCAGCTAATAATGCCTCCCGCCGATTTCCCCTGATTGAAGCAGCCCCTGAGCAGCAGGGACACTTGCTTGATTAGTCGCCAGAGCCCAGCCTTCAGGCAGCCTCCCAAGGAGCCAGGCAGCTGCAGGGAGGGAGGTGGGAATTGACAAAGAGCAAGCTCCAGGTTTCCTCAGAGGCCTGCACAGCCCTCAAAATGTCGTCAGGGAGGCGACACCACCCTCTTTGGGTGGAAACTTGGGGTCCAGTTTGAAAGGTGCCTGAGTAGGGCCTTCTAGACTTGGTTCGGCAGAAGGGACTGGTGTTTACGGGCCATGCCACCTCCTGTCCGTCTTCACAGGATGCTGTGTAGGGGTCCTGTTCCCCTTTAATGTGGGGCATTACAGCTCAGAGCGAAGAAGGGACTTCGTGTAGGACAGTTCTGAGTGGCAGCGCTACAGTGAACCTGTACCGGTGTGGCTCCATTCTCTGCCCTTCCTGCTACACCCTGCTGCCATCTTGGCAAACTTAATACTTAAAGCCTGGGTTTATATGACTGAATATAAAGAAGAAATTTTATTTGCTTCATAGAAAGACTCCTTTAGAATTCCTTTAGCCCTTTTTCTTACTCCTGTAAGGTGGTCAGGTTTTACAGAAATTTGCTAAGCAACTGGTGGGTACAGATGGTTTGGTTGCCTGTTGTTTTGATAGGAAAGGAGGCCTGGCCCTGGGGGTCCGTGTGTGGACATGTCCCAGCAGTTTGGCCAACTCTAGAAGCTGGCCTGGGTCCACCCAGACCCTGAGTCAGGAGCTGCATGCTGACAGGCCCCCAGTGATTTGTGTGCACATTAAAGTCTGAGAAGCGCCAGGCGAGGATCGTTGCTAATGATGGATAACGTGGGAGTGGTGGGTAATAAATCCTTCATCCAGCGTCAGAAGGAAGGTAGCTGGGAGGGAGGGGAGTGTGGAGCTGGGACGAGCCTGGCCTCTCTGGGCCTGGCACTGGATCCTCAGGCCCCTCCAGTGCTCTCAGCAGAGACCAGCTGTCCCAAGGGAGCACCAGTCTGCTCATCCCCCGAGCATCAGGATGTATGAGGCACAGCCATGGGCTGGTTCCTCTGGATAAGGTGCCCATGTCCTTGTCCCCTCGTTGGGACCTGCTGGGTCATGTAGAGGCACTGAGAGCTTTGGAACCCAAGCCTGAATCTGAGGGTCCACCACTGATTATTCTGTGACCACCACTGAGTCCCCAACATGTCTGCATCTGGTTCCTTTTCTGAAAATGATAAGCATGGGGGTTGCTGCCTTTTACAGCTCGTTTAAGGCCTTGATTTGGGTCCTGTCTCGCCTGCTCAGTTGCTTCATCTGTAATCTGGAAGTCTTGGGAGAGTCAGCGGTCCTCTAAACCCCTTGGTAACAGCAAGTGACCTCCGTTTGGCCTAAGCCAGGGGGCAAGAGACTTTCTGTAAAGGACCAGATAGTAAATATTTGAGACTTTGAGTGCCATATGGTCCCTGCACAGCTATTCAACTCTGCCATTGTAACCAAACAGAACCACAGACAATATGCAAATGAGCGGGCGTGGCTGTGTTCAAATAAAACCTTATTTACAAAAACAGGCGGCAGCCAGCCCGATTTGGCCTGCTGGCCATGGTTTGCAACTCTGGGCCTAAACCAATCAAGCAGGAAGCTAGCCAGTTTCAGGCACTCCTTCTCTCCAGGAGCCAGGTTCACTATTGAATGTTTTATTAGTCAGAGGCAAAGAAGAGGTGGGTGCCCCAGACAGACCCTGGGGTCTGGGATAGCAGTCTGTGGGAAGCTTAGTTCATTGATTCTTAGGCCCCCCAGCCCTGAGCAGAAGGAAGTCCAGCACAGGGTTGCTGCCAGCTGAGAGGCCTTGCTGGCCCAGAGCTCTGCAAACCCTCCCACAGTTCACGGCCACTTTGTGACCTTGGGCAAAGCAACTTCCTGTTGGTCAGGCTCCCTAGCTGCCCGTCTTATAAAAAGGGGCATTGTTAGTTCCTCTCTCAGAGAGCAGTGACTTAGGGCTTGTAGAGGGTTTGGAACAGGGCCAGGCCACGGCTTCCTTCACCAAGGGACAGATGTTTAATGTGGTCACCCAGTTGTTAGAATCATCCTGAGTGAACAGATATAGAATCCCTGGGAGGGAGAGAGGGAGGTCCTTGACAGGTGATAAGAAGTGAGTAGTATGCAGGCCGCGGGCCCAGGTAGGGCTGGTCTCGAGTCCCCCATGTGGGAGGAGTGGGGTGTGGGCACCATCAGCGCCTCTGGTCGGAGGTGATCCTGGGAGGGGAGGCACATATCTGGAGCAGAGCAGGAGTGTCCTAAGATGAGATCTTCTAGATCCCAGAAAGCTGAGTCATACTCTTCTGCCAAATCGTCCTTTGGGGAGGTTCCAGAAAAAAACACTCAGAAGCAAAGCCTGGGGAGATCTCAGGCCTGCCCTCTTCTGCTAAGGGAACACCTGGTGACTGAGCCTCAGACAGGGCTCTGGAGAGGGAGGGCCGGAGGATGAGCAGGCAGAGGAGCTGGCCTCTGGATTTCGGGCATATAGTGCTGGGATGAAGGAGGAGTCATCTCAGGCCAGGGTGGGCACGTAGGCCCCGGCCCCTGGCAGAGTGCCAGGTGACTGGGCTCCCTCCACATTCCACAGATGGACAGTTTGGTTGGGAACTAGCCCAAAAGTGGTGCTTGGTGGGTGGGGTGATGTGGGTGGGATTAACTGGGTGTCTGTGTTCACCCTCCTATTTGTAGCATCATTCTCACTCGTGAGCTAATTTTAGCCATCCATTCTGCTTCTGTTGCCATTTATAAAATGAGAATGTCAAATGCAATATTAAACAAGCGGGATGAAGGCAGAAAAGGAAATGCCAGAGAGGCATTTAATAAATGAATCCCGTGTTTACATGGAGAGGAGAGATCCTATGCCCACGCAATGCACACGCGTGCGTGCTCGGGCTGTTTGTGTACAGGTGGTGTTCATGGGAGCAGAGTGATTGTGTGTTGGGACCCCTGGAGGAGGGGCCCAGGGAGCCAGGTTGGGGGTGGTCAGTGCGTGCTGCTCTTTAGGCAGAAGTGATTTGGCCCAAGGGGGGGGGCGCCCAGGTTTGAGTTCTAGCCCATGATTTAATGCAGAGGGAGGCATGGATGGGTGGGTGTCCTGCACCTCTGGGTTTTGCATACCTGCTGCCAATGGCTGCCCACCCCCTACTCCCAGGTCCAGGAAGAGCAGAGAGACCATTGGAGGGGGCTCCCCCTTCTCTTCTGCCCTTCCCTACAGCCTGGGACTTTGATTCCAGGTTCTTCCTTCAGCTGCCCCCACCACCCCATCCACCAACGTCCACAGAGGGGCGAGCCTAATGCTTAAGTTCTCTGTCTTTTAAATAAATTGAGTGGGTCTCTGGCAAAGCCCAGCATGGGCCGGGGTAGGCGCCCATTTCCTCTTCTGGCAGGATTGGGCCCCTGCTGGAGGCTAAGGTTTCTTTTCACTTTGAAATGCCCTTGCAGGTGCCCAGAAATGAAGAGAACAGCTGCTGCTGCCACCGTCAGCTTTTTCCCCAAATATTGCAGCCTGCAAGGCTGCCTTGGCACACCTTGCTGATGCATGGTATGGGGACTCCCTGGCCAGAGTGTGGGGGAGGTTGAGACAAGGGCTGGCTGTGGGGAAGGGGCAGCTGCTCTCTCGCCTCCTCTTCACTCCCATCTCTTATTGTGTGTGAACACCTGGGCTGTGTGTGGAGCAGGGTCAGGGATGTCTTGGCCAACTTTGTGCAGGGTGAGCACTGCAGGACAGCCCTCTGGGGTAGGTGCCATGTCACTGTCCCTTACAGATGAGAACACTAAGTGCTCAGAGAAGTTAGCTGCTCCTAGTTCAGAGAGGTGGCAGGTACAGCAGGAGTTAAAGCTGGGAGGCTTAACCCCTGGGGTCACCACTGCATGACAGACAAGGCTCCTGCCTGCCCTCAGATTGGGGCAGAGTGGGGGGATGCAGTTAGTGGTGTCTCGGACAGTGTTGGGGACCACCACCTCTTCTCTACCTATTGCCCCAGCTCTGAGCACTCTCCAGGGAAGCGCCACATCCCCATGTTCCTGGCCATGTCACACCCAGCCTGCCTTCCTGGTAGATAGTAGGTGCTTAATGTTATTGGTTTATGACCTACTTCACTTTGTCATTACTGACTTTAATAAAACACTAAGCAGAGGAAACAGTGAATGAAATTAATTCTCCAAGTGGTGAGGAAATTAATTCTGGAAGCTGGAGTCGAGAATGGCTTTGTGGGAGAAACAGCATCCAGTTGGGCCTGGAGGGCCTGGAGACAAGGGATGGAAGGGCAAGACCCAGAAGAGGAAGCAGGGGTTTGGAAGCGGGGGGACCTGCAGTTGAATCCTGGGTGTGCCTTGTGACTGTGGGCAGGTCACTCCTTGAAACCTCCGTTTCCTTGTCAACAGGGGGCTTATGATGCCGAGGAAATGAGGCCTCAGTGCAGGGAGGGAATGGACAGCAGGAACATCCCCTGAGGACCCTGTGTACCTGGCCCTGTGCTTGATGGTCACTGTGTGTGTTAGATAACCTGTGACGCTCTCTCGCATGTTGTGGGCACACACCGCTGCGCACACGCTTGCAGGGATGTTGTGACTTCATAGCACGTGGGTCGGCCACAACAAACTCTGCTCCTTCCTTCCCAGAAGGATCCTGCTGAGTCAAGATCCTAAATCCCACAGGTCTCGATGCTTGTCACAAATCGGTCTGGGCTATTTGTGACAGGTATGTGTCCTCTGAAGACAGATGTTCCTGCTGGCCGCCACTACTCCTGTGCTGGCATTTCTCCATTGCTGTGTGCACCACAGACTCTGGGGGTCCATCCCCACCAGGTGCCCAGGTGCTTGGCCTCCTGCTGGTCCCTGACCACTAGGGCAGTGCCTCTTGCATGCTGCCTGGGGAGGGAGGAGAGGGACAGAATACAGAACTCTCTTGCACTCACCTTCCAGGGTCACCAGGGCCAGCTGGGAAGCCCAGCTGAGTTTGTAGAGGGCAGAAAGGCTGGTGCCACGGGAGAGAGATACTGGGGAATGTCAAATGTCCTTCCCCTGCCAAGTTCAAGGGCTGGGTCTTCTCCAGCATAGATGTCAGGATTTTCAGGAGTGAAATTGCTATCCCTCACCCTGACCGATGACTGTCTCAAGGCCTCGCCCCTCCACAACCCCATACTCACCTGGTTGTGACTCTCTCCTGCCTCTGACCCTGGATGAGAAGAGCATCTCAATGGATTTGGAACCTTGGGACTGAGAAGAGGTGACCTAACTCTGAAGGTCACACAGAGTAGTGGCCAACATGTATCTCAAGCAGGAACATCATGTACAAAGAAGAGAGCCTCAGGTCCTGCCTTTCCTGGGGGGAGGTGTCTTTGGGTGTGCCACCCCTCACATGGGTGCTCCATACTCACCTCTCTGCCGCTGGCCTGGCGGGTTTCCTGGTTGTGAGACCTGAGCACCTGCATGGGCCCCGTAACTGTTTGGGTTAATGGATTTGCTCTTGCTGTCTTGAAACTCTTAGCAATTGTGAGCTAGGCTCCTCATCTTCATCTGTAGCTGGCCCTGCTCGGGGGCACACTCTGGGCCAGGCACAGTGCAGCCCTCCCTGGTGGAGAGGAGCCTGGCTCAAGGAGCTCCCCTCGGTGTGACTTCCTTGCCCTGCAAGTTGCTTGAGGGCAGGTCTCTGAATCTTGGTAATGAACCTGTAAGAGCCCCACAGAGGATCTTGCTTTCTGAGGGGGATTTCTCAGAGATGGACAAGGAGGGCAAGAGGGAGTAACTAGGAAGAAGAGAGGCCGAGGCCATTGTTGTCAAAGGCTGGTGGGGGAGTGGCCGTGTTTGGCCTCCAGAGCAGGGCTGACACTGCTGCCTCTGGCTTTGGGACTCTAGGCCAGGTCCTGAGTCTTTGCACTTGGGTGTCATCTCCTCTCCCTTCTGCCATCTCTTTGGACTAAGCTAAGGATCTAATGGCAAGAGGAGGTCTCAGTCAATGTGGGGCTTCAGAGAAGCAGTGTTCACCTATAGTCCACCAGAACTGAGCGGGGAGGAGATGCAGTTTGATCCTGAGGCCAGGTCAAGCCTTTGGGTCTGTCACGAAGTGCCATGAAAGGAAGGTACCACCTTGGAAGCCACAAGACACCCTCCTCCTGAGTCTTCACCTCCCCCAAGAGGCCTGGGCCTCTGCTCCCCTCCCTTCCCTTCAGCCAGACAGTCAAGGTCGATGTCTGTGCACTGGGGAATTCTATCCTTTGAAATAGGCCTCTCTCTTCCTGGAGGAGCAAATAGTTTCTAACAGGACCTGTTTGCGGTGAGAAATGAAGCTGTAGACACAGGCCTCTTCAGGCCAGACAGAGCCTCCTTGTCTTGGGGTGCATCAAGGCCACGGGTACAGCGCTTGGGTTTCCTGCTAGCCCCCGGGGCTGCATGCTTACTGGGTGTAGAGACCAGGGAAGACAAAAGCCTTTTCACTTCCCAGAGCTTGGCATTCCTCTCAGACTGCCCACCTCTTCCCAAACACACCCTGGCAGTGAGCTTGCCTCTGCAGGGCCTTCAGATTGCTTGGGCAAGAGTGGCCACTCAGAGTGCCTGCAGGGAAGCCATGCCCTCAGAAGCTCCAGCACCTTCCCTGAAAGCCAGTGTCAAACATCCCCTCAGGGAGAGGGTGAGTGCAGCGCCTGCTCCCCTGGCATGAGCCGTGGGTGTAGAGAGACTTGGGTTCAAATCCCAGCCCTGCCGCACATGTACTGATCTGCACTATTGGCTGGTGTCTGAAATCTGGGCCTTGGTTTCCTGTTCTAGAAGATGAAAATACAGCTGTAAAGGGCACTGTTGGGTTCATTGATAAAAATGGGAATATGGAAGGTAAATCATTGTATCAGCATTAATTGTTCTGAGATTGATAACTCAGCTGTAGTTAAATGAGAAAATGCCCTCCTGTGTAGGATATGCCAACCATGATGTGTGCAACTTACTTTTAAATGGGAAATAATATACACCTATGGATATAGAAATAGTGTGCAAATAATAAGGTAAAAGTGACAAATGTTAGCAATGGATGAATCGGGATGAAGAGCACACAGTACAAGCCCCTTTACTGAGTTGCTTTGGATGCTGATGGGAAGAGGCCCCCTTGCCCCAAGAAGCAGCATGTACCAGAGCGTAGTGACCACAGGTGGAAGCCCACAGCAGGCTTTGGATGGATCCTCTGCAGGAGCTTGCTGGTGCCCCAGTTGTCTAGGGGAAGGGGTTTCCATTAGGTCCCTATCCCGAAGCCATAACCATAGGGAATTCAAGGAATCAGCACCCTTTCCTCCAAGGCCAGTTTGTCAAAGCAGCAGATTTGGAGAAGGAAATTTTTAAACAAATCCCATCTACATTGGGTGAGTCAGCACATCCCCTGGCTTTCACCCCTGGTGTGGGGTTGTCTCGTGGCTTTGCCAGCTGTAGGATTTGGAAATGGAATGAGCCCTTGTCTTCCTGGTGTGAGCAGTTGGGCACAAGGGGCCTCTGAAGCTCCTCACAAGCTCCTCTGAAGCTCTGTGGAAGGTCCTGCTCCATTTCTTGCCATCTGATCAGATGGCTGTGTTCAGTGGCAGATGGAAATAGTGGCAGTACAGCCATTGTGCGAGGTAGTTGCAGGAGGCGCAGGGCTAGACTTGGAGGTATTCCTTCCCTCAGATTTTGCCTCCAAGGCTGCCCTGTGGATAGCACTTTGGGAGGGTGCTTTTACTTTGGTTGTGGGTGCCAGGAGCATTCTACCATAAATAGGGATCTTAGCTGGTGGTGTGGAGACAGCGGGAGCAAGAGGCCAGCCACCGGTAAGGGCCACCTCTGTTTCTGATGACCATGGGGAGCCTGGCAGGCCTCTCTGGGTCTGCAGTGGGAAGGGTGGGCACCATGTCCTGCCCTCTTCCCTATGGTAAGAGCAGCCCACCATTCCCCCTGCCCTAAGAACCCAGACAGGCAAACACCAGGGTATAAGGAATGCGTCCCCTGCCCCGTCTGCTTACAGCTCTTCATTGATCCCAAATGAGAGCTATCTCCAAGATGGCACGTACTGTCTCAGCCACCTGGTATTCATGCCCCTGTGTGCTCTCCTCCCACAAGGGATCTAGGCTGGCCCAGTGGAACCAGTAGAATGTGGTGGAAGTGGCATGGTGTGACTCCCAAGTCGAGGTTAGGAGGAGCATTACAGCTTCTGCCTGAGTTGTTCTGGAATGCTCGTGCTTGGGACATTCCCTCTTGGATCTTAGTTGGCATGCTGTGAGAAAACCAGATGCCCTGGAGAAGTCGTGGGTGGCGCCCCTGTCAGCACTTGGGCTTCCAGCATAATGGAGGCTTTCCCTGGCTCCAGTCCCAGCCCCCATCCAATCACAGCTTCACAAGAAACCACAGTGAACTCAGAACCACAAGGAAGAATGATCAATGGTTGCTCCAAGCCGCCAAACTTGGAGCAGTTGATAATCTGGAACGTGGCGTGTAACCAGAGGACCTGAGTCCATGACCAGGGCCCAGGAGGTCGACTGGTCTTTCCCACTTGGTCTCCAACTCTACCCCTGTTAACATGCCAAGCTCTCTGGCTGTTCCCAGGGGAGGAAGACCCAAATGTGGTCTAACTCCAGAGGCTGCTAAATGACAAGCCCAGAAGTGGCAAGGGGCTGCTGAGTGTGTGAATACTGGCATTCATTTTTGGAGAACAAGACAGTCCATGCTGGCTCTTTTTCAATGGAATGAGTGCTCTCAGAGGTAGAGGCTGACCTTGTTTATCATCGTGTCCCCCAAAGCCTGGACCTCTAGGAGGAGGGGGGCTGTGTGGGCAGGCCTTCTGGTCCCAAGAAATCTTTTGAGAAGCCTTCAGTACAGGCCAAGCGCCCTGCTGTGACCGCTGCCTCTCCCTGTCACTCAAATGCCCAGGAAGGGCCAGGGTCCCCCAGAGAGTGTGCGTGCCATGGCCCCTGGCCTCCGGGAGCTTTCACCATGGACACAGCAGGTGGGTGACAGAACTCCTGCGGTTGGTGCTGCCCAAAGCCACACAGCAAAGACAGCCGAATTCAGCAGAGCGCCAGCCCTGCTCACGGAGAGGAAGAGTAGGTGGGTTTGTTTAAAATACTCGCATTACAGTCAGTTAACCTTTATGTTCCCTAAATGAAAATTGTATAAACCTGAAATTTTCGTTGATCAGGTTGCCTAGGAACCAGCAGCAGGTTTTCATAAGACAATGCAATAGATTGTCACCGATAGGGCTATTAGGAAGCGAGCTGGTTAGCGGTATTATTCCCCATCCTGGTGTTGGCGTTAGGTAATTATCTCTCTGCCTGTGCAGGGCACGCCCACCTTCCCAGGCTGGGACAGGTTCATGCAAATGAGATTTCCCAGCTGCTTCTCTCCAAGTCACTGGGGGCCTGGAGGCCTGGAGGCCATCCGGCCATCCGGCCATCCGCCAGTTGCTACCCCTGGGCTTATGAAAGAAACCTAAAGACCCAATCTGGTAAATTTCTTTCTTTTTAATCACCTTTCTCCCCTACTTGCCACAATAATACTCTAATAGCCCTATTGGTGACAAGCTGTTGCATTATCTTATAAAAACTTAGAAAATAAATTTTAAAAATGTACAATGGTATTTTTATTAAGAAGGTCACCAGGGCTGGGGATATGGCTCAGTTGGTAGAGTGCCTCCCTCACCAGCCACAAGGCCCTGGGTTCAATCTCCAGCACCGCAAAAAAAAAAAAAAA
>JAJEJO010001323.1:190178-298541 GCA_020662805.1 Glaucomys volans | reverse complement strand
TGAGTTGCTTAGGGCCTCGCTAAGTTGCTGAGGCTGGCTTTGAACTCTCGATCCTCCTGCCTCAGCCTCCCAAGTGTTGGGATTACAGGCGTGCGCCACCGCGCCCAGCTTCAATATGTCTTTTTAGTATTTTTTCTCCATTATGTGCACTTGTTCATTGTCCACAAAGTCATTGTAATTTGCAGTTACAGATCAATCTCATCTTACAGTTAGGGTGACCAGCCGTCCTGGTTTTCCTGGAAATGAGGGGTTTCCTGTTCTTTTCTCATCAGTGTGCTTTTCTCTAGCTGTGTAGCCTTCCCTCAGGGTGGATGAACCAAACTCAGCTTAGCCAATTTTTCAGGAGTTTGGGGGGTTTTAAAAATTATTATTGTAATTGATGCTTCTGGTGAAGCATCCACATGTGCAGTGTAGAGTCATATGAGTAGGATTATTAGGTCAAAGAATGTGCCCCTTTATAGGTTTTGATATATCATTGGGTTGCCCTCCAGAAAAATACGTACCAATTTCTACTCCTGCTCCCCACATCCTCATGAGCAATTACTGAAACCATCCTTGCATCACTGCCAATCATAGGTGAAAAATGTCCTATTTGGAGATAGGTGCTTCTTAACTAGCTATTTGTAAATTGCCTGTTCATGTCTTTTACATATTCCTCTTTCGGATGCTGGTCTCATCTCTTCTAATCTATGGTAACTCTGTATCAGCCACATGAGTCATTAGTCCTGTGAACCATTTTTTTAAACAATATGTACTGTTTACAGTTTAGCCAGCTCTTGACATCTCAGGCACACTATGAGCAGTAGCAGTAGTCTTCTGAGTCACAACAAAACCTCAGTAGCTCTTGTGCTAAGTGTAGCTTTTGCTCTTATGCCATGTGTCCCCAGACTACTTTTTTGCATGAGAGAAGGGAGTTGGTGGGATTAGAACCCAGGGACTCTTTACCACTGAGCTATATCCCTAGCCCTTTATAGTTTTTATTTTGAGGTCAGGTCTTACTAAGTTGCCAAGGCTGGCCTTGACCTTGCAATCCTCCTGTCTCAGCCTCCCAAGTCTCTGGGATTATAAGTGTGCACCACCGTGCCCATCCCAGATTGTTTTTTAAATGAGATGCCTGATTCTTTTTTCTCTATCACTGCCAGGCTGCCGTGCTATTACCGTTGCTATAAGCATCCCTGCCTTCCTCTACCGTAGCCCATCGTCATCAGCAGTGAGATTGATCACCAGCTAACAGTGCTTGTGAAATTTGTCTATAAACTAAAAGAGCAAGTAAGCCCTGAGCAAAAACCTGAAGTGGCCTGGTAAAATGGTGTAGAAACTGTAGCAGGCCAAAGCATTATTTCCTGAGTCATATTTGTAATAGTTCAGGTTGCTAAATAAGTGACCTCTGCGTGTGCATTTGGGATTGGAATAAAACGTTTTGGAGGCAAAAGATCGAAAAGATTAGCAACAACTTGAAGGTGCAGGAGGAAAAAGAGAGACCTATAATCCAGATGAACAGAATAAGTGTTTAATCCTGTGACGGCCCTCGGGAGTGCAGTGGTGAGGGTTTTAAGGAAATGGCAGCATTGCTAACCTAGAAATTTTGAAGATCTGGCTTCTAGGCCTGCACCTGCTGAAGATGGCTTTCAGCCTGATAGCCAGGCCTTCCAGTGCTTGGTTTTCTGATCTGTGAGATGGAGCTAAGACTGAGTGGCCTGTCTACTTTATAAGAGAGAGAATCAGATGACCTGATGTGAAGATCCCTGGCCTGAAGGAACATCAGAGGAATTTGTACAGAGGGCCCAGCAGCCACGAGGGATGATGATGATTGCCGTTTGCTCGCAGGCATCTCCCCCAGCCACTGTGGCCTCCTTAGCTGTCATGCTTCCTGTACAGGCTTCCCTCTGAGCTTGCCTGTGTGTGTATCTTTAGCTTATGTCCTTGCCGCCCTTCCAGAACCTAATTTCATCCTTGTAGGTTTTTCCAAAGCAGGATTTGCACAAGTGGTGTGTTTTCTTAAATATTTATTTTGCAGGCCATTTACTCACCTCGGCAAGGCTATTTTTACAGTGAGTAAGGAGCAAGGCTAAAAATAACTTAGCTTGTAACCAGATCGGTTCTGCATTTGACATTTACGTGGAATTCATTTGCATCTCATTTGTTCGCCTCTCTGTTTAACAGGTAGAATGTAAGAAAGCTCAGCCGAAAGAAGTCATGTTCCCACCTGGGACACGAGGCCGGGCCCGGGGGCTGCCTTACACCATGGATGCGTTCATGCTCGGCATGGGGATGCTGGGTGAGTCTGGACAAGTGCTGGGGGTCACAGTGGACTGGGAGGGCTCTGGAGGCCTGTACGCCCCACCTGGATCACCTATCTGTTGGGCAGACTGTCTGAGCCTCAGTTTACCTGCCTGAGCCTGTTTCCTTATTTGTAAATGAGGATGATTATCCCCTCTTTTGAGACAGTCACGGTGATCGGATGAGTGCTTCTGTCAGTCATTTTGCCCCATCCTTGCTCAGAGGGTACTGGGCACTGTTTTCTCTTCTTTCCACCCCTTCCTCAATAGGACAACAGGTCTCTCCCTCTGGGAGTTCTTTAGACCTCAGGATTTCTGGTGGGCTTAGCTTGGGTGGGCTCAGGCTACGTTTTCTAAAACTTGGGAGAGAGGGGGGTGGCGAGGGTGGGCGATAATCCTGTCTATTTAAATGATTAACATTTTCCTCTTGGAATATCAAAATTTGCATTTAAATGGATGTTTTAAATAGCCTGTTTTACTCTTTTTATTTGCAAAAAAAAAATGATGAAAGACAAAGTGTGTTTGTTCTGACTAAAAATGATCTCTTCTGGCTTTTAGAGAAATTGAGTTGCATATTATGCCCCTTTCCTTAAAGGTATCTCTGTCCTGCGTAGATAATTGAAAATCTCACCGCTTAAATGGCATGGAAGATGGAGAAAGCCGGGGCATGCGTAATGGTGTGGGTCGCAACAATAATTAGAAATTTCAAGGCGAGAGAACGGTATTTTAGTGCAAGTTATTGTGTGTCGGGAAAATACTAATTAAATGGGATAAATGGTAGTTAATGGTAAAATTCCATTCAGGCACACGAGCGGTCTAGTTTTAATGGGTTTTCGTTTGGTTTGGCTTCGAGTCCCTCTTCTATATTGTTTGATAGGCTCTTTATGTATTTTCATATTTGTTGCTGTTTAAGTCATTCTTGTCTTAGTTTTAAATTTATAAAACTTTCCTTGGTCTTATAAAGAATTGTATCTCCTTGTCTAAGGAAATAACAAGGGCACGTAGAGCTATTTTGATGAACTTGAGAAAAATGGAGAGGGATGCCTTTGAGAATATTAGAAGTGGCCACGATGTTAATTTTTCTGAAATTGATTTTTAGGTTTAACAGACTTTCCAAGAAAAAATTCTATTAATTTTCTTGAAAAACTGACCAGATGATTCTAAAAACTTTTTTTGGAAGAAGAAACATGTGAGAATAAATTAGAGAAATGAGAAAGCACTGGTGTTTAACCAAATACCAGAACATAACACAAAGCTGCAGTAATTAAAGCCATGTGGTATACAAGACGGTCTCCAACTTAGGATGGCTTGACTTAGGAATTTTCTACTTACGATGGTGAGGAAGCAGTATGGATCCATTGGAAACCTTGCTTTAGATTTTGAACTTTGCCCTTTAGCTGGGCCGGCCATCTGCCAAGGTGCTGGGGACAGCACCTTGCTGTCCTTCAAGCTGGGAAACATCGGAGACTCCAGCATGCTGAATTGCTCAGCTGAGGTGCTCAGTAGGTTAAGTTTATTAAATACACGTTCAACTTACAGTGTCAGGACATCATAAGTTGAGAAGTGTCTGTATAGAAATATGCACTTGTTGATCAATAAAGTTAAAAAGCCTAAAATAAATACATTTCTATGTGAGAGTAATTGTTATTTTAAATGACTTTTAAAAGCAGTGAGAACTATTTCCTGATTGCTCTATGACAATTGCTTAGCTCTTGCTTTAAAAAATAATTTTTATTTGGTCCTTACCTGATGTCATATATCAGAAGCACTCCACATTGAGCTACATTTTCAATGTTGAAATCTATCTTTAAAGAAAAAGAGCTGTTTGCATTACCATCTGCTAACTTTCGGAGTCTTGAATTTAAAATGAGCATAAAGGCCTTAGGGCGTGCATAGGGGATTTTCTGGGGTCCAGATCTTCAGATAGTGCTCTGCCTGAGTGGGACTTGACTGCCTTTGCATGCTAGAAAGAAGGCACTAATTTTTCATCAGAGGGAAGTAGAGGTGTTGAACAAAGCCAGCTCAATTCATGTAACTGACAAAGAGCAAAAGCACAGCCATGTCCAGCATCCCAAACCCGGAGTCACCTGTCCACTGACACCCTGGCGTGGGTCCCCACGTGGACCGGCACCGGGGCTTCATCATGGGAGCCAAGGCAGAGCAGGAGGCGTTCACCAGCAAACAGTCTGTGCTCCCCGACTGCGGGACCCACCCTGGTCTGGCACTCAATCGTCTGAACTAGGCAGCGGCGTCCCTGTCCTCAGGGAGCTTGTTATCTAGTGGGATAGAAGTCTTGTGGGAGAGATGTACATGTAACAGCTCATCCCATGGACCTTGGATTCACCCTGATAGTTCTGGAGTGCCCTGTGGGCACATCAGGAGGAATGGAGACTGGTCTGAGGAATCGGGTGACCACGTCCCTGTGAGCCTAGCATTCCAGGTGGAATGGGGAGGTGAGAAAGCCCAGGGTCCTGCAGCAGGACCTCAGGAGCAATGCATGTCTGTCCTGTGTGAAGGGGGAGGTGTGGTGACCAAGTGACTCCAGGGTTGGCTGTGCCCACAGCAGATGGCCCAATCCCAGGAGCACCTGATGAGGCGACGGTGGCAGCACAGGGACTTATGCAGACAACCCTGCAGTGGCTCCTGCTTGCTCAAGGATGGTTGTGTGACGGGTGTCATGTGCTCACTCATCTGCCCCAGCTCTTCCCCAGTCCTGTGTGTTTCGACTCTGACATCCCCAGGCCAGTGCATCAAAGGAGTTGTTAGTTAAACATCATCGCAGCTAAGAGCCCCTGCGCTCTTACATCAAAACCCCCAGCCTGCCACCTGCACCTGCTGCTTCAGACTCTTCGCCTTTGCCTGCCTCAGCTTTGGTGGAGGCTGCCACCTGCTAGAATCCCCAGGCCTCACCCTGCCACCCTGCATCACAGATGTTTTCTTCTCCCTGCCCCCCACCAACCAGAGAGCGCTTTAGACAGAATTGATGGTGCCAGCCCCAGCCAGAGCAGAGCTCCACCCAGGGAGGCTTTGGGGTCCAGGGAAAGAGCTCAGGACTTGGGAAGCAGACCTGGATTCCTCACCCTGTCAGCTGTAAGGCTTCTCTGTTCTTCATTTGTCCCCATCAGTGGGACAGTAACCTCACTTCATGGGATTGTTGAAGGGTAAATGAAACCATAGCTTGCCTGGCAAATGCTGTACTTCATCAAATCCTAATACCATAGCTAGTAAGATCCACCTTCACGTTCCTTTCCAAAAGAAAAGAATATGCTTATAATTAAACTGCATGGTGCCGTATTATCACGTCGACTGCAGCCAGGTCCACAGAGGTGTTTAAGATGTGGGGAAAAAAATGTTTGTCCTCAAATCACCAAGATATAGTAATAAGCACTCAAATTGGGAGCTGATATTAATAAGGCAGTGAGGCACCCTGGGCAAATTATTACACAGCTCAGAGGCAGAGAAAATGCCTACCATAGGTTCAATCCCCAGCACCCCAGCCCCCCACCCACACATACACACATATTACCTAAATTGGTGTTTGACACCCTACCCTTTGGAGTCCCTTAAAGTCCATGGTCAAGAACTTAGTGAGACCCACACCTGTGACTTGTGCTGTGGCAATTCCTGCCTCTTTCTCAAGCCCCAGCCCCAGCCTGCAGAATTTGGCAGAAGTTGGTAACTCAAGGATGATCCAGAGATCCACATGCTAGACTCCAGGCCACATCAGCCCCGAGCCTCTTGAATTCCCAGCCACTGCTGTGATGTCAGATGCCTGCAGAGCAGGGTCTCCTTAGAGGTCCCAAAATGTGTCCCCCAGGCTAGGACCCAGCTCAGCCTGAAGTCCAGGGAGAAGGGATGAGTTAGGCACATCTGGTAAATGATGGTGGTCTGAATGGCCTGTCACGTCCCCAGCCAGGTCAGCATCTCCCACCAAGCCTCCTCCAACACACTCATTGCAGACTCCCTGGGCTGCTCTGTTAAACCCCTTGATGCGGCTCGGCACCTGGGCCTCTGGGCTCTCCAGGCCACTGTGCTGTAACTAAAGCCTTTGACTCCATCGTCAAAGATGGATTCTCTTTTTGCTTCTCCCCTCTAAAGTGGTAGTGTGACTTCGGCAGAGTCTGATCCTTGGGTCGGATGCCTGACGTGTCCCCATGCATCACACACAATCATCACCTCTACGGCGCACTTCACATGTCAGTCCTGGAACCAGTGCTGTCACCACCCCCAACAGTGTGGCCGATGAACTTGACTCCTGCAGAAAAAAACACGTTTTTTAAAATCAGTGAATGAATGGAACGAGATGAGGTTTCAGGGCCTTAACTTCCTTTAGGGTTTTTGTTTGTTTTTAGCAGTAGTAGGAGTTGAACCCAGGGGTTGCACTACCACTGAGCTACATCCCCAGCCCTTTTTCTTTTTTTCAATTTTGAGATAGGGTCTCACTATCTCAAAATTACCCAGGCTGGCCTTGAACTTGCAATCTTTTTGCCTTAGCCTCCCAATTCACTGGGCCCAGCTTAAGCTACTTTTGAAAGAGCAGCAAAATATATAGAACTTTCAGGAATTTTTTTTTTTTAAGTCAAACTCTGAACCATTGAACCGTTAAAATATATTCTTTCAACAAATATCTCCTGAGAACCTACTAAGGGCCAGAACACCATTCTACCCACTGAGGGTACAGCAGGGAACAGAGTCTCTGATCCCAGGACGCTGACATCCTGGTGAGGAGTCTGTGACCACCAGCGCACTGAGCTGTCAATGACTTTGATGTGGTTGAACTAATACAAATATCCTTCACAAGATTCCCCACATACTTTGGGAGGCCTCCTGAAAGGGAGGCCCGTGAGGGTGAATTTGCCACCTCCCTTGATACGGCTGCAAACGTCCTTTGGGACAACCTCCACCAGTTTTGGTTTTAGCTTTCACAGCTTTTGATAGAATCATGGAATAATCAGCCCAATGGGAATTTCTTACAAAGAATGTAGGCGAGAAAAGAAGAGGGGTCATCCTAGGTCCTGTCCCCTGCCTCAGAGCCAGACAAAACCAGAAGCCCTTATGCCCCTTCGAGAAGGTGTTTCTATAGCTCCTGAGACTCTTCCTTGTAGCCGAAGCAGCGTCTACTGTTAGCCAGCAGTCTCCACTTTTTCTTAATGAAAGTGGACTTAATAAAAGCAAACACTTGATTGTTGATATATTTGATTCCTCTTGGCCTTCTCTGCCCTCCACCACATAATCCCACTGCTTTTAACTCTCTTGGCCTTGTTGGGCACATGCTATTTATTTAACATGTTGGTAAAGAAATAGCTCATTGCCGAGGCCTTGCAGAGCAGCCTCAGCCTGGCAGGCCTGGGGCTGGAGAGATGCTGCTGATCGACTGACCCCTTTAGCCAAAAGCATTCTTAGGCACACTTGCACTGAGAAGCACCCATGAAATCACAGCCCAGTGTTCCCCAACATTAAGCCCCTCTGAAGGAAAAGCAAAATGTCAGTAAATCATCCGTGAAAACAACTGAGGAGCCTTGATCTGCTGGCATTCGCTAACAGATCAGAAGGAGACCAGATGGAACTTACAGTCACACCTCTAGACTTTGTTGTAATTTCTACTAGGATTTGTCTTTCCTAAAATTATCTGTTTGGGTCATTCCCAAGTAAGCCTCCGTTCGTTCAGCTGTTTTCTGGTGGATGGAGGAGGTTCAGAATTGTGCTCCTCATTCCTCTAGAGTAGTGCAGTCTAATCCAGCTGAGGTGGTGGGAACTTCCTATGTCTGCACAAGCCATTGTGGTGGCCACTAATCTCATGTGCATCCTAGCTGTTGAGCATCTGAGATGCAACTTGTGCAATGAAGGAACTGATGTTTTCATGAGAGAGTTTTAATTAAATTTAAATTGGATAGCGCAGGTCTGAAGGATCCCCTGCCACTCAGGATGATTCTGAGGGCCAAGCATCTTTATAGACTTTGGCCTTCATGTCCTTGCCTAGGAAGGACTCTGGGCATTGGTTGTTTTGTCTGCCTGCAGACCTCATGGAGTTGAGGTGATGCTCCAGGCATTGCTGTGCACGTCATACCGCAGATGTCACACTGTGGCAGTTCCCTGGATAAACAGCCCTTGTCTCTTGTCTCTTTCAAGTCAGTGGCTTGGTGAGAGCAGTTTTTCATGACTGAGTAGCTGAGTAGCAGAGCCCAGAACAGGATGAGTCATGGACCCATCTAGAATACAAGCATTTCTAGGTTTGGAGCACAGATCTAGAGCCACAATCTTGAGGACCCTGCCTGCATCCCCAAAAGGAGTCCCAAAAGGAGCCCATGGGCACAGCCAGCTTCTGTTGTTGATTGCTGATTTTGCTGCCACAATGGAAAGCAAGAAAGGTGGTCATCCAGGCAGAAGGCTTGATTTTTTTACTTTAGTGACAAGAGATAATTACTGTGGGATTGATCAGGCGGCCAGAGTACTGGAGCAAATAAATTGTGCACTGGCCAGTGCGGGAGGGGCCCAGCTGCTAATGGAAGTGGCGGCTGGGTCATCCCGCCGTAATGGGGCTTGATGGAGCGTCCGTGGGTCTGCAGTAATGTGCTATTGATATGCAGCCAGCCAATTTCCCCCGTGTGGCTGGGGCTGTGAGCCGTTGGAGCAGAGCTGGGCTGCACAGCAGTGAATGAAGAGGAAAATTGAAGTAATGTTGTATTATAAATTTATAATTTCATCTGCCTGACCTCGAGGGTGTTCCGTAATGGGGGTGTGGAGATGAGATCCCCCACTCTGGCAGGTGCCAAATTCTCATCTTCCTCCTTTAGGAGATAATGATAATTGACCTGTCTCGAAAGAGTGGGGTGAGGCCCAAAGTTGGGGTGAACTTGACCACACTCTTCTTTTTTCTTGCTGGAGACTTTTGGTGTGCCAGGATGGAAGCACATTTAATCAGATCGTGCGGGTGGCCTGAGTACAGGGAGGGACTGGCCATTCTACCGTCCTTCCCCCACACCAAGGGAAGGTGACACATGGGCTTATGCTTTTGCAGTCAGATTAACACTAAAATATTTAAGATCCCCAGCTCTGAAGTTAGAAGCAAAGGAGCCATTTTTCATTAGGAAAGCCCCTAGGCAGCAGTGATTTGGCTGTTTGCATATAATCCGTTTATCAATATTGTTGAAATAATGGTATAAGAAATCTAGTGCTGAAAGATCTGATTTGATAGCAGGTGATTAATTTGGAGGAGAATTGAACTGCCCAGCCATGAAATAAATAACCAAGGAAGGAGCCAGTGTGCATGCATCCATTTAAGGCATCTAACTCTGGCCACTGTCCCTTTTCCTCCCTCTTGCCCCATCAGGACCTGAGCTCAGGGTCCCCCTGGGCCTCTCCCTTCAGAGAACAGTCAGTGCAGAGCTGCTGGGCCATTCTATCTCATCTAAATGAGACACCGTGCACTGTGAAACAGCAGCACAGGGCCAGAGCAGGTGGCCAGGTCCTGCTAGATAAAACAGTTCACTGGGCCAGTGGGTTTGATGTAACTATAAATTTGGGGAGACTCTGGCTGAAGCAAAGCCCAGACACTGTAACTGGTCTCAGTTGAGAATTTGGGCATCAGTGCCACAGTGGACTTGTAAGACTTTTCTATAGGTGGCAAAACTCAACCTCCGAGAGAAAAGGGAAGACCCCCATTTGTGTCAGGCTGGTACAACAGAATTCCATAGACTGGGCAACTTGAGCAGCTTGTGAACAATAAACATTTATTACTATTCTTGGAGGCTGGAAAATCCATGGTCAAGGCACTGGTAGATTCCATGTCTGTCAAAGGCCCATTCTTCATAGACTACACTTCTTGCTGGGTCCTCACTTATTGGAGGGGGTGAGGGTCTCTGGAGCCCCAAAAGACCCTAAATCCCATTCATGAGGCTCAACTCTGTGACCTAACCACCTTCCTAAAACCCCACATCCTAATACTATCATGTTGAGGGTTAGCATTTCAACATATGAATTTAGGGGGACACAAGCATTCAGATCATAGTACTCCCCAAGAGCATGGTCAGGCCAGAGGCAGGAATGAATCTGTCCCCTGATTTTCAGACCCACAGGGGCCTGTTCTGGGTTGGATGACAGGTCCAAGTCCACTGGTCACAGGCAGAAGCCACAACACCAACATCCTCAGGGAAGAGAGGGATAGTGGGTCCTATCTCAGGACCTCTGAGGCACAAAAACACTGAACAGGCAGCAGGAAGACCAGCGAAGTCTGATTCTGAGTGAAGGCCGAGTGAAGCAAGGTGGAATTTGGTAAATGGTCATTTTCCTTGAACCCTGGTTTGCAGGGTCAGAAAGTGTTTGGTGTGACATGTAAGAGTTCGCTGGGGAGGAGGGTGGTGAGACCCAAGGGCTCGTGTTGAGGGTTGTTATTTAAGGGTCAGTAGAAGTGCAGATGTGGAAAGCAGTCATTGCTGGAGAGCCTGGAAACTGTCCTAAATCCACCCTTCAAAGTGACTTCACCAGCATTTTGATGGCAAACAACAAGCAGCAAACTATAATCAGAAAACAAGATTCTTAGAAGGTGGGCAGTGCTCAGAATTGACAGGAAGGTGGAACAGGACTCAGGAGACAAGCAGGAACTAGCGGGGCTGGTTGGTCAGAGCTCCAGCCCCAGCCCAGGAATGACCTGGTCAGGGGACCATTGTTTCCACCTCTGGATGCTGGGTCCTGCAGCTGTGCCAGGTTAATTCTGAGCCACTTCCTTCTGTGCTCGGTGCCCAGTGTCAGATCCCAGGGAAGGCTTCCATTGGCTCAGCTCAGGTTCCCCAGCTGCCTCCCAGCCACCCAGCTCCAAGCTGGAGGGAGGCCTTTCAGCTTCCATGAAGGAGACTGGCCTCTCACCAGGTCAACAGGGAGGAGGCTCAGGTGCTGGAAAGCCTGAAAACAACCACAGACATCCACCTTGGAGGACAAAGCAGAAGTCTGGCTAGTGGTGGTGGGCATCCATGGTGGCATTTTAAGAGCATGAACAACCTAAGCTGATCATACACCAAGTAAAGGGAGGCAGAATGAACCTGATGGGGTGGGGACAGGAGATGGCCATGGATCTCCTGTGGCCAGTGAAACTCCAGTTCAGGGAGGCTGCACCAACCTTGGCTGTAGCCAGTGTGAAGAGGCAGGGACATGAGGAGCAAAGCCCTGGTGCTAAGGTGCCATATCATGAGGGGTCCAGAACACTGGACAAGGTCCCACCCACACCAGGACTCTCCAGCAGGGGTTTCTCTGCTCCCCATGCCCAGCCTAGCAGCAGTTTCCCTAAGTACCCCTCAGTTAACGGTCACCTGTAGGTCATCTGCTGAGACAAGGGTCTGGAAAAACTGACCACTGTGAAATGCCTATGACACGTGGCCCGAGGCTTCCTAGTTGGGGCCATTCTTAGCGGTGCACATTTTGACATGGCCAACCCCCCTCTTCGAGGCTCTCTCAGAGACACTGAAGCCACTGTGGAATGTCCATGCTGGTGTGTGTGTCCCTGGGCCCCTTCTCCCCCAGGCCAGGGCTCAATAAGCCCAGTATTTCCTACAAGCACAGGGTTGGTCTTAAAGTTTGTTCACTGAACTGTGACCCCTGAGTACCCGCGACCTGTCTGGTGCTGGCCCTGCTGTCCACTACCCTGGGATGAGGCATTACAAGGACTTTAATCTCCTACTGTCAACAGCTTTTAAAGTAAAGTACATTGAGGGTAAGCTCTCCAAATGTCAGAGCCAGGCGCAGGCCCTGTGTTTGGTGCTAATGTGTGACATTTACTCTGCAGGTTCGAAAAAGTGCATGGGCTTTGGGAGGCCTGGATACCCAAATATGGGTTAATTTCCAGCAGGCCAACGGCAGCACCCCCGGCCACAGGAGAGAGGTGGCCCAGGTCCTGGGCAAAGACCTCCCCAGAGACAAATCATTCTGTGAAAGAAAACAACTCAGGCTGTTCCTCATGACCACCCTTCCTGGGACATCACCCTGGATCCAAGGCAGCTAACAGCTCTCTCTTTTTGTATTCAAGGCTACCCCAACTTCGTGGCAACCTATGGCCGAGGCTACCCCGGATTCGCTCCTAGCTATGGCTATCAGTTCCCAGGTGAGTGACTTGGGTGCCCAGAGTTTTGGACACTTGGGAGGTGGACTGCATTGGGGAGGAGGGAGGAGAACCCCAAAAGAGAACATGACACATACATGCCTCTCCTGAAGAGATGAGCTGTGTGTGTGTTAACTTCCACATCCACTGGAGTCTGTGTCACGATGCCTCAGGATTTCTGATTCACTGGAGTGCTTCGTTGGTGCTGGGCATTTGAGGGTAGCAGCTTTGAAGGGAAGGGAGGAGAGCAGAGGCAGGAGCCCCGCCCCCTGCACCTTGCTCACCTCCTTTTTCTGAAGCCTGTCCAGGTTTCTTCTTACTGGGGACTGAACCCTAGGCCCAGGGTTTTCATTCACCCCCACCACCCTGTTACCTGCCTCCTAGTCCCTGTATCCTTCCTGATGTCTCGTCTCCCATCCTTCCTTCTTTCCTCCTCTCCTCCTCCAGCTTGGCCCTGGCCACAATGTCTTGGGATCCTTCTGGAGCTTGTTGGTGCTGCTCTGCTGGGGTTAGGGCTTGCTGTCCATCCTGGGTGGGGCTGGGTGGATGCACCTTTCCTCTCTCTGGGCATCAGAAGCTGGAGGCCGAGTGCACAGTATTGCGTATTCACACACCTGGGCTGCTCTGGCTTGAGGGAGCTGGCAGGCCTGGGGCCCAGCCAGGGGGCAGCCAGGGTGGGCATGGTCTGGTGGGGATGGGGAGGATGCTGAAGAAAGTGATGTCATGCGGGGCATTGTTTTTTCCTGCAGACGTGAGCCCACATTTCCCAGAATCGGAGTATAGATGAGACTATATCAGGGTGCTTAAGTGTGTAAGGGAGAAGGTCAGCTGAGGTGTGAGAGGAGCTGGGGCACAGTCTTGTCCTCTGTGGGTTCTCTGCTGAGCGGGAGGCACACTGTGGGGTGGGGAAGGGGGAGGGGGATGATGGAGGCATTTAGGACTCTTGGAGCCATGCACAGTGGCCTCTTCAACCCAGGACAGAAGCCCAGGCACTTGTCCTGTCTTTGACACCATCTGGCCAGGTGACAGTGGCAGGTCACTCAACTTCTCTGGGCCTCGTTTCACTTGTCTGTAAACAAGGTTGAGTGGGATCTATGGGTCCGTGTATCTCTCCAGCTGGGTGGACTGGAGGCCAGGAGGCAGGTGTAACAGCAGGAGGTCTGTGAGTGGGGTGGCTCTCTGCAATGTCCCCTGAGGCCGAGGCGGTTTCCCCATCTGGGAGGGGCCCTTAGCAAGAATCCTTGGCCTCCCCAAGGAAGGCTTCCTGGCAGCCTCCCTGTGGCAGAGAGCTTCTGTGTGACCCGGGGCTCAGGGCCTGCAGCAGGGAGGGGCATGCCCCAGAGGCACCCCCAGGAGAGGAGCCAGATCAGGCAGCACAGTTGTTAGGTGTCCCCTGTAGGTGGAGACTGAGGCACAGGGAGGTAGAAACCCAGTCCAGTGAGTCCTTGCAAGCCAGAGGCAGGGCCAAGACTTGAACCCAGGCAGTGCTTCCAACACGACACCATCTCCTCGCATCCGTGTGTCCAGGATGGTAACACCAGCCACTAAAATTGAGATTAAACTAATGCAAATTCAGTTCCTCAACTGCTCTGGCCGCTTCTAGTTACCCAGTAGCCACGCATGGAATGGAATGGAAAAATTTCCATCAGCATAGAAAGTTCTTTAGAACAGTGCTGTTCCAGATCTTAACGGAGGAGGTGGTTACGATGCCGGCGCGCTGTCCACACACAAACATGCGCAGCCTCACCCATCTCGGCCACCCGGGAGTGTGCTGCTGTGTGCTCTTGGTGCAGCCTTCCTCTATTCACAGTCAGGTTGCCATTGCCCCTCAGTGTGGTGCTGATCCCAAGAGGGCAGAGTCGGGAGAACTTAATGTGGTATCATGTGGGTGACAATAAAGTGGATCCCATGCTAAGGCCCTGTCTCATCTGAGAGGCTTCCCTCAGGGACCCCATGAGCCAGCTTAGGAAATACCTGGCAGAAAACTATTTCCATGACCTCTATCTCTGGCTCTTCCCCAGACAGACAGGCATGCAAGAGTGACCAGGCTGAAGCTGAGTGGGCTTCCCTGAGTGCCCAGCCCTTCACTATAAGCCAGAAAGGCTTTGGGAGCTGGGGGGTTGAGTGGGTGATTCTCCCAGAGCTCATGCTGCTTGTCACTGGCTCCACTTCCTGAGCTTGTGCACCGGCTGGGTCTGAATGGGACTGGAGTCAGGCATGCAAGTGGACGGGCAGCAGCTCCCTGACCTGCGGCGGGGAGCTCTTCCCCCTCTCAGCTGCCCAGCTTTCCATTTCCCCATCCTTCCCATTCACACCCTGGAAATCTTTTGCTTCTCTTAAGCTAATGACCAGAAAGGAGCCCCCAGTGGCCATCAGAGTGAGCTACCTGCTTGCAGGGGAAGTGGTAGCCCAGGGGCCCCAGTTTCTGGACTAAGCCACCACCTGTCTTGGTGGAGAGCGGGCCGGTTTCCCACTCCTGACCCTGACCCTCGAGGAGCTGCCCTGTGGAGCACTGGCCCTGTCTGCATCTCCCACATACCCTCCCCCCCCAAGCAGTACCACTCTAGCCACCAGCCTGGGGACAGCCCCTGTGCTGCTCCAGTCAAGAGCTTGGCGGGTGCTTTCTCCCTCGGGAACCAGACCTGACCCCCTCCTGGAGCCTTGGCCACGGCGGCAGGGTTAAGAAAACTTTGGAATAATCTGTTGTCCCTCTCTAACCTCTGGCCTCAGTGACAGGGTGCAAAGCAGGGACCCGAGCTAGAGCAGCCCAGCCCTCTGCCTTCTCCTGACCCCTGTCTGGTGGATTCCTGGAGCACAGGGACAGTGCTCCAGGAATCCTGTGACTTTGTGACATTGCCCAGCTGCTGTGTCACCACCAGACCATCCTGACGTGATTTTCTTTGTGGTCTTCTCAGTGTCCTCACTGTGTGCCCACTTCCTGCCTCCAGCCCCCCTCAGTGCTGTGTGTGGACGCTGCACCCCCAGCCCTTTCAACCCGTCAGGGCCACGTGAGGCAGCTAGCAGAGAGAAAGGAAAGCACACCCACCCAGGGCCTCGGGCTGCCGTGGCCTCTGCCCTCTGGTGTCACCCACACCAGCGAGCCTGGGCCCCCTTTTAGGAAGATCCAGTTAATCCCTTTACTGCATCCTCCATTGCCCCTGCAGTCACCCACTCGGAGTGTCCATCTCCTCTGGTTGGGGGTCCACATGTCACTCCTTGCAGCACATCTTCCCAGACACACCTTTGCCCAGCTTCAGGACTCTGAGAACAGTGGGGTGGTCCAGGCCGGGCAGAGCTAGATGCCTTTGCCAGTTATTCGAGTGGAGAGTGGTTCTGTTGCAGAAAGGCTGGCTGGTGACCGGTCACTCTGGCGGTGTCACTTCTTTCCATTGGAGGTGTCCACCCCGGCAGCATCAGGATCGGTGTTGAGTCGGAATTGTCAGGAGTGTGATTGGTGGTCCCCTCTGCCTCCTCTCCTTTTGCCCACCGGGGCTTCTCATTTCAGTTTAATCTGTTAATTTCTGTTCTTATTTCACTTTGCAGACTATTTGCCGATTTCACAAGACATTATTTTTATCAACTAGCTCTTAAGAGAGGCATAGCAAATTGGGGTTTGCCACCATTTCTAGAGAGAGGACACAGTCCGGGTCTGGGCCGCCCCTGCTGCTGCCACTGCCCGCTGAAACTCTGTCCCTGCTGCCTGTTTGAAGGAACATTCTTTTTCCTGTATTTAATTCTTAGAAAAGACCTCGTTGCTTCTCTCTATTTTTTTAAAACTTATTCTCCTGTTCCCTCCCGTTTGCCCCGGATGCACTGTGACCAGCTGCACCCCAGCTCCCCGGCATGTAATGGGGCCAAGGGAACTTCTCACAAACGCCATGTAGACTCCTCAGGGGGATCCAGGAAGGAGGTGTCCAATTGTTAAATAATGACAAAACTGGCTTGTTGGGACATTTTGTGGGGTGGCACAGAGGGTTGTGGCTGTGTGACTGGGAGCACCCGTGCTCTCTGGTGGCCCATAGCAGAAGTGAGCACACGCATGGACCCCTCTCTGAAATCACGTAAAAAAAGTAATCCGGAAGAGTGACCATAACAGGTTGTCCGATGGATGTTTGGGAGCAGTCTCTCAGTGGCTGTCACCATAACAAGCATCTGTCCTTGAGAAGAGGCAGTAGGGTTACCCTGGCACTGCCACATGTTGGGTATGTGGTCACCAGTTCACACTGGGCTGCTTCTCCCCAGCCTCCCAGTCTCACCTCCCTACCCATGCTGGCCTTGCCTTCCCTGATGACACCACTGGGCTAGGACGAGATGGGGTACTGAGGGCCCACCCTGATCAGGCCACATCATAGGGCTGATACCCCTGCGATGACCCTGATGGTCACCCCCAGAAGGATCTTTTCCCCTGATCCTGATCCCTATACATCCCTTTGATACCCCAACTCTCTTGGGGTAAGGGAGTCCAGCTGGGCTGGATCCTAAAGAGTCACCCCTTTGTGCTCCTAGTTTGTGAGAAGTGACCCATGTGCTTCCATTTGGTGCATCTGATGTGAGCGAATCCGTACATGTGAATGTCAGTGTCCTTGTGAGCCAGCATGTGCATTTGGCTCATGTCATTAAAGATGCTTGATGTAAAAATTGGTTAGTTTCCTTTTATTTTCCCACAGGCTTTTTCACGAATATTTTTTATTTGTATGGACGCCTTCTTATTTTGGTTTGCTATGAATTACTTTGCTTTGGTGAACTTGTCCTCATGTGCTGGCCTCACAAACATTCCAGCCATTGTGAATTTTCTTCCATCTCTGTAAATAGTTCATCTGTGCTGCTCCCTAATGACGTTTTCTTTTTTTCCCCTGTAAGCAACTGAGGTAGAAAAATAAATTGTTTACCACGGACATGCTGTGTGCTGCCGTCTCTTAGCCTGACAGTGTCCTGTTCTCGCTCCGGGGGAGGTGAATGCACTAAATAACCAGTGCCACTGACAGCCGAGCACAGTTTCTAAAAGCATGCCAACTCCCCCTGGCTGCCGCCTGCTCCCAGCCTTCCCTGCGCCCGGGTCCTCAAGAGCCCAGTGTTCACTTGCTCAGGGTGATCGGTCCCTGAGCAGAGTGGCTGAGCTTCTGCATGTACCAGCTGCATGGTCCTGCCCCATGCCCTTCTTCTGCCATCACCCCATCTCCAAGTGAGAACACCACTGGAACATCTGGAGCCCCTCACATCTGTGCACCAGCTGTGTGCACACACTCATGCACGCGCCTGTGCATGTGGGTGTGCAGGTTGCTTGCTCTCCTGACTGCCCAGAGCGGTGCAGGCTGGAAGAGACACCTGTGGGAGGGACAGTGTGGAGTGTTGCTGGACATCAAGGTCAAAGGCTCATTTCCAGGTTGAACTTGGCCATTTAGTAGCCAAGGTGACCTTGAGCAAGTTACATCACGTTCTTAAGGCCTGGGGATAATGAAAGTGCCAAGTTAGTTAGGGTGTTAAAATTAAGGGGTGTGTGTGTGTGTGTGTGTGTGTGTGTGTGTATGGGGGCAGAGGGCTGGAGGGAGAGAGAAGAAAGAGAATGTTCTTTTCCCCCTGATGATGCTCCCTGGCTCTGCTCACCAGTGGAGGGTGTGAGGCAGGATCCCCATTGAAGCCAGGGAGCTGCTGGGACTTCCGCACACCCCTGCACCCTGGCCTTTTCATCAAGCACTAGATCAGGAACTGGGTATCTGGCTCACTCCCTGAAAACGCTCACAGTGCAGCCGAGGAAGAGTGGACCAGCAATCAGACCCCTTGGGTGTCTTAGGGCAGGTGCTTGGCTGGAGAACTGGAAGCTCTTTGTGATACTCAGGGGACGAAGGCTGGCTGCTTATCCAGTGGCCCCCTAGCAATGGTGATATAAGAAGTAGGTCTTGAAAATTTAGATAGAATTGGCTGGTAAAGAAGGGAAGGAGGTCTATTCCAGGCAGAGAAATGGCATGCTTAGGCACCGAATCAGATAGTTTTAGGAAGGAAGAAAGGAAAGACAAAAGCAATAAATAATTATGGCTTAAACAAATAAGAATTTGTTTCTCTTTCCTGTGTAAAAGGAGACAGGATGTGGCTGTGTAATATTGGGAACCTTGGTTTTTTTCTCTCTTCTATTCTATCCTCTGCAGCATAAGACTCCATCTCATAGTCTAAGGAGGCTGCTCAAGCTCCAGCCATTCACATAGTCCTCCCATAGGAGTGTACGTCTTCCCTTTAATAACACATCTTAAAGCTCGTGCCTGATGTTCTACTTTGGTCCCTTTGCTCAGAGCTGAGTCACATGGCCAGTTCTAGCTCCAAGGAGATGTCTAAAATGTCTTCATTCTGGGTAACAGTGTGCCTCACTAAAAACAGAAGACTCTGACGCTGAGTCAGAAGAAGGGTGGAACAGGAACTAGGGGACAGTCCCTGCTGCGACCTGAGAGAGGACACGTTTCAGATGCAGGGATTGTGAGCACGCTGTGTGCTGGAGAGTCCTGGAGGAAGCGAGGTCGGGCTGGAGCATGCTGGGTTTCCTGTCAGGTTCAGGAAGTCAGAGCAGGTCCCTAAAGCCCGAGAAGGACCTGGAGAGGGATTTGAAGGAGAGGAGTGATGTGGTCAGGCTTCCAAATCTAGCCAGAGGCAGTGAAGATGCTCCGAGAGTGGGTGCAGAATGTCCCTCTCTCCCCACCCCTGCCTCCTCTCCTCTTCACCTTACCCTCCCGTGGCCACATTCCTGTCCCTGCCTCAGGCTGGTTAGTGGCCCTTTAGGGTTTTCCATGTCTGCTGGGGACAGCAGGGTTAATGTAGCCCCAGCTGCCAAAGAAGTCTCAACACTTGGCAGTGGCCTTGGCTACAGAGCATTCGGAGGAGCAGCCAGGAGAGCCAGGCCAGCATCTCCTGGCCCTGGGTTAGTGCCTCCCTCTAGGACCCTGTGCCAGCAGCAGGGGCCACACAGCCCCAGGTAGGGAGACCCCTCTCCAGCCAGCCTGGCGTGGACTCTGGTTCTGGAACTGCCAGCGTGTGCTCCTGCCGCTTCAGCGATGGAAACAGGTCTGACGTCAGGTGCTGCTGTGGGCTCATGGGAACTGGCTTCCTGATGGCTTCCCAGAGCACTGGCTGCTGAATGGTGCAGGCTGGGTCCTTGCTCAGCAGAGGAGGGCTGGGTGGGCAACGCCAGGTGGCCACTGCATTGGGACTCAGAGCTCGCTTGTCTATTTTGTCCTCCTTGTTCCCATCTAATGGGGTTCCTTGTGTTGGCTGATTTTCAGTAACTCTGAGAGGCTCAGTGTTTCCATGGAGAGTGGTGGTCTGAGGGAGGTGCCATCACTCTGGGACATCCTGTCCCTCTGGAGGGGTGATGCCGCTCTAGGCCATCATCAGTAGAGGCTGCTGCCTGTTGCACTGGGTTCCAGTCATCTGGTCTTTGAGCAAAGACCAAGGCTTTGTGGCCCAGGGTATCCAGAGGGGCACTGCTCGAATGCAGATGCCAAATGAAGAGAGTCAAGTTCGCCTCCAGCACGATGACTCGGGGAGCCTTGGCCATGGGCAGCAGGCTGCCTCCTGGAGCAGCTCTCCTGCGCCCAGGCCAGTGCTGCCCAGGTGACAGCATTTGGCAAAGTGTGCTAAAGTGCTGATGGCTGCCACATCAAAGGCGTGGGATTCCGGCAGGCCATGATCATCTGGGCCATGATGGGGAGTGACTCCGGGCCCTTCCATCCACCTCCTCCTCCAGCCTCCTGGAGTGGGAAAGACCCCTGTGATCAGCCCCTGTCTTGGAGAGGAGCCCTCCCGCCTTACAGCCATGCTCCATGACTCTTTCCTCCCACTTCAGTTTGTGAGGAGCTCTTTTCTCAGCCACCATCCCAGAAATGCCCTTGTGGGGACTCTGTTGGACCTCTAATGTGGTGGACCCTCAGGCCCTGCCCCACTCCCTCCCTGCTCAGTGACCAGTGGCTGAGTTCTCATCAGCTGGGGAGCAACCTTGAAATTTCAGGCTGGGTAGTTGGCTTTGCAGGTTTACTGTTGTAACCGGGACTCAGGCCTCACACACCCACTAGATGATATGGCTCTGGAAACAGAAGTGCTCCCTGTCAGAGGGCCCCCTCACCCCACACATCTGTCGCATCCCGGGCCTCTAATCTGTGCACCCCTTCCACCCCAGCCTCCTTTCCAGGGATTACTCTTCACAGAGGCGATCTGCAGCCAGGTTTTAAATTGCAAGCCAGTCCCCCGCTCTGCTCCCTCCTGCACCACCTGGCCCTGTGTGTACTTGGGGCTTATCCTCGCATTTGAATATTAAAGGCGAGCTTAGTCAAGGAGGCCTGTCTGCTGCTTTAGAAGAAGATGGAGAAGAAAAATTCAGCAGCACACCCCAAATCCAGCCGGGCCTGGCTGGAGGCTTGTTGAGGAGGTGGGGGCGCTGTGGATGTGCCCTGTCGCCGCGGTCCTCCCTCGGCGTGGAAAATCAGGAGTTGACTCTATTCCCAGATGAAAGCAGAGCACAGTGCCTAATAGGCACTTAATAACTGTTTGCAGAAATGAATTGGAGCAATCTGAATCGACAGGAATTGCAGGTTTCACTTGCGATCAGCTTTCTGTGCCTCTTGAAGCTCCTCTGCATAAGTGAGGGGATGTGCCTAAGTGAGCGCTCAGCTCCCTGCGGCAAAGCCTGGAGCTCAGTGTTCTCAGGCAGGAAGTTGGGAAGCAGACTTCTTGCCCTTGTAAGATCGCTTCTGGGCCTCAGTTTCCTCATCTGTCTAACAGGGCTGTTGATCCTTGCCCTGCACCAGGAATAGAGAGACTCCTTTGAGGCTGTGGGTGGGGCTGAGACCCAGGACTGGCCAGATCCCATCTCCCCCTACTGTCTGCAGCTCCCCATACCTTCTTAGGTTATCTGCACCACCAGTCTCAAAGTCCCCATTAAATCTGCCAGCAGGAACTTAATCACCTTTCTTCAAGCCTTCAGTTTTCATTTCCATCAGCAAAAGCAAGTGAAAACCTGCAGCTTAAAAACAAAGCAACGAAACCCATCAATTACTCAGAGTATGAAATTCTGGGCAGATCGCGGTGCCTGGCTAGATGGGGGACAGCCCCTGCCCTCAGAATAGTTAAGGCTGAACAGGAGGCTTCCTCCTGCCCAGGCTGAAGAGTCCTGCTCACACACTTTTCTGAGTCCAGGTCAGCCTGGGTCCCCTGCCCCTGAGATCCTCGCTGCCTGCTTTCTGTCCCTGCAGTCAGGCAAGAGTGCACAGTGAAGACAATCATCAGCACCTGTCCCAAGCAGGGCCTTTCAGGGTGCAGGGACACTGAGCAAGGGAGCGAGGAGTTCAGAGGCTGAGGAGCATTCCCTGAGTGGCCTGATGTCCTCTTGCTTTGACCAGCATGATGGCAGCAGTACATAAGCAGGGAGTGTAGAGGGGGAGCCTCTGGCTAAGCCACAGCTTTCAGTCGGGCACAAAGTCTTAGTCCATTCAGGCTGCTGTGACGGAATACTTGTAAACAACAGAATTATGTTCCTCACAGTTCTGGAGTCTGGGAAGTCTGTGATCAGCACCACAGAGTCAGTGTCTGGTGAGGGCCACTTCCGGGTCCACAGCTGGCCATTTTCTCACTGGGTCTTCTGTTGGTAGAAGCCACTAGTGAACTCTCTTGGGGTCTCTTTTATAAGGGTGCTAATCTCGATCATGAGGGGTCACCTTCATGATGAAATTGACTCCCCAAAGCCCCACCTACTATTATGAGCTTGGTAAGGATTTCGACTTGTGTTTGTGTTTGGGACAGAAACGTTCAGACCATAGGTGACACAGCTGCATTTCAAAGCACAGTGTGAGTTTAGCAGGCAGATGGTGAGCAAAGGATATTCCAGATCTCCCTAGACCTGCAGATGCAAAGTCACAAAGGTACTACATGTCCTCTGTCCCTCACATTCCTGTCTCTGTTTATCTCATGGCCCTCATCTGGGCAGATGCTGTCCTTGTACCTTGGCTGAGACAGCAGGACAACAGACTGGCATTGGAAAGCCAAATAAGACGCCAGCCTCATGGGCAGGTACTTTAGAAGGCAGGGACACTGACCTCACCTTTGCCATAGGAGGGTGCTCCGTGACCAGCCTTGGTCAGTACTAATGACAGGCCCTGGATCTGGGTGCTGGCTGGGCAGAGCTGCCTTCCCTTGAGGTGGGAAGCCTTCCCAGACTGGCTCATTCCTGGAGGGAGAGATAAATGCACCCTGTGCTTCTCCTGTGTGCAGAGAGGTGTTTGGCTGGCTGGGGGACACCCTGGGTTTGCAGGGAAGGTCTGGACCAACCCTGCCACTCTCTTGGTGCTACCTGCTCAGGGCCTCTCCAGGCTTCTGACCTCAGGGCCCAGCTTTGAACAGGAGAAGGCATCTTCTCCCCTCCCGCTTACCATTGTCCAAGCCTGCCTCCCTCTGCCCATCCCTCGACCTGCTGAGCACACAGGGTTACTAAGCACCCACCACAGCACAGGCCCTGTCCTTTCGTGACAGTGATAAATGAAGATAAGCCTCTGCTGTTATAGCTCATATAGGTCGCTCATTAGGGACAGAAGAGCAAACAGAATTGTACTTGATGGAAGCACCCGGAAAGGCTCCTCTGGCCTCAGCCTTGCTGGAGGAGCTGGGGAGGATGGTTGGGAAGAGTGTGTTGGGGCTAGAGGGCAGTGGAGACTGTCAACCCAGCTGATGGGCACAAGCGCCAGGGCCCACAGTCCTCATTCACACCTGTGGCATCCGTGTCCCAGGGTCATGTCTACCCCAGGCAGGCCCTCCCCGAGCCCTTAAAACCCTTGCCCAGCATTCCCATCAGGGTTAGTTTGCACTTGAGATAAGACTGCCCTTATCACTCCTAAAGCCCAAATGTCATGCAAATTAATAGGATTTTAGAATAGGAAGCACAGAGGGATTTCTCTCTGAGATTGCTCAGCTCCACTGCTGTTACCTAGGGCAATAATAACAATAATAATAGGAATAAAAGTTATTAGTCCACTTGTGCTGAGCACCTAATAACACCCGCATCTCCCTGAATCCTCACAGCAGCCCTACAAGGAGGCTTTACGAAGGAGAAAAAGGTGACGGAGAGGGGTGATAAATAACTTGTTTCGGGTCTCACGGGAGGCAGTGTGGGAGATGGGATTTTACCAGCTCACAGCCACGGTGGGTACTGTCTCCTTAACCTCCCTGGGCTGGAGCCCTGCATCTGCCGGAGGGTTGGTGAGCTCTTCTCGCCTTAGGAAGCACTCGGTGGTGGCACTGGTACTGTTATTAGTGTCCTGGTTGCTTTCTCGTGTTCAAGGCCGAGTCCTTTATTTCAGTGTGAGGAAAGCCAGGCATAGAGGAGGCCGGCCTGCCCTCCACCCTTTCAACAAGGGCTGGTAGGCAGTCATATGACCCCTGGCTCTCAAAATTTTTAAGTATTTCTGTATTAGTTGCAAATAGCTGCTGCCCTGCCCCTCCCCCTGTGCCTTCTCCACTGCTGGCACTGACCCCCAGATTCCTGGCCACCCCGAGGTCCCCAGCAGAAGATCCAGTGCTCAGTGCATGGGTGGTCTGTCTGTCAGCTCTTGAAACATAGGGCTCAGGGACAACAGGGTCTCGATGTCACAAGGGAGGGGGTGTTCTTTACTCACTCACCCGTGATGGGGCCAAGATTGTCGCCTGGGGTTTTTCTGCAAGTGGTGCTGGGTGCTCAAGACCTGAGCTGGTGGCAGAGGTGGGTGCTGAAGGACTGGTGGTGGGAGTCCAGCTGGGGCAGATCCACGGGGAGCCCATGTGGAATGGAGCAGAGGGAAACAACAGGCTTGTCATGGAGCCCCAGGGATTTGAGGATGGAACTGGCTCCCTGAGAAAAGCCCTGGGGGAAGCAAGACTTTGACTCCTTGGCAATTTGGCATGTGAAATTGGGAAACATTGTTTCTGCCACCTGAACCGTAAGCTCTAGAGGGGCAATAGTCACAGCTGTGGTTTGTCCCAACCCCCACTGGTAGTGGTTGGGAGAATATCTCAAAATAAAAAATTGATGTTTTTATGAAAAGCGTGGTAGGGAGATGCTGGAAGCAAAAAACAAACTCTCCAAATAGTCTGCTGATACCTCTCTAGAAACTGCAGTCTGAAGTCCCTTCCCTTTGCAGGTTTTGGTCTCAGACAGATAAGGCAGAGGTTTCTTCTGCGGGGATGTGGGTGCTCCTGGGCTGGCCCAGAGCCACAGACTACAGGCACCGGGCAGTGACAGCCAGTTTTGGAGTGAGCTCCATGTCGCCAATCGTCACCTTGACGTCTTGCTGCAGAGACAACTGTGCTGAGCAGCGTAGGACCAGGGGCCCTCGTAATGAACCAGCATCCCCAAGGCTGGTCCTGAGACTGGTCCTCAAGTCTCACTCATGCCCAAGGCCCTGGTGGTCAGGCTGAGGATGAATCAGCCTGGGTCTCTCTAGGGCCTTCAAAGTCAAGGACTAGTCCCCTCTCTGCAACTCTGTAGGTCATAGCTGGAGAGAATTTGAAGGATCTGTGTCTTCGTCATGTGTCCCAGGACCGAACTCAGTGATGCTTTCAACTGAGTGGGATGGAATGGTGAGAACTTGGAGCTAGATCAACTGTGGGAATACCCCATTCTCTTTCCTCTCCCCACCTCCATCTTGGAGAAGGAATTAGTTGGAATACCCACCCCCACTCCTGTCCCTGAGGGCTGAGTTTTCTGATGGCTGCCTCCATCTTCAAGCAACCTTTGGGGTAGCCAAGGGCTCTAAGGCACAGGTCCCCCACCTTCCTGGCACATAAGCCATAGCTCCCTTTCACCCAAGGCCCAGCTTATCTAGCCAGTTGTTTTTCCTTTCCAGGAGTCAGTTTGTGTATAGCCAGATTCTGGAACCCCTGTCCCACAGTTGAAGCCCCTAATCTAACCCAGGGGCACTTAATCACTGAGCCTCATTCCCAGCCCTTGTTACTTTTTTTTTTTTTTTTTTTACTTTTTATTTAGAGACAGGGTCTCACTAAGTTGCTTAGGGCCTCACTAAGTTGCTGAGGCTGTCCTTGAACTTGCAGTCCAACTGCCTCAGCATCCTGAGTGGCTGGGATTACAGTCGTGCACCACCATGCCCAGCTCTCCCTCTGCTTTCTGGTCTGTGTACCGTGAAACCTCTCTCCTCCTATAGACAACAGGGAGGATCAGGAACCAGCCAGTCCCAGGCTAGCACTCTCACCCTGGCCGCCAGGCATTCCTGGCCTTTGCATTTGCCAACCCCCCAACCCCATCATCTTCCAGAGGGACAGTTGCCAGGTTTCAGATGACTCTTTATCTTGGCTATAGCCAAGGGCTGAGGATGAAGCATCCCCCGCCCATATTCTATTCAGCATCTCCTTGACCCAAGCACCAGCCTGCACCCTCTCTTCTCTCCAGAGGTCTTCACGGGGTGGAGCTATTAGTACCCTCTGTAAAAGCTGGGCTCACTCCTAAGAAAGGTGTGTTCAAGTCAGATTCCTGTTTCGAATGTGAATAACTCGGGGCTCGTTTTATTATTTTTCAAATGGACAATACATCAATTTCCATCAAAGCAAAGCATTCCATTGATCAGGTAAATGTGCCCTTTAAGTGATCAATTTTGCCTCTTCTTTAGACCCTCTGTTCCAATGCAAATTCTGAATCCTTCTACTCCAAAAATGTGTCACCCCGCTTTCTTCCAGCCTCGCCCACTGACAGCCACCATGCCCCTTTCTCTGCCTAGAAGTAGAGCTGTGCATTTCCCATAAAAGAACTAGCCCTGCACCCTCGGCAGGCCTGCCCAGGAGGAGGGAGCATCCTGGGCCAGCCAGATTGACAGATGGTAGTGTTTCCAAACTCTTGTAGGACATGTTTCCCACATTCTGGGTGACAGTTTCTTCTTTTGGTTGCTTATTTTTTAGTGTTTGGATTCAGTGAAGCAACATTAGATTTAGCCAAGAATGTTTGAACCATCTATAGAAATTGCTGGTGGGGAGATGCTGGGCGTGCTGGAGGAAGGGGGCGGAGAGTGTTTTCAGCAAGCACAGCATAAGGAAAATGGTTTGTAATGGACTTTTATAAAGATTACCCTCAAAATCACATCTCTGGGAGCCATAAGGAGCCACAAAATTTTCTCATCTACTCTTTCTGAGAGGGGCCCAGAGGGGTCTACTGACTCACCCCCAGTCATGGAGATAACTGAACCAGAACCAGACCCCAGGCAGCACCCCCAGACCTTCTCAGTGTCTTCTCATACCAAGAAAGGGAGAGGAGAAAAGAGAAAGGCTCGTGACCTCATAATCCCCAGCGAGATGACAGTGTTTGCTGAAGTAAAGTCCCCCAAAGCATCCTTACCGTTGGGGGGCTCTCTGCCTGCACTAGCGTCAGAATCCCCTGAAAGGCCTTTAAAGACCTGGGTCCCCCCTGATTCTGTCAGTTAAGTGGGGCCAGGGCATGTGGGTTGTTGAAGATCTTCCAGGCAGGGCTGAGACCTCTACTCTGAATGGGGACCCCTGCAGTGGCTCTCACGGGAAACTGATCACAGGAATTAGATCCCCCATCACATTCTCCGGAGGCCCCTTCCTTTCTCAAGTCGAGGTGGTGACAGATTGCACAGATATGCGACGTAACTTGACCCACCTATCAGCATGTGTGCAGCTCCTGGGTGGTTCCAGGGGTTCTCAGCCTAGGGGTGAGAGTCAGTGCCTAGACAGGGTGGGGCGCTCCCCTACCATAGCCCTGGCACCCTCCACTGGTTTGACCACCCTCTGGCCACTCCTAGAAATCTGAGTCGGCCACCCTGGCACAGGGGAGGCTGCCAGATGTGTGGGTGGTACTGCCTTCTGCTACACTTGACCCTCAGCAGCAACTCCCAGCCCTGACTCATTCCCTGCATCAGCAGGTCCTGTCCATCATCAGCTGGTGCTCAGGGAGAGTCTTCTGTGGGCAGACTCTAAGCTGGATCCTAAGTGGGACATGTGACTGAGTCCCTGCCCTAGAAGAGTCTGTCACCCAGCAAGAGAAATAAGATATGCATATAAAAATAACTGTGCTTAGGTAAGGCAAAAACCGGTAAGTGCCACAGAAGCAATAAAAAAACAGCAGAAGTATTATATCATATAATTCTCAACAGAAAAAACCCCAAAACCCCCAAATGCCTATTGACTTCTGATCAGCAGTGAAGCATCACTGCTCCAAGAAGTCCATCAAAGGGTATCATTTGCTATTGGTGAGAAGGTGACATCTTTCATGATGTCACTTGTTAGGTCACTAACAACCAGCCCTGCAGGACTTAGGCTTGTCACCCTCTACACAGACCTGGGCAAGGCCTGAAGTGAAGGGACTGTAGAGGCCATCTTGCCTACCCTCCTTGAAGCAGAGAGGAGCTGCTCAGGGCCCAGAGAAGTGAAGCACTGTGTCCAAGACCCACAGCAAGGCAGGAGTCAGCCAGACTTTGACATCTTCTGGTATCCCACTTTAAGAGTAGAGGAACTTCAGACTAGCAAGACAGGTCTTGGGTCTGATCCTGTTAACCAAAGACAGCCTGTCCATGCCTGGAATTCCACCATTAGCACCTTATTCTTTTGCACCCAGGCATCCTCCCTCTGAATGGAAGATTCCCAAACAGGAGGAACATTCTGCATTCCTGAGTCCAAGTAGCGAGCCTGTGGCTCCAGACCCTCTGAGATTTGATCAGCAAAACATTTTCCTGCTTTCTGCTGGATTTACTGCTAACATGGAAAGTACCAGGCCGTACTGGTCTGCCTGGCCCAGTTGTCATTGGTAGAGCTAAGCGGGACATGTGCTCTCAATGTGGAGCTGTGGAAATTGAGCTCCACTATAATGGCATCATAGAGCTGGGACACTGTGAAGGATTACAGCCCACTGCTACCAGTAAGGGACTCAGGTCCCTGGGTGCTTACAGCCATCTGAGCAAGGCATCTGCCATGGGAAGAGTCCTGTCTAGAAGACGGAGCTGGTGGCTGGACAGAATGTTGATAAGCCTCAGCTTAATGCTCGTTTAAGCTGCCTTGCTGCTAGGCTTTCAGCTGAGCACTTGTGTATGTTAACCTTGAGCTAATACCATTATTCACCCTGTACAGAAAGACATATCCAAGCACAGAGTGAGTAAGCACCTTGCCCAAAGTCACACAGCAAGTGGATGAGCCAGGATTTGAACCCGTGTAGGTTTCTAATCTGTGCTTAGCTATTTATTACACTAACCTCCCCCACAAAGAGCAGCCCAGTTGCCCCCCATTATGAATTTGGCCAGAGAAGTTGCATGGGGGGACAGCAGTAGAGTGTGATGGTCCTCCCTCCTCTGGGCCATGGGGTGCTACAATGACTGTGGGCCCACATGGGCCACAGAGCTCTGTCACGGTTTTGCTTGTGCCCTCTTTAGAAACCCTGATCCCTGCCAGACTACCTACCTAAACCCACCCCTGCCACCCTGCACACTTGCAATCTTCCCTAGCCTCCCCCTCCCAGGGCCGCCCATACCACCTGGCTGCCCAGGGAGGAGCCTGCCCCAGCCAGGCTTCTCTCCTCTGTGCCTCTGCCCCTGCCAGCCCAGGAGCGACGTTCCCACCAGGACTTTGTACAAAGGGCTTGTCCTGGAGACAAGCTGTGCCTGTCACCGCAGCTTCAGGCTGAAGTCACCATGATGCTTCTTGACATCTACAGCCCCAACACACACCCACCACACCCATCTATGTATGCCCCACACCCAACACCCAACACTCACACCCACACACAACACTCGCACACCCAGCTACACAAAATATGCACCCAACGTACACACACACACACACAGCTCACCCAACACGCTCCCAGCACACCATCCCCCATAAGTCCATCTGCCAGGTCACCTGCGGTGAAAGGTGACCAGTGAGGCTGGACAGCTAACAGGGCAGGAGGGGGACACCTTGGTGCAGGATGCTGGGCTGGCATGTCTCCTCCCTAGGGAGGTTTCCATTCCCAGGGGGTCATGGTCGAGAGGCAGTGTGTCTCAGAAGGAGGAAGCTGGGGCAGCGTGGTCCCCATGGAGCTGTGGGCCATGCTGCTGTGGGAGCAGACAAGGTGGTCTCCTCCACCTGCAGCCGCTGCTTCTCACCCAGCGCCTCATTTCCCCTCTGTTTTAATGGCCCTCAGCAGTGTCTGGTGCCCAGGGTCCAAGGGGAACCTTTATGTGACACTGGAGGATGGATTTCCTGTACTGAATAAGGTTTTTAATTCTTTCTCTTTCTTAACTTTTTGTCCAAAGTGTGCTCAGCTCTGGAAAATAGACCTTCTATTCATAAGTCTTCTTACTGACCACACTCCCCTTCCCTAGCCATCACCTTCTCTTACTTCCAAGTAGACTTTCTGTGTCAAGGCCCTGGTAAGAAAGGGCAGAAGAAGAACTTGACCTTCCTCCCCAAGTGTGCCGTGACCCTGCTCAGAGCAGGCGCCCACATGGACTGGGGTTGGGATGGGGAGAAATAACTTGACTAATAACTTATTTTCCTTCAGCAGTTTCTAGCAGCATCCACATCCTCAGAACTCTAGATCCTGCCTGGAAGGCATGGGGAGGGGACTAGGTGGGGGAGGAGGGTCCCATCTTGGGCTCGGTGGGTTTCCTGCTGCCTCTGGGGAAGGGAGCAGCCTCAGGTGGGGTGGCACAGTCTTCATGGGAGCTGGGAGAGCTGTTCCCAGCCTGGGACAACTGTGTACATGTATTTCACCTGGATCTTTCTTTTTCCCCCTTCAACAGCCCTATTACCATATTTAAATGCAAGTATGTCTCTTTTCATTGATATTTTCAGTAGCTTAGCCTGACCTTTTTAGAGTAGCTTGCTCCCTTTGAACTTCTTTCCCCTCAGTAGTACCACGTAGCTAGGACAGTAGTCCTAGAGCTTAGTGGGCTTCTAGTTCACTCTGTTTGGAGGGTGTCTCTCTCTCCTCTTTCCTCTTCTGCTCCCTGCCCTTAATGGTGCATGTCTTTCTCCCTCTTGTCCTATAGAAATCCCTGATTGGAAAGGCTCAGTGGCTAAAGTCAAGTGGCTCTGTTGGGGGCTGTTGGTTGAGTTTGTGGCTGGCTTCTGGCACATCATTAAAAACCACAGTCATTGGAAATGGGTCTTGGGGTCAGGCCTCCAAGTGTCTGCGTAAGGGCAGAGGATGTTTGTCTTTATGTGTGGGAGTGGATCTCTGTCTATCCCAGTGCATGGCTGTGTGTGCACATGCTAGTGACAGAGGAGCTGAGGGGAGGGGACTTGGCCTGCCGCTTCCTTCATCTGGACATTCTGTAGCCAAGTGCCTTGGCCTCCTGACTTTTCAACCTATGGCCCAGTGTGTTTTTAGATAACATAAGCCTTGACCTATGACTCCAGAGACCCCACTAAGGAGATCTTCCAAAGCCAACTTCATCTGACCATGGGGCTCAGACAGAAGAGCCATATCTAAGTCCCCATAATTGCCTCTAGAGAGTGAAACATGGAGAGAGATCAGACAAAGCCACAGGGTTCATTCTACCCAGAGCCCTACACACTCCCACATCTGGCTCCATGTGCAGTCTCCTGGAACCCTTCCGGTCTGGGGCTGACATGAAATTTTGACACGTCTAGAGTTAAGGTGCTGAACCTTTGGAGAATAGCTGGAGTTAATAAATCTCGTGGCCAAGGTGACCGTTCTGTCAAAAGGCCATCCCAAGTGCTTCCTGCCTGTGGCTCCTGCTGACCACATGGCTGGGATCCCTGCAAGGAACAGAGGGCTGGCCAGCCATGTATGGCCAGTTCTGGACAAACCCTGGGGGGGTGGGTCACCAAGTGTCCGTCCAGGGCCAGTAGGCAACTCAGCCAGGTTCTCAAGAGAAAGTTCCTCTTCCTCCTCCTCCTCCTCCTCTCGAGGTGTTGTGTGCACTCCAGGACCAGTTTCTGTGTTGAGAAGCGAGTAAGAATCAAACACACCCAAAGCTGCTGTGCCTTCCAGAAGCCTGAGAGCCACTGACCTGTGCCCATTCCCCCCACCCTCAAAGCTGCCCACGAACCCTTCCCTGTGTGCGGGCTGGAGTCAGGCAGCCCTGTGAGAGGTCTGCCCAGGGCCCTGCCAGGCTTCCTCCTGATTCTGATCCCTCCCTCTCTCCAGGCTTCCCGGCAGCAGCTTACGGACCAGTGGCGGCGGCGGCAGTGGCAGCGGCTCGAGGATCAGGTAGGAAGGTGTACGGGACAGGCGGCTCCCAGGCATGCCCAGTGTGCAGGGGGAAGGTAAAGGCCCTGTTGGATCTGTGTGGCTGCGTCTGTCCAACACGCCCCTCACCATGGCCCGGGGAGGGGGTGGGGACAGGGAGGCATGGGTGAGCCTGGCCACCCAGGGCAGCTCCCACCAGGGGTCAGTCACAGTCATGACACTGCAAACCGAAGGCAGACTGTTATGCTCCCTTTGGCAAAGGAAAACCGAGCTTCCTTTTGACTGTGGACCGCTCCTTCACCTGAGGACTGGCTTCTGGGCACCTGTGGGCATTACCCTCCTTGGCTTCCTTGGGCCTCTGACCCAGCCAGAGAGGTACAAGTTTGTCCTCTGGGGCCCTGCTGCGCTCAGCAGGGGGGCTTGCTTCTCTGGCTAAACCCCCAGGCTTCCGAAGGCCAATGCAGGGCCAGCCCTTGACCTCAGTGAAGGAATGGAGCTGCTGTTTCCTGGAGTCCTGCTGCCCCCAGACTTCTCAGCAAGCTCCCTGGGCTCCCAGCCACCAAGGGAATCAAAAGAGGCCTTCTCTACCCCAGCCCTCAGTCTCTAAATTCAGCCTTTCAAGAGGTCTGGAATCCTACAAGTGATGTGGGAGCACTTTCCCAGTGGCTCTGTGAGATCAGACCAGAGGTCCCCCCCTGCCCTCTGCCTTCCTAAGGTGTCAGCGCTTCTGCTCTGTGCTGGGCTCCCTCGAGGCCATCAGGCCATCGTCCCCAGCCTCCCTCCACCAGCCTGCTCCTCCCTAAACTGAGGAGCCATGGTCTGCAGCTCTCTCCCGGTCCCCTCTCCCTAGGCAGGGCACTGGAGCACGGGGGAGGCGCTGCAGTTGGATGTAACAGAGCTCTGAGGAGGGTGGGGTGGGCAGGGCAGGGGTGCTGCGAGGGGACCAGGAAATGGAGCATTAAAAGCCTGGAGGGCAAATGCCAAGAACCCGAACCCTGGGTGATGAGAAACTGGCACAGTGAGGCCATTAGAAAAACATCAGTAAAAATCCGTTCCATGCAAACTGGCACTGCCTTGGAGCTACAAAGGATCCACTCCCCAGAATCATCTGCTGGAATTTCATTGGAGAGGGCCTGGGAATTCTCGGGGGGCTGCTGAGGAGCATTTGTCAGAGAGCTGGCAAGCAGCAGGTGGGCAGGCAGGGCCAGAGAGCCGGGCGCCCTCCACTCCCAGCTGACCTAGCAGGTCTCCAAAGGCCCCACCTGCCTCTGGCCAGTGTCCCTTGGTCCCCCCCGCCCCGCCCCCACCCCGGGCCCCGAGGGCGGGGTGCACAGCTGCATCGTGTCTCCCTATTCCGTTTGGTTTTTTAACTTGAGTGCTTTTTGATATCATAAAACATAAAAAAAATAAAAAGCCTCGGTCCTCCCTGTGCCTGGGATGGGGGAAAGATGAAAAAGAACCATCTTGAGGTTTTTGAGTGTTGTTGGTTGTTGTTTTCTCCATTCAGTTTTTTTCTTTTTGTAACTTGGATTATGAAACTAAACTTTAACCCAAAATTAACCCTGCCTCTCTCCCTACCCCCCCTGTTCTCCTTGACTTCATGGCAAGTTTAAAGGGCAGCATGGGGTTCTTTGTGAGTCTGAGAGCGGTCTCCCCACAGTCTGTACCCCTTTCTGTCACCCCCACCCTCTCACAGACCCCAGAGCCAGGCAGGACTCCCACCCATCCTCTAACTCCTAACCCCCAAGGTCATTTCCAACCACACATTTTTTTTTCCAGGATCAATGGTGTTTTATTTGTAGCCATTTCCATTGGGAGCGAAATCTCCCACAGGCCATTCAAGGTCAGCCATGCTCATCGCTGCACTGTTAGTGAATCGTATTCAGGAGTGTGCTCCCAGACCACCTGCCCCACCGCAGCCTGGGTTAGTGCAAGGGGTAAATCCTCAACTGGAGGTGCCCACCCCCTAGGGTGCAGACTTGCCCAGGAAGCTATAGGGAAGCCCCCAGTGCTGCTTGGGGGTTATGGGCTTGGGGTGTGCCCCGGGCAGTGACTAGGCTGCCTGCCACGGCCAGAACCTGGACTGACCCACTTGTATGTAGACAGGGTACCCCAGCCTCCAGCCCCACCTTTGGACCTGGGGAAGAAACCCTTTGAAGAAACCCCTTTGTAACCCTGAGCAGGGTTACAAAGCTGGGGAAGAAAGGTCTCTCTGCCTTTCTTTCTAACACATTTTGGCTGGTACGGGGTCTATCACTTCTTCCCTCTATAAAGTGGCCTGGACTTCAAGCCTCACATATTGGCAAGTTACTTTCCTGTGAGTGGCAAAAGCTCTTTGCTATGAATTGAGAGGGACCACATAGACTCCTTGGGGTATGTGCATCAGTCCAGGCCCTGAAGGGCTCACGGCATGCTGATGACCCAGTTCCACCGGTACCAGCTCCGGCAGCCCTGCCCCACGTATCCCAGCTCCTCCCCAGGGGCTATGGATGCTCATTCAGCCTCCTGAACAAGCAGCCTGATGATGCGAGGTCATCACAAACTCAGTGCCTGTTCAGAGAGTCCGTTGAGTGCCTCCCTGGAGCTCGGTACCATGCTAACCTGGCAGGTGACTTCAAACAACAGCAAGTGTGGCCACTGCTCCCCAGGGGCTCTCAGGCTTGGTTGAGGGATTGGGCACCCTAGGAAGACCCTTTTTTTGTTTTTCATTTTTATCTAGCTCCACCATTTTGGTTTGTGCCCCCCATTCTACTCTGACTTACTGGGGCCCTTCCTGAGGTGGGAAGGGCTGTGGGGTGGGAGGCAGCATTCTTTTGGCTCCGGGTGGCAACTCGTATCTGTCAGGGCTGTGGTGTCAGGGTAGGAGGTCCAGGGGGCCTTGAGCTCTGCACCTATCTCAGCCCACTCCTCTGGGCCGGCCTGCCCACCTTTGCCTAATTCCTCCAGAACCTGAGGTGAGCAGGGCTCAGGCGACCCCCCAGGGAGGTCCCTGCCGACTCCTAGATAACTTCACTATCAGTGGTCACTTTTCTTTCACCTTCACCTGGTAGTTTGAAATCTCATCTTTTCTTGTGCTCAGTCAAGAGTTTGTTTGTTTATTTTGATCGTATTCATTCAGTTCCAGTGGCCCATCATGTCCCACCCAATCCGAAATCCAGTTTGGTAAACAACTCCCCCCAACGTGAGGGAAGTGGTTCAGATTTTTGGGCTACTTTATTTCAGGGTGACATTATGGGTGGGCCCATGGATCAATCTTAGAGCTGCTGAGCCCCCTGGAGTGCCCCCCTACCCATCTCCGGCCCCAGCCAGGACCCCTTACTGTACTTTATACTTGCCAGTTTATCCCAATCTAGTTACGTGAGCTCCCGATGCTGGTGGTGAGTGTGAGAGTCATGTTTCTGTTGTCTTTTCTCTTGCTTGGTTGGGGCTGCGGTGAGAGAGTGTCTCTGAGGCATACTTTCCCGCCTCTCTTACACTAGGATCTGCACACCTCCTCTCAAACACTCTTCTGAGCACGCTCAGCGGGAAGGTTTGTCCACACCTATTAATCCTCTCTCAGTGTCCAGCTTCCTGTTAGTACCAGCTGGTTTGCATGTTTTTGCTTGTTCAGATGAAACAATTCAAGAAACAAACTCATATCCAACTCTCGAGAAATGTCTTTTTTTGTACACTTTCGTTTTCGATTTTTTTTTTTTTTTATTAGTTACAACTCCAAAACACCTGTTGTCCAGTAAAACATTTCACACCTCCCTGCCTGTTCTTAGATTGTATGTATCTGTGGGACTGACTAAATGCATGCACTGTAGTCGATGTACCGGTAGCTGTAGCCGTAGTTGTAGAACATGCATTGTTGACTTGATATTACAGGGTCTCCGATGGCTCGGCACAGCCGGCCGTCTGCAGGATAGCACGGGGACCAGGAAGAGAAGGGGCTTCATATTTTCAATGTTGCCAAGGGGCTTGGATCCATGTTCTCGCCATCAGCCACCACCACCTCCCCTCACGCTCCCCACTCCCCCAGTCCAGAACTGGGTCACCACCCTCAACTCTAGCCTTCCTAACTAAGAGCTGTTTTGAGTGTCCAACTTCAGTGAAAGAGGATAGAACCAGGGTTGGAAGGAGTCTTCAAGTTCTTCCTTGTTCTTGTCTTCTTCTTACTGTTCTTGAACAGAGCGGCAGATCTCTTCTTATTTCTTAAGGTCCACCAGCAGGGCTCCCTGAAGGTCCTCTACTCCTTGAGTTCTTTGGCAGTTCCCTCCCAGCGCTCCAGGGATCCAGGTTCAGGTGGAAGCTATGTCATCTGTGTGGTCTGCTCCTTGGGGTGGAGAGACATGAGACATGGTAGGGAAGGAATTGAGAGCTCACATCCTGCAGACAGGGCATGCCCTGGGTCCTGGTGGGTGTTGACATTGGTTCTTATGTTTGGTGAAGGTGAGGGAGGCCCGTGGGATGGGTGGTGGCATCCTAGTATGGAAATAACAGGCACAGCTTCATGAGAAGGGGAAGCAAGGTGGGCTTGGAAGATATAAAAGAGAGGCCACCCATAGTTGCCCTCTGTCTCCCCAGGAAGGCCTTCTGGAAGGGGAACAGGAAGTCCTGTAGCCTCGTCTGCCCTCCACTCAGGGGCATGTGTAGTCAGCCACCTTTGGACACACTGTCTTCCCTGCCATAAGGAAAGGCTCTTGGAGCTTTTGGAGGTGCCCCTCATCTGCACACGTTTTGGTCAAGTAAGGTAGTGCTTGCCCCCTGGAACCTGCTCTTTAACTCAGGGTGGTCAGCGATTCCAACCCAATGCTGCAGAACACGGGCAGGGTCTGAACCTTTAGGGTGTAAGTTATGTATTACGGGAGACAGAACTCAGCAAAAGGTCACAGAGTCCATGAAGACCTCAAAGAATGTGTTGTGGTAGAATGAAATGTTAGCTCCGTGGAGAGAAGTCACACTGCTCTGGCCGTCACCTGCAGAGTCAGGATGCACAGGGACTGAGTATGCTCCAGGCCAGCTGAATGAGGGCACTGAGGTCCCAGGCAGAGAAATCTGGAAAGAACCATCCTCCTGGCTTGGCCTGGGGGTTGGAGGCATGAGGGAAATGACCAGGATCATCAGTCTTCAAGGCTGTTGCAGCTGCCCACGAACCTGAGGCTGGGGAGCTGGTAGGAACAGAAGACAGAAAGCACGGCACCCCTCCCGACTTGCCTGAATCTTCCATGTGACTCTGGGGGAGAAGGCTTTGGAAAACTCTTCCAGTTGCTAGAGGATCTGCTGCTACTGGGGTCATTTTAGCCCCAGCATCAGGGTTCCCAGCTGTTGCTTTCAACAAGCATTTATTGAGGATTTGCCATTCCAGGAACCAAGGAACATAAAGGCAGAGCTGTTCTTGGCTTCAGTAGTCTGGGAATCCAGTTGTGTTCCCTGAAAGTCCCTATTGTAGGAGATGATGTGTTGTTTCTGCCCTGATAATGACCACTGTCAGCTTCATTTTATGAAGGAAAATGGATACCTTTCATTTCTAAAAGTGGCTTTCCTGTGCCTCATCATCAAGATCTGAAGGGGGGCTGGGAGGTGGGGACACAGCAGGACCATCTCTGCTGTCCCACCCAGTCTCCCTGTGCTGGCAGCAAGCATCCTGCCGACTGATCCCAGGATGGCCCATCTGGGGGCAAGGTCACAGGAATGCCCTTGAGCGAGGGTGCAGCCACATCTGTGGCCATGGAATAGAGCCAGCACAGTGGACCAGAGGGAGAGCAAATCTGTGACCATTAGGACCAGCTGCTGCAGCCATCCAGACCTACCCAAAGGCTCTTACCTGAACATACATCTTTCAGTCCACTGCCTTTTGTTCTGGGGAATGACACCTTATGTCCCAGTTTGTCATTAAAATTTTCATTTCTGGGAGGGCTAGGACTTTTCACCATAGAGAGTCCAGCACTCACTTTCAGTAACCCCAGTGAATTCATAATAATGTGCACAGGTGCCCACTGCTGACCTCAGCTTCATTCATTTTCCAAGGGCTTTCAGACCAACCCTGTTCAGGATAAAATACATCAACTCTAATCAATAATTTTGTAATAGAAATACCGTGCACTTGATAAATCAACCCTAGTGCAATTAGTGACTAGCCTTGAAGCCCAGACCTAAGTATAAGTTAATCCTAAAGTGAATGGAGTGGGGAAATGTTAATGGTCTTTTAAATCAGTGGGTGACACATCCCTGCCTCCTCCCCTGAGCTCATTGGCCCTCTCTCTCACACTAGCTCAGGAGCCCAGGCCCAGCTGTCCAGCCCAGTGAAGCGTGGAGAGCTCATTAGAGAGGGACCAGGAAACCAGCTCCTTGCACCCCATGCTGGGTCAGGATACCATTGGGTCCAGGAAGTCCCAAAAGCTAGTCAACCCCCAGCAGTTGATGACAACCATCAAAGGACAGGCCAGGATGTGTCCTGGTTCCTTAAATTTCTGCAGAGCTGTGATGACCATATAGACACTGTCACGTCGGTTGTCACAGCTATCCCCTGAGACCGACAGGAAGGCAGAAGTTTGGGGCCTGGTTTTATGTGAGAAAGCTGGACTCCAGAATGGTTACATGACTAAACTAGAACCACACACCTGGTTATCTGCAAAGCAAGCGGAACTCTGGATTTAAACCCAGATGAAAATAGCCTTGTGGAGGAGCTATATTTGTTGGTGAAGGACTCACCTGCCACCCAGACACCTGGCACAAGCAGCAGTGAAGTGCATGGGGGAGTGCCCAGGCAGCCACACGCTCTAGCTCTGGGTTAGTGTGACTCCAGCCTAAGACCTCGAAGTCTGATCTTTCAGGCAAAGATCACAGAACTGGGCCCAGGGCCCATCTGCCACGAAGTTCAACTCCAGCAGATATTTATCAAATGTGTAACAATTATTATTACACATGGCAAGTACCTTCCTAGACCCGATTCAAGGGTGCTTTGAACTGTAAGAGAAGACCCAACTCAGTGCGGTTGAATATTTTAGGGTATTTGTTTGCTGATATTCTGGAAGATCCTTAGAAGAGAAACCTTCATGTATAGATTGTTCAGGGCTCTTTTTCTCTAATTCTCTAAGCTTTACTCTCTTCCCAACTCCAATAACATCTTTATGTTGGTTTCCCTCTTGGTGGCAAAATGGCTGCAGCAGTTTTTTACATCACACTGTCCTATCTAGAGAAGAGGTGGTCACATGGTCCAGAATTCTAACAAAAGTTCAGAGCTTAGTGTTGCTTGGCTAAGGCCTAAGTTATAGGAACCAATCATTGAGGGATCCATCTCCCTCTAAATTGAATGGCTATGATGGGGGATGGAATCCCAAAGGAAAACCTGGATTCTAATAAGAGGGGAAAAGGGAAATTGGTGCTGAGGAGATAACCAGTGGTGTCCATCACAGCCCTGGAAGTTCGTGAATGAATTCAGTCACTGTCCCTGCCCTTAAGGACCCACCAGCCTAGCATGGAGACTAATAGGTAATCAATGACAATATGATGGCATAGGCCCCCAAACAGAAACCTGTTGGATGTAGAGAAGTAGCACATAGGAGGAAGTGATTAGCTTGGCTTGAGGGTGTCAGGGAAGGTTCCATAGGGAAGTGAATAGTTATCTGTCAGCGGACAAATGGGAGCTCCCCAAAGGGCCAGGGGAATAGCATGTTCCAGAAGAGTAGAGTGAATTCGAAGCCCAGCAAATAATTTAATTCTGGCTGGAGAATTAAATAAAGTGAGGGAAGAGAAGCAGATAAGGTCAGAGAGCTGGGCAGAGGCGGAACAGGAAGTTCTGTGCCCTGCTAAGAAGTCTGGATTCACGTAGGTAACTGGGAGCCTTGAGAGGCCTGAGCCTGGAAGTGACATCAAATTTGCATGTTAGACAAGCCCTGGCAATGATGTCCAGGGAGATGGGAGAGGCAGAATTGGAGGCTGGCAGACAAACTAGAAATAATTCTGTACAGTATAAATACTGAATACAGGTCAGTATACAAGTACCCAGTGAGCAGAGGGTCTTTTGCTCTTCCCCATTAGATAATTCACTCTGGCCCTTTGGCATCTGGGGTGGAATGCTGAGGAATGACACGATGTGGTCTGCCTTTCACGAACTCCCAGTCTTTTTTTTTTTTTTTGGTACTGGGAATTGAACCCAGGGGCACTCAACCACTGAGCCACATCCCCAGCCCTATTTTGTATTTTATTTAGAGACAGGCTCTCACTGAGTTGCTTAGGGCCTCGCTGAGTTGCTGAGGCTGGCTTTGAACTCGCGATCCTCCTGCCTCAGCCTCCCAAGTGCTGGGATTACAGGCATGGGCAAATACTTTTGAGCTGCTGTGATTGGCTGTTGGGATTAGGTCTGTCAGAGGATGAGAGAGCCTTGATGAAATCCATGCCATGGCATGGAATGGGAGGGTTCTGGCCAGCATCTTAAAATTCACACCTGCCTGGGCTGTCCCTTAAAGGAAAGATCTCTTGAAAGTGATAGAAAGCTAGAGACAGCTTTCAGTAAATTTCAGCCAATTTCAGTAAAATAACAATAGTAATATTTGAATTATAGTTTACCTGTTGTAGTGAGTACTATACCAAGCCCACCTATCTTATGCATTTTTGATTCTCATAACACCATGAAGTAGGCACTATCATTCCCATTCCCTTTTTATTTTACACACACACACACACACACATATATATACACACACACATATATATATATGTATATATATATACTGGCAATGGGAATTAAACCTCAGGGTATTCAACCATTGAACTATATCTCTAGTAACTCCCCATTTTTAAAATTTTGTGATAGGGTTTCGCTTAGTTGCCAAAGCCCACCTCAAACTTGTGATCCTCCTGCCTCAACCTTCCAAGTTGCTGGGATTACAGGCATTCGTCACCATGCCCAATTCCCATTCCCATTTTAAAGATTAAAACTGCAGCTTAGAGAAGACAGTATCTTATCTGAGGTGGCAGAGATAGGATTTGAGCGTAGGTGCGTCTCAAACACTATCAGCAGATGCTCCACTGTGTCAGCCCAGCAATGCCTGAACAAGACTGCAACTTTAAAATATACACCCAACAAAAAATCCGCAACTGCTCCCAATTCTTAATGTCTTTAAGGGAGAACCCCAAATCATTTACAAGTGGCTTCATAAGGCATTATATGTATTTTTTGCACCTGCTTCTACTATTGCAGACTTAATGCGGTGGTTCTCTCTGGCTTTCTTCGGCTGACATTTCTGATCTGGCTTCTGGTCCCTGAATCCTTTCAGACCAGAGTCAGACAATGGAGGCCCAGAGGAGGTGTGGTCGGGTAAGAGAGAGTCAGCCTGAATGGAATTATTTGAAAGGAACCTTTAGCTAAAAACAAGGCTGAAGGAAGTTAGCCACCACCCAAAAGAAACTAGGGGATGGAACCAGGGAGGGAGTCTCTGGAAAGACAGACGGTATCCGTAGGGAGGAGTCAACATCCCTTCAGATAGCTGCTGCGCTGCTGCGAGGGCTGCATCTGGACTGTCGCTGGGAAACACAGCCCAGCCCTAGTGCTGGGCGGCGATTGGCTGCCCAGTTGCTGGGGCTTTTCTTTGGGCCAATGGTGGAGAGAGAGGCGGGTCCATGAGGGGGTGCAGCGGGCTCCTCAGCCAATCATCCTGCAGGGAGGTTGGACTCCGGGTACCATGGCAACAGCGAGGCACGGGTTCATTTGTTTTGTAGATGAGTAATTACTACACAATTAGAGAAAGCTAAAAATAAAAGGGCCCTTTGTTCCTGGCTACTTATTAATATTAATAAAATGGTCTGTCCAGGTCTATGGTAAACAATGCAAACCTGGGTGCCTGCGATGGAGGCCAACGTGGTTGGGAAAGGCGGTCCAGCCCTGCTTCCCTGTCCCTTTCCCGGCCCGGTGCCCCAGCCCTGCTTCCTCCTCTTTCTGGAAGTTATTTCTGAAGTTAACCTGGAGAGGATGGGCTTTCCTGGCCTTGGGGAGAAGAGCTTAGCAGCACAGACTCACACAGTAGGCAGTAAGGCCCAGACCCAGGCCACGCCCACCTCCAAAGAAAATACCCACAGCAGCAAAACCAAGTAACATGGACCAATGTTGGAAGAAACCCTTAGCCAATTTTGCTATTATGTCCCTGCTACGTTTTTCTTCTGGCTCTTACTTATTCAGCTCCAGGTTCATTCAATAGTCTTTTAAAAACCTTCCACTGAAGTAGCCCCCAGGATTTCAGAGTCTCCTCTCCCAACCTCTCTCCTCCCACCTGTCTTGTAAAGTACATTCAGTTCAGGCTGGGAATGACATGCTTGAGATTTCCCTGTGTTTAGGGGTTGTCTCCACTACCCATGTCCTGACCTTCAAGGACCAAATAGCTGAGAGGCTTCTCTTCCTTAAAAGCCTTCCCCCGCCTAGGGGAAGAGGTTGCCTTGTGGATTAATCCAGTGAGGATGAAAAATGACTTAAAAAAAAAAACAGCATAAGTTCATAGAAGAAAGAAGAAAGAGTAGGGAGTCAGAAGACTTCATTCCAGCTCCGCTGCCCCCTCTACTAAATGAGGATTTCAGGCAGGGGGTGGGGGCATCTCAGCTCTACTGCTCTGTATTGCTGCTGTTTCCAAAGCTCCCAATTTCTTGTCCTTGAGGGTGAAATTAGCGACAATGACAGTGTTTTAAGATCTGAGAGGAGTGCGTGGAGAGAAAGCCCTGAGCTTCCAAGTGATAGGAGACTTAGTGGGGATGCATTTGAACATAGTCATGCATTGTTTAATGTATAAGGAAATGGGAGGGACCGAATATTTCCAGAATTGTGTGTATCTGATGAATTTATCAGATTTCATTGTTAGGTGTAGTTGATTGAGACTTTTAAGGTTTGGCTTTCAGTAACAATAGACCTGTTAGCTGGGCACAAGAGCACATGCCTGTAATTTCAACTACTTGAGAGGTTGGGGCAGGAGGATTACAAGTTCAGACCAGCCTCAGTAACTTAGCAAGATCCTGTCTCCAAATAAAAAAATTAAAAGGATGGGATGTCACTCAGTGGTAGAGCACTACCATTGGATTCCATCTCTAGTACCCAAAAGTGGGGATGGGGGTGGACCTGTTAATGGCTGGTAATGAGCAAATCAGCCCTGAGACTGGAGTCCATGCTGTAGTTTTGAACTTGGCTGCATGTTAGAATCACCTGGGGAGTTTTAAAATTTCTCTCTGGCCAGGCCACACTGCAGAGCCATCAGATCAGAATCTGGCAGGGTGGGACCCAGGCAAGTCCAGTGTGTAACCACAGGCTCAGGTGCCACCTGGTTCTTGCTGAAGATTGAGCTTCACATCATCTCTGTGACTGTCACTGGCACCCCAGCCCCTTCCAACAGCAGGCAGGAGAGATCTTCCTGCCTGGGTCTAGGATCTCTAGCCCTCAGTCTTGGGCCTAGGGCTCTCCTGCCTATCATTGGTATTCACAGCAGGCCCAGGAAGACCACTCTCCAGGATGGGCTGAGGTATCTTTGTTCTCATGTGACTTCCCTGCCTCCCTTGAGGATAGCCTGTCCTGGCTGAGATTAGCAGCATTGGACACATAGAACAAGCAGCCTGAAACAACCATAAACAGGGAAGCAGCCGCCCTCCTTGACTGTCTGACGAATGGGGCCTTTTGGTAAGGTCGGAGTTTGTTTGTTATTAAAGACCTAATTAGAAACATGAGAGGAAGCTGAATGGCTCCATGCTTGGCTAATTAGTGACATGTATGCACCCGCTTTGAACTTCAAGGACACAGAGCTATTAGCGCTTACATCAAAAATGGATTAAACTCCTGTGCCTTTATAATCATTAAAGACGGGCTGCTCAAGTGGAAAGCCTTTTGTACAGGTCCTCGAGGGGCTGTCCCCTGGGCCCTCCCCACCCTAGCCCCTGGCTGCTGGAGCCCAGGGCAGCGAGTTACTGTTGGATGTGACTTTCCAGTCTGGCATCTTCTGAAGCCACATTTTCTAGTAAATGCCAATCAGTCCTAGGGCATTCCAGCTCCCCACTGGACTTGCCCTCAACAGAGGAGAGTAGTCTTTTGACACTGAGATCACCCTCTTGGTGATCCAGCCACTTTCAGAGAGGGGAGCAGGAGTCCAGGTTTGTCCAGGGCTTACCTTCCCTCTCACAGCACCCTTGCACATCAATATTGACTGGGTGCTGCTTTGTGTTCCGAAGCTCGTTGATCCTTGGGACTTGACACAGTGGAGGTAGGTCTAGGCCTCAGGAGAGATGAAGTCCCCTTCCACATTTGGTGTGCACCACCCAACCTGCAGGAATCCCAGGTCTGATGGGGAACGCTCTGCACTACTGCAGAGCTCCCCGTTTGGAAAGGGTACAAGGCCCAAGCCCTTGGCAACTTCCACTCCAGGGTTGGGAAGTTGATTCCTTGTCCTCAAAATTGCCATTTCTCTGGGGCGAAGACAACTCCAACTGAACAGAAGAAACATGTCCAACCATGATCCTGGGAGGGACAGTTCCCTCCCTGTGTAATACAGTTGCTTTCATGTTAGAGGAGGGTTCAGACCTGTCTGAGACACTGGGTGGCACTGGGTATATTCCCTAGCTTCTCAAACTCTGGATTTCCTTCTTTAACCCATGGGTAATAAAGCCCTGCTTGTAAGTTTGGTGAATGAAAAAATGGTGCTCAGTACCTACCAACAGGAACACGGAGGTGCTTGGTAAGTCTGAGTTGCTGTTGCAGCCTGGCATCCTCTGAAGCTGCAGCTTCTAGAAACTTGGTGCTTCTGTCTCATGCACTTTCACCTCTTCTACCCCCACTAGTAGGCAGCGTTTCCCTGCCCCACTCTTCTTAACAGCTATGGGATGACATCTGATGCCTACATAGCTCTGCATCATGATGGAGAATACATTAGGCCCATCTCCTAAGTCTGTAGTCCCAGCCTTGAATTTCACAGTGCTTAACATACTTGTAGTGCAGAAAATATGCACAAGAAATAAGCAAGGATCTGACCCCTCTGGCAGGGGGCAGGGATGTGGCATTAGGAGTGGGAAATACTGAGCACACAGAAGTACAGCAGCACAAGAGTATGGCCAGGGACACGGGGCAAAGCCAGACTCGTTTCTTTTTGAAAGTTAAGAGAGATGGATGTGCCTTGAGGACAAAGGCAGTCACCAGGTCAAAGCAAGGGACATTCTCAGAATTGAACTAGGCTTGACTTAGAACCACCAGACTGTTCAAGACAGAAGAGGGAATTATTTCCAGACTCCAGGCTCCCTGTTTCCTTTTGATTCTCAGGGCCCAGGGGACTGGATGAGGAAACACAGGCTCTGGATCACCACAGGTTATGTGCCCAGCTGTTGGGTGGCTTAATGCAAGGGTACAAGGGTGCTGTGGTTTCTGCTGGACTTTCTTGTCTGCTACTCCTGGCAGGTTCTAACCAGTGCTGGCTTGGACTCTCAGTTAACCTAGGGAAAGAGGTAGCAGGGTGTTCATGTTAAAACTCCACCTGCTTCAGGCAAACCATAAATGTTTGTCAGACAGTTCACACAGAAGGGCAGGCTCCTGCAGTGCCAGCCACAAGCCCCATGATGCTCAGCCAGCAGGCAGGACCTTATTCCCTTTCCCTTCCCAGGGTCCCTCGCTCTTCCTCCTAGAAACCTGCAAACAAGCTCAGCCCCTAGATCCCCTGGGGCTGTAAGAAAAAAGAAACTGAGTTTGCCTCCAGAAATTTCTTTCTTTGTTCTCATGATAAAAAGCATGGTTTCTTTGACCACCAGGCCCAGGTCCACTGAAGGCTGCTGCATCCCCAGGATTTATACCATGAGCAGTTGGCCATCAAACACTAACCTCCATCTTCTGCCCACCCATCTTCCCAACCAGCCCACCCAGAGCCCACGCAGCATGGTTCTTTGTGAGCTTGAGGCACACTCACGGACCCTGATCAGGGCTGATACAGAAAAGCATCGAGCTGTAAAGAGAAGGTTGTATCTCAGTGTAAAGTGCATCATCCTGGCCACAACGTCCTCCTCGGATGGGTCTGTTCTGGATGTTTTTCCTGACACTGCTCTGAATGGTAGAATCCCCGACTTTACCACCACTATGTGTTTTTTTTGTTTGTTTGTTTGTTTTATTTTTTGGTACTGGGGATTGAACCCAGGGGCACTTGGCCACTGAGCCACATCCCCAGCCCTATTTTGTATTTTATTTAGAGACAGAGCCTCACTGAGTTGCTTAGGGCCTCACTAAGTTGCTGAGACTGGCTTTGAACTCACGATCCTCCTGCATCAGCCTCCCAGGTGCTGGGATTACAGGCGTGCACCACTATGTTATGGGAGGGCTTTAGAATTGACTGTTAGTGAAGTTAGCTCTTGAAGGTTGGGCAAGTGTGACTTCACCAGATGTGAAGTGTAAGATCTTCCTACAAAAGAATTAGCCACAAGTCTTAGGTTCCCATGCCTATCAGTTCCCTACTTAAGACCTGCCAACGTCAATTGGCAGGCACCAACACCAAGCACACTGGTCTCAGCTGGGCTAAATTTGAGAAAACAAGTGGACACTGCAGTCTTATAAGATGGACCATCACATGATTCTGACGGCCTGTCAGCACATGAGTGAGCAGATTTTTGCCACGAGTCCCAGGCAGTGAAGATGAGCCAGGCATCAATGGGTACACGAACACTGGCATGATATTGTCACCAGGCTGAGTTTGCTCTTCTCTGTTATGTATGGAGACCATGGAAAAGCAATCCCAGCACCTTGCTCTCTCAACCCCGCCCCCATTTGAAAGTATTCTTCCCCTTCTCTTCTGAAATTGCCTGAATTTCAGCAGAGCTTTAAAAATATATTGTGGATAAAATTGATTGTCCCTGCATCTGGGTCCCTGAACTGATTTGATTTTAATTTAGCATGTCATACCATTTCCCCAGGTTGGACAAATTGCTGGCCTTCGCTGTCTGTCTCTCCTACCTTCAGGCTAAGCTCTGAAAGGAAAGCTCGAGCCAAGGATCCCTGGGACATACTGATCGAGCACACTTCTGCTTTGCTCTGCGTGAGACTTGCTGTGATAATTTACAGCTGAGTGTTGTCCTTCCGCGATAGGCTTACCTTTCCTTGCTGACCCTTGCCATTTGCCCATCTGCCTTCAGGGGATGCAGTAAGGAGACTACAGAGTGGGGTCTCCAACTCTATTCCCCGGGAGGGCCTGGGGCTGTTCAGCAGCCATTCTTCAGAGCCCTCGAGGAGTGGCTGACCGCGAGAGGGACTTGTGAAGGCCTCTGCTGTCAACAGCCACCAGGCGCTGTGGACACAGCATCCACTGAGTGTCCGGTGTTGTAGGGGAATAGAGGAGGGTCACACTTGCTTCAGAGACTGTGTCTGATTGGGAACATAGGGTCCTGCAAGAACCTTGGCAACTCCTCATAGCCCACCCCAGGGAGTTCCTTGCTAATAGACAGTCCTGCCATGTGGAGTTTGAGATCAAGGCAAGCATAGAAGCATGACATAGGCAAGATGAAGGCCAAGGTGAGTGTCGGAGGGGCCATGACTTTAATTAGTTTCTGTAATTTCTCTAAAACAAACAAAACCCCTAAAATCCAGTTTGATGGATTAACACAGCCCTGCCCTCTAAGACTGTCACACAGACTTATGACCTTACCTGCACTCAGTCCTCCATTCCATTGGGAGCTGGGGGCTGGGAACAGGGGCCATGACACCAATCAGCCCAGACTCCCTTCTACTTGACTCAGAAATGCAGAGTGTAATTAGTTTTGTTTTGGCAGCATGTTCCCTTCTGTCTTGGACCTAGAGAGGTTGGGCCCTCCATTGCAGTGGCCTTGCCCTAAGCAGCCCAGGCTGGCTGGGCAGGGAAGAGCCTGTATCCCAGAAAAGTGCCAGGGGCCACCAGGGGCCCAATGAAACCAGGTAGTAGTGGATGATTCACAAAGCAAATGACTGAAATTGTCTTGAGGGCCATGCCCTTTGGGAAAATGCCCTTTGGAGACTCACCAAACTAGGAGCCTAGCCTAGGGCTAGAACTTAATGGACCCCTGGCTTGGCACAGATATGTGGGCTGAGCTCTTCTGGAGAGGATTTTGTCACAGTTGCTTTCTCTGGACCATGAATAGTCCAGTTTTCAGGTCTTAGCACCAGAGGTGCCCTTCCAGGGGTGCCCCCCAGGATTCTTGGTTCTAGCTTTTTGCCTAGGATATTTAGGATGAATACAGAAATGTCTAGACTTCCACACCCTTCCTAGACCTACAGCGAAGCTGTTCTGACTCCCACCACTTCCCCACCTGGAGGATTAACTTCACTCTCAGTCCCGTCCCTGTAACCACAGGTAGGCAGAGCCACTTGCAGACTCTGCCACCCGGTCAGCATGCATCTCCCCTGGCTCTTCTGTAAGCCCGGGGGAAGGTGCCCACAAGCTTTGGTCTAACACCTACAGGTGAGCATCTGAGCCTACAGCACCCGTCTCTGTTAAAGTCTCCAGGATAAGATTCTTGGGCCTTCCTGGGTCAACCATCAAGGCATTTCCTTGGTGGGCAGGAGCTCCTCCTTCTAGTCAGTGTAAAGTGCCTCCAACTTTCATTCAAATGCATTTCCCCTTGCTGTCCTCAGTGAGATTTAGTGTCCTTGCTTTCCTCTCCCTCCCCCATCCCAGGAGCCCTTCCTTCAGGTCCAAGATGATTAAATGCATGAAGCGGATGAATTGGATCTTTTTGTAAATCACCTCCTGATTTGTATGGCAAGTGAATTGCATTTTCCTATATCAGATTTTCCTAAATCTGCATATGGTACCTGCCTTGCTGGGCTCTGCATACACAACTATTTCAAAAATAGGTGTATTTGTTTTAAACTTGACAAGTCACAGAGCTCTTCCTCTTCACTCTCGCAGCAGCCCAGAGAGCCAGGCTAAGTAAGGCAAATGTCACTCACGCATTACAAATGATGGCGCAGGCTGGAGGGGCTTGGACCAAGGCACACAGCTGGAAGGACAGGGCCAGGGTCACACACAGGTCTTCTGACTCCAAGTCCAGTGCCCCCTTTCTCCACACTGTAGCCACCTCCTGAGGGTACTGCCTGGACTGGGAAAACCCAGAGGATGCTGGGTGGTAGGGGTGTGGGATTAAGAAGGAACTTGCCCAGGATTAGGCTGTTGCTATGGACAGAGCCTCTGATGGAGGATTGAGCCCCCAAATGGCCAGCCTGGTGTAAGTCTTGTCCCAAGTCACTTAACACTCACAGCTTATGTTGCAGAAATGCCAAGGTGTTTGCAAGACGTTACCTCTTCTGGGACAGGCATTTTAATACCCAGTTTATAAATCTTGACACTATTTATTTAACAATATTTACTTCTTCCCTACATACACACACACACACACACACACACACACACACACACCCTAGCAGAGCAGTAGACAAGGTGCCCTTGACCATTAAGAGTGATGTTCTGTCCTCTTTCAAACCTGATACTAGTATTTAAGAGCAATTCCAGCCACTCAAAATGAGTCTTGGTACCTTCCATTTAAGATCTCAAGAATTGACTGGAGAAGGGCTTCCACAGAAAGCACCCTCACAACAGAGGCTCTCCAGGAGAGGGGGTCCTCGATGACCCCCTTTACCATGTAGCCACCAGTGTTCAACACGTGAAATTACACTGACTTCCAAAAGAAGAAAATAGCATTGTCCCTGATGCCTTCCCACATCTGACAGGGGGAATGGTACTGACAAGTTTATGTGCCAATGGCCAGAGCGGGTTGTTTTTTTGTTGTTGTTGTTGTTTTTTGGTGGGGGGGGACTTCCCCAAGATGCATGGATTTGCAGGTGGCTTGTCTGGGGACTTTCGCATGCTCCCTGGGGCATGGTTCTTCTGCCACAGAGAGACAGAGGTAGGTGGTGACTCTGGAGCCTGGAGATCTCTCTCCTGGGTGCCCAGCCCTTGAGGTTGCAGTTTCCACTGCCCCTGGAGGAGACCCGCCCTTAGCTAGAGCTGATTGCCTGCCCACTGCGCCCTCTGGTGGGGACCCAGTGGCCCAGTCTCCCGCCCCTGGCTGGGGGATATTTGCAAGGTGACTTTAGGCTGGGATTCAGGCATTGTGATGAGCAAGTGCATAATAAAATGGGACTTGGGGTTTTAAAAGCTGCATTCTAATACAGCGCCTTCTCCACGGTGATTTTAGTGTCATTTGATGGAAGATGACTGAGCAGGGAGGAGTGAGCCAGGCCTAAGATGAGCTGCTCATGATGAAATTCACTTCTAGACTGCCCACTCCTAGACTCCAGGCCTCCGCGCACACGGCGATTGCTGGGATGGCATCCCACCAAGCCCTCTTGCTTTCTGAGCCTCTGGAGAGGGGCATCTTTGGACAGCAGTCCTTCCATGGCCATGCGGTGTCCTGTTTCCAGGGCTACTTACTCTGGCTGAATTAGTGTCTAGGGGCCTTTCCCTGCTGGAAGGAGTCAGCACCAAAACCTTCCTTCTCCCCACCTCCTAGACAGGTACTCCTGCCCAGCATCTTCCTGGATCTGCATCCCACCAGAGGTGAAAAAGCTGAAGAATATTCCTCTTCATCTCACACTGTGCCCCCCAACCCCACCCCACCTCTTACCCTAAAACAGAACAGGGCAGTTCGCTCTTTGTAGATGGAGGGTTTCTGCTGCCTGGGAAACCAGAAGTCCACTGTCTGGGATCTTTACATTTTCCTGAACTCAGGAAGGGGGGAAAAAAAAAAAAGAGTGTTCTACCAAGATAATACCACCTTTTGAATATCTCCGCTTGATATTTGCCTCGGTGAGTGAGGAGGGCCAAATGTTATCTGCAAGTTTAATCTTCTGTATTCAAACATCCTAGTCCCCTTTGTCAGCCAGCACATTCCCAAATAAGCCATTCGCTTGCTCTAAGCTGTAATTTTTTCTCTCTCTCTCTCTCTGACCTCTCCTCTCCATCAGCCTGTTTATTCATTTCTGGGCTACAGCTTCAAAGGGGCTCACCTTGGGGCTTCCAAAGGCAACAGTGTCCATTTTCTCTGCTGAGTCAGGAGCCAGGCTCAGCTTGGTTTGGTCTCCTTTGTGTCTTCACGTCCCCACTCAGCCTTTTGCCAGCTTGGCAGTGGGGTATCATTAGGCTCTTCCCACACCTGTGACAAGTGGGTGACAATCAATCCACTTGTGGCTCTTCACAGCCCCAGGAGAAGTGAAGGCCTGTGCACAGGCCCCCAGGCAAGAGCGACTCTGCTGTCCACTTCAGATGTTCTTTCCTTCTGCCTCGGAAGGCAGCTGTCACGGACAGAGGGGAGGCCAGGGGTGTCAGAGGGAGAAGTGAGCCTGCAGCTTGTGGAACTAGAGATGTGTAGGTGTGTGAGGCTCAGACTGTCCAGTTTTTCCTGTTGGCCAAAAGTGGCCAGCCCCAGACTCACCTTGAGGTTTAAATGAGAACTTACTTTTACCATTAAAACAGGTTTGTTGTTTTGGGGGGTTTTTTGTTTTGTTTTGTTTTTGCTTTTTTCCATTTTGGAAATGACATTTAAACTCCTAACGGGAAGTAAAGATGAGATCAAATGAACCTGGTTGACAGGCTATGCCTCTCTTCTCGAAGGGCATGAAGGGATTTGGGGGAGGCCAAGGGAGGGACCTGAGGCAGCATCACGCTCTGCCCCGCCCCCTGCCCCCGGACACAGCCTGCCACTCTGCAGGGGTGTGGGCGTCAGGTCTGCCCTCTGTCACAAAGGTGCATTCCAAGCCTTCTTTTTCTCAGTCTGGAGCTTACACCTGAGGGAAACTAACAGAGCAGGCATTTCGGACAGATAAGCTTCAGCGTGAATTGGTTCAGTTGGTATGCTGCATTCATACTTCTTTGTCTTTTTTTGTTTAAACAAAAGGAAAAAAAGTTTAAATCCCCCCTTTCCTTCTCCTGCAGGAGGTGAGTGTGTGGGTGTCCTGTAGGACCATTGGCTCCACCCCAGCTTTAGCCCAACCTTCAGGTTACCATCCCCCCATCCCCTCCCTCCATCCCCTGCTCTCCACCCCAAAAGGGAACCCTCTGTCGCCATCATTACCGTTACGTTAAGATGCCCGAACTCTCCATGACATATCCCATCCTCCGACCACTTCAGTATTAATTTAATGACTTTCATGCAGGGATATAAATGGGAGGGGTGGGAAAGGAGGGAGTAGCCAGTGGGGGGGGGGGGGGGGGGGGGAGGGAAGAAGGAGATCTTTTTGGGTTTTTTTTTTTTTTTTTTTTTTAACAAATTTGTCATTTAATGGATCCAAAAGAAAAAGAGAAAAGAAAGAGAAGTGAAACACACACAAAAAAATTTAAAAATCCCCTCCCCGAAGATTTTTTTTTTTCCTGGACACAAACTGCTTTGTTTCCTGTCACGTTTTAATATCAATATTAACACAATGTGTAGTCTAAAACTAGTTCCTTTGTAGTTTGCATGGGATGTGAATGCTGTCTCAACGTGCCCAAATCTAGAAGACTGCATGAGCGTCAATTCAGATGTGAAAAAAAAAATCTCTCTCTCTCTCTTTCTCTCTCCTCCATATATATCTCTATTTCTATTGTGATAATTTGGTGGGCAGTGAAGCACCTCCGGTTGGTTGCCGTAGTGTGTTGAATGATCGTTTTTTTCTTCTCTATTTTTGGAGCTCCAAGCTTCTTAGTAGTAGCCTGGGCTGAGTATTCTTGAGTCCCTGCTCATGTTTTCGCATGGCCTTGGTTGAGTGTTAGAAGTTGGGCCTCAGCTGTTTTTCTCGAGTGTTTGGCTTGTAATGATCGGTGCATGCCTGGCTTCTGGCCTCATACCCAGCTCTATTCTCTGCACACCAGTCCTGAATAGCTACAGTGCTCAACCGAATTTTGGCGCGCCCGCTTCCCCGGCAGGCTCCAACCCGGCGCGGCCCGGAGGCTTCCCGGGGGCCAACAGCCCAGGACCTGTCGCCGATCTCTACGGCCCTGCCAGCCAGGACTCCGGAGTGGGGAATTACATAAGCGCGGCCAGCCCACAGCCGGGCTCGGGCTTCGGCCACGGCATAGCTGTAAGTACCTGCCTTCCTGCCCTCCTGCTTCCCGCTACCTGCTACCTGACCATCTCCTTGCAGCCCATGGGGAGGAAAGTCCAGAGTTAGGGGCAGAGGAGAGCACAGTGGGTCCCCATCAGGGCTCACACCAGCTACTGAGGGCTAAAGCTGCTCTGTCTAGATGTATTCTGAGTAGCTCCTGGGTGTCCCGGTGATGGAATGAAAAATATGTGGGTGGTTCAGATTTATTTCACCACTCCCATCACCTTCAGCCCTTGCAACCTTGAGCCACTTATACAACCCCTGTGAGCCTCATGTGCCTGGCTGCAAAATGAGAATCGTTTACCTCCCTCCAGACATTGGGTGACAGTGAGCAGAAATAGTGTGCATCCCGGCCTGGCACAGAGCAGGTCCTCAGTGTCTGGCCATCCCCCTCATATCAGGGGTAGTGACCTCAGTCAACAGAGTTCCCAACTGATGTCCATTGGCAGCTCTGGTGCCTGGGAGGTGGCGTGGGGGGCAAGCCCCCTCCCAGGCCATTTCTTTTGTTAACATTTCTTACAGTTTCCAGGTTCCAAGTAAGTTCCCATTTGCGTTCTTTAGCTGTGGCTCCCCCGAAGGCCAGATGCATTTGATATTTGTAATGCTCTGTGGTTCTATAATCTGACTAATCCAGGCAATGGAAATTTGCTTAACAGATTTGCATGCTGTTTTCAGATTGTATTGTTCTTCTCCCTCCTGGTGTGTGAGCATGAATGTGCCTGAGCCCCACTTGCTCGCTGTCCCTTCCATTTTGGAAAAAGAAAACCACCTTAGCCAGCCTCTGCATTTTGGAGGCAGTTTGGTTTTGAGCTGAGATGGGAGTGACTGCGGTCCCAGGTCATGTCCCTGTCAGACTTCACAGTGGGAGAGAGTGGGCAAGCTTTGCCTCAGGGGCCGCGCTGGGGAGAACAGAGCCTTGCAGACAGCCTGGGGCACCAGGGTGGCCCCATCCATGCCCCTGGCATGGGGAGCCCCCGCTTCACATGCACTTGTGCATACACACATTTTCTCTCCCTCTCCCTCTCTTTCTGTCTCTTACACACACTCATCTGCCAGCACTGGCCTCTGCTGCCTGGGTCCTGGTTCCATTCCACTCCCGAGCCACGATCATTTGAGTCAGTAGTTTGATGAGTCTAATCCCTTCGGATCAACCGTAGGACCAAATCCAGAACATTATTATTCAGCCAAGAGCTGCATCGATTTGGGGAACCGTCTATCACCACTTAGAACACGACTCATTTCCATTTTCAGTGTCCAGAAACACAGACCCTGTTTGTTCTTGAAAACCTGGGTCTTGGACCTCTGTGCTGCAGTGATTTCTCTGAAATAACCCACTTAGCAACACGGTTTGTCTGCACTGGGATTTCTTCTCCCCAGCTTGAGCCATTGGGACTGTGGGCAGAGATCCTTGTCTTTGCCCTTTGGGGTCAGGGCCCCCACGCCCATCATTTTGGGCATGAACCCCACTTTCTCACTACCCACCCACCCCTCTGAATCTGGCTCTTGGTTTCCCCTGGGTAAGCAGTCAGGCCGGGGTGGGGGTCTGTGGGGGAGGGAGGGACTGGAGCTGGAGAGGATGTCATCCCGGCCCCTCATGGCACGGTGTCTCAGAATTACATATTCATGCTAGCAACCACAGGCTAGTCCTAGAGATAATTTTCTTTCCCAGAATATGACAATCTGTTCCCATGTATAGCGCACTGATGACCTTAACAATTGTGCAATTTTAGGGACCTTTGATTGCAACGGCCTTTACAAATGGATACCATTGAGCAGGTGCTTTCGTTGCCATCTCACTCTGAGGTATTACCGTCTCTGCCTTGTGTCTCCGCCCTGCCGGCGTGTCCGTACATGTATATGCATTGGCCATACATGTATGCGCATGCCCTTGTCTCATCACATCAACATCTCTCCCTTCTCTTTCTGGACCCCTTTTCAGGGGGGTGGGGGCAAGAACAAATCTGTAGTCTTTTAATCTCTCATCCCTTCCTCCAGCTTTTAATCATGACCTCACCTTCCTTTTTTATTCTCTCTCTTTTTGTTTTTTGGTTTTTTGTTCTTGAGTTGGTTCTTTCGATTCCATTTCTGTGTCTTCCCTACCCTCATCTTTCCCTGTCTTGAAATACAATCAAGAGTGTGGGAAACTGGAAGGCGATTTCATACTGTGCCCATCCCGAGGGGATGGAGGCAGGGAAACTGGACTTCTGCCAGGCCTGGGGGCAGGAGATGGGGACCAGGGCCATTCCCGAAGGTCCTGTGAGCTGACCTTGTGGGTGGCTGGGCCCTTTCGGCTCCCCAGGGCTCTCTGGGGCTCAGCCAATGGAATTCATGCAGTCGAACAGCCAGACTCCATCTTTTAGTGAAAAGAAAACACTTTTGCCAGTAACTACTGAGTAATTATCCAGATTACCGCACGAAAAGCAAATTAAATTAACGACATCACCTGCATAACGTGGATTTGGATCCCTGCCAGTTTCCTAACCTTTTAAACTGAGCTCAAGTTAATTAAACATTTTTTAAATCACTTTGATGGGGATATGGAGGGGGTGGGACAGAGGAGTGGGAGGTCGGGCGGGCAGTGAGCAAGCCTCCTGCCACATTCTCCAAAAATGAGTGTCTGTCATTCTTGGGAAGGACACCAAGCAGGGAGAGGGGTTGTCCTGGTGAAGCACTAGATGTGTGCTGTGTTAGCACATGAGGTGGGCGGGGGTGGGGTTGGACATGGGTCAGTCTCCTCAGAAGTGGGAGGGCAACAGCTGAGGCCTGGGAATGGGTTCCACTCAGAAAATCTCACTGGCACACAAGAGCCTTCCTACTTGGAGTGGGACAGAAAAAGCCCGAGTTGGTTCTTGGTTGGAGTGTGATTGCTCCCAGCCTGAGTCAGCTGGGACTTGGTCTGGTGGGACCAGTTGGGGACCAGTTGAGTTGAGCTCCACGAATCTCTGGATTTCTCTCATGTTGCTGCTAAGGAATCACCTCAACTAACGCAGCTGCCTCTCTTAACCCAATAAGCCATGTGTGTGACTTCTTCCCAGCCCTCACCTCCACTTCCCTTAGAGCACTGACCCAGCCATTGCTGGCCAGAGCCAGAAGCCACTAACAATTTGAAGGAGAGCTTCTTGCTACTAATTAAGCTGGGTTTGGGGGCCCAGAAAGGTTCCTCTGAGAGCAGGGAGGACTGACAGGTCCATTGACTCTGGGGATTGAAAGTAGCTCCAGCCCCTTGTGGAGTCAGATGAGGAGGGAATTCAACAGCTGGGCACAGCAGAACCTTGATGGCCAGGTGCTGAGGCTGCTGGTGCTCCACCCTCCCTTCCTCCCTCAGGAGAGGAGTATGGACCTTCTCCCCCCAGCACCCTCCAAGGGGAAGGCGGAAGTCAGCTCATCTCCCTCATCCAACTCTAGGACTCAGTTTCCAAAGAAGGCTGAAGTAGCCAAGAGAGTGGAGGCAGCAGCCTACCCCTTCCAGAAGGAACTGAGTGGCCAGTCAAGTCGCAGGGTCGCACCACGGCTGTTACGGACTAGCCAGACACACACTTTGTCCTCAGCAGAGGTGCCCTTCTGACATTTGGTGCCATCCACAGAAGAGGGGCCCAGACCCACAGTCAGTTCAGGGAGACCCCAGTTAGCAAGTCTGTGAATCCTGGACCTAGTTTTGGTCTTCTGAAGCAGGTTGTTCATTGTGTGTGTGTATATATATATACACATATATGTATATATATATTTTTTTTAAGTATCCTGACCTTTAATCCCTTGGTATACAATACAATTTTTCTTTTTTTTAGTATACATATGCACTTTCTTTTATCTGTGGGTATCTACTAAAGGCAGAAGTTTTTCTTTACTGTTTAGTTTTGAAGACAAATTTAAAAAGAAAAAGTATCTGGTCAACGTGCAGTTGGACCAGCTGGCTGGAAACCCAGCGCGACACTTACTACCATGACCACAAGAAGCCTCCCGTCCTGTAGCCCATCAGCAGAATGAGTGGCAGAGCTGCCCTCTCCTGGGCAGCAGGCGTGGCTTAGACTTCAGATTTCCTGGGCTGCGATCTCAGGAAGCTGGTAGCCGGCCCTTGTCACACATGCTCAGTCGCCCAGCCTAGACCTTTGGAAGCTCGTTGTTGACTGTTGGAGTAAATCACACCCTCGCCTGACCCTTCTTCTCTCTCCTCCCACCCCTGCTCTCTGTTCTCTTCGGGACACTCCTGACCTTCCCGGCCCTGCAGAGCATACCTGGATGTCCAGGCAAGACTGGGCGAAGTTTCTGAGTGGCCCTTTGTTTAGGTGATGTCCTCAGACCTGGACCCCCACAGCCTCACTCCTCATCCCAACCAGAGATGGCTCACTTCGGATCGAGGGTTGACTACATCTCATCTCACGAATCTGCTGTAATATACGACAACAGCTTTTAAATGTGTATATAACCCATGATTTTGGTTTGGTTTTGTTTTGTTTTTCTTGATGGTTTCCCTTCCCCTTCTCTCTTCCCCGTCTCCTTTTAAATCTCTTTGAATCACATTTGGTAGTGATTTTGACTTAGTCCAGTAGTCACCTAGCTTTAATATCTAGTCAAAAGCTAACCATAGTATAATTGTTATATTAAGGAGTTATTTTTTTTTTTCTTAAAAAATTTTTTTTTTTTTTTTTTTGCTCGTTTTGATTCTGTTCTCACTTTTAAAGGATGCTGAGATGGTGATGTTGCTCTCCATATTTTGGTACCAATTCTGAGACTATGAATTTTCAGGTGGAACTTTAGCACACACTGAAGCTGTTGTGAGGTGGGGAGCGGGAGGTGGGCGTAAACTTTCTACTTTGCGTTGTAGAAGAAGTGAGATGTAGTAGGCTGATTAACAGACTCTCTAGCGGTTCTTTTTTGTGATGTCTCTTTGTTAACCTAAGTATCTCTATTTTCGGCAATAAGGTAAGGACTACCATGTTTTGAGTGTCCTCTTTTTCTATAAGTGCTTTTTTTCTGTTGAAAGAGGTCATATTATAAGGTTTTTTGAAATTGTGAATTCTAAAAAAAAAAAAAGAGAGAGAGAGAAACGTTGTAAATACAATTCCATTAACTACATAGAAACTATTAAGAAAGAGAGAATCAAAAATATTTTTGTGAGGGAGTCGGTCCCAGGCAGTTTGATGCTCTGGAAGGAGGAGGGGAGGGAACGTTGACTAAGTCCGGTACTGAGACTGAAGAACACCCAGCTGCCAGGACGACCCCGGACAAGTGAGGGCGCTGTCGAGCTCTGTCGCCAGCGCCCTAGACCTATGAACTGTACTAGTATCCTACCAGCCTATCAACCTCTCTGTGCACAGCTTCAGATGTTACCGTCTAGCTAGATTTTTATTTAAAATATGAAAAACTGCTTTTCCCAAGACGTTTTTTAAAGACAAAGCTACAATTTTAATATTTAACATATTTAAAGTTTCAAAGCACACCTGTTTGGCTTGGGGGGGGTAGGGGAAGGGACATTCTTTTTCAGTCTTAATTTTTAAATATTTGATCATTTTCTATCGTCCAATCATTTCAGCACCTCCAAACGTTCCTAGGACCCTCTGCCTCTCTCCTCCCCCTCCCCGCCGACCCCAGTCCCAGATCTGGGGGCCCCTGGGCCAGGAGTGGATATGCCTGCATGAATACCACCTTTTCTCCATTCACTTTCTATTTACAAATTAGGAAAGCAACCTTTTGGTTTATATATTTTTTTTAATACCTCAGTGCTGCAAGTATCACCAGAGAGGCTATGGAAGAATTTTTTTTTTAATTTATTGTAGATGTAAACAGAATTTTAAAAATAAAAAGTATAAACATCACTGCACTGTGACTGGTGGGAAAAACTGACAGTTTCCTGTTTGCACATGTTTAACATTTGGCTGTTATAATATATGGTCCTCGGTTGGGGAAAGACACTTATGATGAAGGATATTTTTTAATTTAACTTTTTTTTAAAATATTGGTAATAGGTTGGCAACCACAACTATAGAAGTGCAACTCAATAGATGGCATTAAAACATATTGTAGTGTGGATATATATTTTTTTCTTTTTAAAAAATGTGATATTGACGTTTTATTAATATTTTTTAAATTGTTACGTTTATAAATTTGGTACTTAAGGCACAGCCAGTATGAGACACTGAATGCGACATTTATTATAAAGAGCTGCTGCGCTCCTATTTTTTATAAATTTTACTAACAAAGTAGACTAATGTAGACATTCACAGACATGGTAGGGCAAAAGCATCTTTAAAGACTTCAAATACTAACTCAGAAAGAAAGAAAAAAAGCCTTTTTCAATTCTAATTAAACAGCTACAGCATTTTTTTTTTTTTAAAGCGAAAATCATGTTTTTCCAGTAAAATGTTAGGTTGTTTGGAGAGATTTGGGGGGAATTTTTTTGTTTGTTTGTTTCCTCTATTTTTTAAAAAATATGTTAATTTCCAAACAACCAGGTTAAGTAAAATGCTGGACGCTTTTAAAATATCAGAACTTAAGTCATAAAATAACAAAATAGAAGTTTTACTTAAAAAAAAAAAAACAAAGAAAAAAGAAAAAAAGAGACAATAAATTCCCAGAAATTCAGTGTCTAGCGAGGGGATTTAATTACTTTTGTCCATGTTGGTGATGTACTGTATTCCCTTCCTTTTCTCTTCATCCCCATCACCTCGTAGAAGACTCTTGGTTGATCATTGTCTGTTAATAATGTATAAAATGGCTATCTTGTAAGAGTGCTGTCCTGGTACTAGTGTAGTGACTTTTTTTCTCCTCTTTCTTCTAGTACATATTGATAGATATAACGTAATTAAGGTTTTAAAAAAAAAAAAAACTAGACATAGTTATTCAGATTTAGGACCAGTAAGGATAGAACTTTCTCTTATTTATGAAAAGAAAAAAAATGCTAATAATTTTGGGGCAGTTTTTTCCTTTAATTTTTTTTTTTCAATTTCAAGTTTAATTTTATTTTTCCTGATCTGATGTGGTTTCAACTAACCCAAGGTCTCACAACGTTCAAATGCCGACCGACTCTACGGCGTTTTGTGGATCCCCACCCCCCTCACTGTGAAGGGGTGTGCCATACTACCTTAAATGCTAATGCTAGATATGCAAAACTGGATTTTTTTAATTTATTTTTTAAAAGAGGGAGGCATGGTATATTAAAATGATTTTACTAAGAGAAAAAAATATTTTTTTAAGAATGCTCAGAAGAAATTGATAATCTGTGTGAATATGTTTTAGATGTTTATATACCTTTTGAAGAGACCCAGTAGCCCATAGCACAAATCTCGTGGAAATCTGATATGTTTTAATGTGGCTACCTAGGTTAAGGTTCACGTTAGTCCCCCCACCTCATCTAGAAGTCCATTTCAAATGATTTTTGTAAATTCTTTTAGCACTGATGTTCAGCCTTGTCTTTGTTTCAGTTAAGCTCAATGGTGGACATGGGACCCACCTTTCACCTTCCCTGGGGGAGAAACCCTCTTGGCTGATGGCTCTTGGCATAGCCACCTGGGACTCTGGCTTCCAGATCCATCTGCTGGAGGCCCCAACCTCCTCGTCTCCCAAGCAGAGGAGAGTGAGTGGCTCAGAGACAGATGGAGTTGGCAAGCCTGGGTCTCCTCTCCAGGCACCTCTGCAGAGGTCCTTGGTGGCCTTCCTCATCCCCCTTGGGACCACCAGACAGCCTCGCACTGGATCCCAGTCGCTCATTGGCTTGATTCAAACGAAGCCCCAAAAGGCCTTTGTGTTTTTATCCTTCATAACCATCATCTTAATTTGAACTTGTAGCTTGGGCTTTAAGGTAGCATGGCTCGATTGCTGTGGATTTAATGTCTCACTGCACAGCAATTCACAGCCAGTGAATGTTACACACATCTTGCTAGACTAGTATAAAAATCATTGGGTAATTGTTGGTTCTAATGACCTGAAAGGTGTTCAGTTTTTGTTTTTGGTTTTGTTTTGTTTTTGATCTTTGAGTTTTCTTATTTTTAGGTTTTTTTGTTTTTGTTTTTGTTTCTTTTCTTTTTCATTTGGGGATTTTGGGGGAAAATTTTATTTTTGGTTCCAAATAGAAAAACAAAACCTATTTTGATCTTTAGTGCAAACGAGGGCTAGGGACTTAGCCTCCACCACCACCACACTGCTTCATTCTGCCATTCACTCACTGCAGCATATTCAAGAATAAAGCAATATAGTTTACTACATTTTTTATTGAAGGTCAGCCATGCTTTCTGTATTATATTGCATATGAAATTGTTTACAAAAGAAACACTAACTCATACTTCTCTTTATCGGTTGGAAGTGACACACAGGGACAGAGGGAGACTGGGGGGGTAGGTGGGGAGGGGAGAATTTTTTTGTTCTTGAATGTGCTTCACCAGCCAGGTGATCTTCCAAGGAAGACAAAAACCAGGGGGGTAGAGGGTAGAGAAGAGGGACCGGCTGCAGGCAAGCACATTGGCCAGAGGCACTGGGGAGCTGCCCACCCTCACCCTAGAGCAGAAAAAAGCAGAGGTCAGCTCAGCCCAGTCCTGGGCACGGACACTACACCAGACGATGCTGGAAGTTAAGCAATACTTTAATACCATCATGTGTTTGTTTTCTTTTTCTTTTTCCTTTCACCAAAAAAAAAAAAAAAAAAAGTAAGTAAACTAAAATACAAAATCATGTAAATCAAACCCACCCCTCTCGGGGAGCAACCTTAATCCAAATACCCGGCTATCAATATTCAGAATGTATTGTCTCAGACAGGATTTCGTTTCCGGGAGGCAGGGCGAGAGAGGGGAAGGGAACGGGGACTGAGAGACAAAAGTTCCAGAGCCTCCATGGAAGGCTCCTGCTACTGTATCCTGTACATACTGTACCATCCGTGTGGAGTCTGTGAGTGTGCTCTTGAGTAGCGTGGGCTAGCCAATCTGCCGTTCACGGTGTATTGTAAACTCGGAATTCCATATGTAATAGGTTGCAAGTCTAAGCGTTTCATGTGGACATAAATGTATCTAAATAAAACTTTCCCTAGCACTGTGGCTGACCTCACCCTTACTTTTATACTTTAGTATGAAACTGATGAGAACTTTGGTAGTGAGTATTTTTTTTATATATATACATATATATGTATCTATATATATATATATCTCAAGCATCTTTCAGGTCTTTGTGTGTGGCTTTCTTAAAGCCCTGTTGTAAAAAAATTACTATGTGGATGGCAGTCTCTCACATCACAGATGTGGAAAGTATAATTTTATATTTGTATTTTCAAATAAATAAGTTTGTGAAAGGTTTCCATCCTCTACTGTGGTCCAGAAATCAATGTGTTTGTCTGACAAAAATAAAATAAAATAAAATAAAATAAACTGTTTTGAACAGAGTTGTCTGGTGTTCTTGCACAGTGGTGGAGGGCTGGGTGGGGAGAGGGTGTCACCAAGTGCCACCTGCACCCCCTCGCCCCTTGGCATGAGTGTTGACCATAGGGCCTCCAGCCAAGAAGTCCTTTCCCTGTTGAGCCATTTTAATGAGGAACTGGTGAGCATTAAGATGGAAGAGCAGGCCAGAGTAGTGCAGATTCATGTGGAGGTGCTCAGAATCCCTGGGAGTTCAGGGAATAAATGCCAAAGGTCCTATGAGATGGAAGGACCCAGAAGAGCGTGGCAGGAGCTAAGTGCCTCTCCCACTTGCCAGTCTCAGCTAGTTTCCAGCAGCATGGGGGAGAAGGCACCAGGGCACACTCCATGACCCTGGAGTAGATGCCTGAAAGGGGTGGGAAACCTGGCCCGTGTCCTTAAGGAGTTCAGCGTTTTGCTTAATGGAAATAATTACAATCACAAAACCAAAAGTATAGGGAGAAATCATCTGCTGTGTTTACAACCTGTTTACCAAGCAATTGAGAAGAAGCAAAGGAACTGAGATAGCTCATTGAGGACAGGGACCTGGTGGTAACCAGTGGGATTCCTCAGGTTTGTGGCCCTGGAGACAAACAGCCAAGACCCCAGTTTTGTGCAGGATGAAGTGTGGAGCCTAGAGCATTCCTGTTGCTGCTCCCTCATGGCCCTGGGATGTGGCCACCTTGGGTCCCTCCTCCCATTTCTTGCTTTTAAACAACTTCATCTTATGAGCATCCCCACTACGCCAAGGACCTAGAGGAGAGGCTGGCAACAGTAGCTCTGGGTGCCAGGCTAGCTCTTGTGTGTCTGCAGACAAGGCCACAATGCTCCCGTGTCCCATAACCTTGAGGAGAGGAAAAGCTAATCCCTGCAGAGACAGAAGAACCATGGGGGCTGAATTTGAGAAATGCCTTCCAGGGATTCTGAGCAGAGTGGGCTAGAGACCTACCTGAAAAAGGCCATCTTGGCCATCCTCATTCTGATCACTCAGCTCAAAGGAAGGTGAGGCCCAAACCCAGCCCAGAAGCCTAAAGAGAGAGAGAGCACAGGAAAGAGACGCACCAACTGTGAGCCAGACAGGTCACAATCCGGTTAGTCCTGCGCCTGCTGCTGCTGCTCAAAGAAGATAGGTGGTGTTTTCGCCAGCCTTTTCACTGCTGTGACTCCAAGACCCGACAAGGACAATTTTAGAGGAGGAAAAGTTTATTTAGGGGCTCATGGTTTCAGAGGTCTCAGCCCGTAGACAGCTGGTTCCATTTCTCAGGGCTCGAGGGGAGGCTGAACATCATGGCAGAGGAGTGTGGTGGAGAGAGGCAGCTCACATGGTGATATGGAAGCAGAGAGACTCCACTCGACAGATAGAAAATATAGACCCCACAGGCCCGCCCCCGTGACCCACCTCCTCCAACCACACCCCATCCACCTTCAGTTACCACTCACCCAATCCCATCAGGGGATCTCTGATTGGATTAAGGCCATCATAACCCAGTCATTTTACCTCTGAACCTTATTGCATTGTCTCACGCATGAGGTTTTTGGGGACACCTCACATCCAAACCATAACAGGTAATTTGTCCATGGTCAGAACTGCTGAGCAGCAGAATGAAATCTCATCTCTAAGATATTCCTGCTGCCCCTGGGTTCAAGCCTGGTGACCAGCATCAGCATCAGGACTGAGTGTGCCTGGGAGGTGGGGTGGGGCCTCTCATCTAAGTGCCCACTTAAGCCAATGAAGAGGTGGGAAAATACTAATCTAGAGAAAAAAAAGTATTTTTTCATGTTTTAGTGTTTCATGGAGAAACATTAAAAGGAGACTAGAAAACAAATGAAAAAGAAAAAGAAAAAAACAATGGGCACTATAATACACAAAATTAAATGGAAAGAGATCAAGAGAGTCCAGCCATATCTCAATACTAATGAATTGAATTTGCTAATGTTACAAAACGTGTTTAGGGGGTGTAACATGTAACCCAGTTACATGTTGTGTACAGAAACACACTTAAGTGATAAAGAAGGCTAAAATTAAAGGAGTAGCAAAGAGAAAGAAAGGCAAACCAAAATACAGTACAGGAATTGAAGTTCAGTATCAGCTGCTTTGGTCTTAACTTTTATTTTTTAATTAATTATTTTTTTGGAACCAGGGATTGAACCCAATGGCACCTAAGCTCTGAGCCACATCCCAGACCTTTTATTCTATTATTTTTAAATTTTAAGACAGGGTCTTGCTAAGTTGATTAGGGTCTGGATAAATTTTGGAGGATGACTTTAAACTTGTGATCCTCCTGCCTCAACCTCAAGCCACTGGATTACAGGCATGTGCCACCACACCCAGTAGAACTTAGCTTTTAGCAAGCACCCACCCAAAGACGCAATCCTTCAAAACGAGACAGTGGTGATACACCCTATACCTCAATTACCAGAGGAACTCAAGATGCAAGCTACTGGTAATTAAAATACAACTTGATGAAATATAAAAACACAAGTAGAGAGACTTCAGTACACTTTTCTCAAAACTAGACATGTAAAAAGTACAGTTGAATAATGAATAATCTTTGAATAGAGAATATTTTGTATTTATCCACAGAACATACACAAAAATTTTTTTATTTTTTGAACCGGGGACTGAACTCAGGGGCACTCCACCACTGAGCCACATTCCCAGCCCTATTTTGTATTTTATTTAGAGACAGGGTCTCACTGAGTTGCTTAGTGCCTTGCCCATGCTGAGTCTGGCTTTGAACCCATGATCCTCCTGCCTCAGTCTCCTGAGTCGCTGAGATTGCAGGCGTGCGCCACCGTGCCCAGCTCAGAACATACACAAAAATTTATTCAAATAAATTTTTCAAAAAAAAAACACCCACAAATTTAAATAGGTAGCAGTTTGCAGTCCACCTTCCCCTATCATAATCCATGTGGCTATAAACAGGTAACTGCATGGAAATGAAGAAACAATTCCATATATTCTTGGGCCAAAGAGGTAAGTTAAAGAAAATTACAAACTAGAAAGCAACAAAAAATAAGCACACATTATATGTAACCCTATAACATTAAGCAAAAGCTGTACTCAGGAAAATGTATAGTTTTAAATGAGAAACAAAATTTTTCAGTGGAGAAACAGATGATTCATCTTAATAAGGTAGCAAATAGCAACTTTAAAAAACCAGAAAGCAGAAATGGATAGAAGCTAAAAGTGAAATAGGAAACAAATATGAAACCTGGATATTTGCAAAGAATAAATCTTCCTGAATAAGGGGAAGAGCAAAAATATACAATATTAGGAGTAAGAAAGGAGACATGGGGCTGGGTTGTGACTCAGTGGTAGAGCGCTTTCCTAGCATTGTGAGGCACTGGGTTTAATCCTCAGCAACAGATAAAAAAATAAAGGTCTAAAAAAAAAAGAAAGGACACATAGTCATAGATGCCAGAGAGGAAGGAATTAATGATGGCCACAGATCTAAAAAAATGCAGAGGAATCAGAAAGTACTCTGCCAAACAAATGACCAAAACCAGTAAGATAAGTAGAAAATCAGGATAAACGTATTACCACAAAGGATACTGAAAGAGCAATTAAAAGATCTAATGCTGGAAAATAGACTGCATCCAAATGAGTTTACAAGTGAGTTTATTTTGCTGATAATTATGATGCCATTTAAACAAATTCATTTATAAGCCAAATGATAGAAAGTTATGGTAAGGTATGATTACATGAATGGTATGAATCTACATCATGTACAACCATAGAAGCAAGAAGTTGTACCCCATTTGTGTCAATGAATCAAAATGCAGTCTGTAAAAATAAAATAAATAGGGGCTGGGGATATAGCTCAGTTGGTAGAGTGCCTGTCTCAAAGCACAAGGCCCTGGGTTCAATCCCCAGCACCGCAAAAAAAAAAAGTAAAATAAATAAAGTATATACTGCGTATTTATTTTTAAAAAGTTATGGTAAGCACTCCGATTTTATTAAATACATGGTCCTGATGTCAAAACTCAATGCAGTACTAAGACAAAAAATATATACCCACACACAGGAGCTCAGAGTCAAAAATTCCAAATATAATTTTAGTAAGTAGACTACAGCAATGTATCAAGAGTAAAATATAATAAGATGAAGCAGGATTTCTTTCAAGAATGTAAGCATATTTCAGTATCAGGAAATCTATGATCATAATTCATCATATAAGGAAGGATTTATGTAGTCCATTACATAAACGAGAAAAATCATAATCATAACATAGATGGTAATAAAGTATTTGAAAAATACAGCAGCTATTTCTAATTAAAACACTATGGAACATTGAAACAAAACATTTTATATAATATAATAAGGATTATTTTATAAACCCAACAGTAAATGATTATCACAAATAATAAAACACAAACCTAGTTTAATTAAAATAAGAAATTTGTAGGTGTGCTTCCATCACTAGTAATATTTAATATTGTTTCTAAAGGCAACAAGTAAAATGCATAAACATTGGGAGGACACATAATTGAATTTTGTATTTTGACAGGCAGCCTCTAAACTCACTCAGTTCCAAAAACTTTTCAGTGGATTCTTTGCAACTTTCTACATAGACCACTATAGTACCTGCAAATAGTTTAATTTCTGTTTTTTGCTAATCTAAGCCTTTTATTTATTTTTCTTGCCTTATTGCACTGGCTAGGAGCTCTAGTATGATACTGAATAAGAGTGACAACAGTAACATTCCTTACTTATTCACAATATCAGGGGTAAAGTATTCAGTCTTTTACCATTAAGTATGATGTTAGTTTTTTGAAGGTTTTTTGTAAATGTCCTTTATCAGGTTGTGAAGTTCCTTTGTATTCTAGTTTGCTGAGGGCATGTATCATGAATGGATATTTTTGTCAAATGTCCTCTCACATTGAATTGCTGATATTATTTTTATACTACTTTAGTGATTATATCATGATTTCTAATGTAGTGATTACATTAATTGATTTTTAATGTTTAACCAGCCTTGTATTCCCAGTATCACCCCACTGGGTCATGATACACACACACACACACACACACACACACACACACACATGCACACACACTACTGAATCCAATTTGCTAGTAGTTTGTTTTATTAAGGATGTTTATATTAATTAGATCTGTTCTTTTCTTATCATTTCTTTATCTGGTATCAGGGCAATGATGACCACATAAAATAAGCTGAAAAATGTTCCTTTTCTATTTAATGGAATAATTTATGCAGAATTGGTATTAGTTCTTCCTTAAACCCAATGATTATTTATGTTAGACAATTATCTTCCTTCCTTCCTTCCTTCCTTCCTTCCTTCCTTCCTTCCTTCCTTTCCTTCCTTCCTTCCTCTCTCTCTCTCTCTCTCTCTCTCTCTCTCTCGCTACCAGGGATTGAACCCAGGGGCACTTAACCACTGAGCCACATACCCAGTCCTTTTTATGTTTTTCTTTGAGATACAGTCTTGCTAAGTTGCTTGGGGCCTAAGTTGCTGAGGCTGGCTTTGAACTTGTGATTCTCCTACCTCAGCCTCCTGAACCATTGGGATTATAGGTGTGCACCACCATATCCAGCATCAATTATCTTTTAGATGGATTAACCATAAGGGAATTTATAACATATCCCTTTATTTTAAGCATTCCAAAAGATCTTAATTTCTTTGAGTAAATCCAAGTTTATGTGGGGTGCTTTTTCCACCTACAGAACTTCCACATTGTTTCCACCTAAAAATCTCCTTTAATATTTCTATGACCAAAGGGACAAATCAGGTGCATTGCCTATTTTTCTATGGCCTTTTAAGTTAAAAATGGTCTTTACATTTTTTAATGGTTGAGTGGAAATAAAAGGAAGAATGAAATTTTGAAACACAAGAAAGTTACAGGAAACTCTCCAAGGGAAGTTTCAGTGGAACGAACACTGCCTGCTCACAGGCACATTGTCCATGAATGCTTCATGCTTCAACAGAGCTCAATAGTCACAGCAGAGAACATATAACCCACAAAGCCTGAAATATTTACTCTCAGTCCCTTTGTAGACAAAGTTGGTCTACCGCTGAGGTAGGTAGCTAAGTCAATCTAATCAAACGTTGACCTGGCTTTGGGTTTTGCTTCTTGGGTTTGGATGTGACCTTCAGCTTCAAGTTCCTCTAGCTCTTTCTTAATCTTAGGGTGGAAGAAAAGTTGCCAGAGGATTTTTCTTAGTGTTTCTGTTTCAGTCTTAACTTTAGGCCCTGTGTCCCTGGGTATCATGGTCCACCTTTCCCTAGCAGTAGGGGATTTCTCATGGCCCAGATGATCTTCTTCCCTCCTTCAGAAAGTTAAGGCTTTTGTTCGATGGGTGATAAAATCTAGTCTGGGCTTCATGTTTTTCCAGGCTGCAGGAAGGTGAGCAGTTTTTTTACTTTTGATTCAACACCTTCTAGGAGAAGGCTAAGTGTAAATAAAATTAAGATACACATTAAAGTACATTCATGCCGACGCTATCACAGATTCTTACAACCCCCGGAGGGTTAGGCAGATCAGGGTCATTTGTCAGCATCCAGTCTGGCTTGGAATCTCAGCCCCTTTTTGGTTTATCCAGAATGTTATGTTCCATGAACTCCCTGAGTTAACTAATTCCAGTCCCAGACACATCTGGATGCTTGACTTATCCCTGTTCTTAATCAACATCCACACCCTAAGCTTCAGTGAGTAGTGTGTCAATGCTCAAGAATAATTAATAACTCATGTAGTGAATTTGCACTAAATGCAAGTGCTGTAATTATGTCAAATCAAAGGTAGACACAGAACATGGAAGATATTTGGGGAGATTAAATAACCCTTTGGTTTTATTGAGGAAAAGTCATCAAATCACAGTGTGTCATAGCTGAAAGGAATCTTTGAGAATATTTGGTCCACCTCCTTCACTTAACAAATGAGATGACCCAGGCTCAGAGGGAAGTAACAAGCAAAAGCTCACATAGCAAGCTAATAGTGGGCACCACTATTAAATTAAAAGCAGTGAGAAGGCAAGGAACCTCTGGGTCTTTGTGGGAGGGGAGAGGCATGTGGGAGAGAAGAGCACCAGGCTTGCTTCTGTTGCTAAGTAGCTGTGTGGTTTAGCTGGTGAGTGAGACTCAGGGTCCTGCATCTTTCCCAAGGACTAACTCAGCTGAGGGATGTGATGGCTCTTTAGCAACTTTAAGCCTTTTTCAAGAATGGGTTTGCTACAGTTTGGAGGCCAGGAATTATGGAGACATGTGGACCATGGAAGGTGACATTTTGAGAACCCCCTTCTAAATTGGGGTTCCAATACCAGAGCAGCTAGCAACCCTGACCTAACGGGAAGTAAAGGAGCTGGCTATGGGTGTTGACAGTGCACCTTTCATCGGATACTTCTTTCACCTGGAGGGCGGCCTGATGCCAACTTTTTCCAACCTGTGACCAATGGGGTCCCTCACACAGGAAACTTGCTTCTCCTTTCAGAGCCCGTGTGGCTTTCATCTGACCCATACCTGGTTTATGTCAGCCTGACCCGTTGGTCTGCAACGGGTCTCTGTGTCCCCCTCCAACCTCCTCATCCTAGGGAAAACCCTTCCTTGGCTCAAGTTCAAAGCATCACCACAATAGGAAATGAGTTCAAAGATTTATTACTTATCGATCCTGGGCAGGGAGGCTGAAATGAGTCAGGAGGGGAGTCCCCTGTTACCAGGTCACATAAGGCAGGAATAAAGAGTCAAGCAGAGGGAGAGACTGGCATGATAGCTAGAAGTAGAATATATCTAGAGAATAGGGTATAGGTCATTTTAAGTTCACGGGCAAATGCCTGAATGGTCCATTTAAAGGAAGCAGCAGGAAAGCAGTGTGCCTAGTTGACCCAGTAAGAGAAATGCCTCCAAGTTCTTATCTCAGGTTACCAGCTGGGGCCATTGAAATGTGGTGTCTACTTCCACTGCCTAGGCAGCAACCTTTGCTGTGTGCTCATTACCCATGAGGACAGGAGCATCCTGGTGGAGCTGTGCTACCAAGAATCTGCTGTCACCTGGGGCTCACTTCCCTCCCTTTTGTGAAGATGAGGCCACCTTGACCCGTTGGTAGGTCCCTTCCTGTCTCTCCCACGGCTTCTGGAGTAACAAGGAGCTAATCAGGAAATCAGAAGCAGACTTATGTGAACAAAGATAAGTTGATATGAGAAACTGGAGCCAGGGGCTATGGTGCACGTCTGTAATCCCAGTGACTCAGGAGGCAGAGGCAAGTGGATTGCAAGTTCAAAACCAGCCTCAGCAACTTAGCAAGACCCTAAGCAACTTAGCAAGACCTTCTCTCAAAATACAAAAAAAATAAAAGGGGCTGGGAAGGTGGCTCAGTGGTTAAGTGCCCTTGGGTCCCCAGCACGCACACACACACGCACACACACACACACACATTGAGAAATTGGTTGAAAACTTTTGAGGGGCATCATGAGAATGATTTGGGGGATACTTCCTTCATTAGTCTTCTTGGATTGTTATGCCAAATATTACAGACCTGGTGGACTAAACATCATTTACTTTTCCATAGTTCTGGAGACTGGAAGTTCGAGATCAAAGTGCTTGCTCACTTGGGTACCCATGAGGGCTCTTTTCTTGGCTGGTAAATGGCCACCTGACTGCATCCTCTTGTGGCCTCTCGTCACTGTGCATGCACAGAGAGAAAGTGTGAGTTCTCTGGTGTCTTCTGAGAAAAGACATTAATCCTGTCATGTACAATGGCACACATCTGTAATCTCAGTGGCTCAGGAGGCTGAAGCAGGAGGATTGCAAGTTCAAATCCAGCCTCAGCAATTCAGCGAGACCCTGTCTCAAAATTTAAAAAAATGATAAGGGCTGGGAATGTGATTCAGTGGTTGAACACCCCTGGGTTCAGTCCTTGGTACAAACAAACAAACAAACAAAAAACCACATTAATCCTATCTGATCAGTGCCCCACTCTTAGAATCTCATTTAATCTTAATTACTCTTTTAGAGGATCCACCTCTAGCCACACTAGAGATTAGGGCTTTAGCCTTTGAATTAGGGGAGATCTAAACCTTTGAATTTAGGGTGGAGGAATATTCAGTCCAAATACCTCTCCATCCCAAATAAAAGGCCCTAGAGACTGGAAGCTATTGCAGCTAACAGCTGGTAGGAATAGGAAGCAGGAAGAAGAGTGGACTTCCTCCCTCCTCTTGTCCTGTGGTGTCCTCCAGCACCTCCTATAGGCAGGGCCTAGTAAAGTTGGCAATATCTCAGCAGAGTGTGGAAGACTGACGTCTGACATGGTTCCCCCTAGAAACCCTCTCTGCATCCAAGAGAGACTGTGGAATTGAACAATGCAACATTTATTGAGCACCTATTTTGTACCAAGAGTCACATTCACTCCCCAAGATTACAGTCTTTTTTCTTTTTTCTTTTTTTTTTTTTTTGTACAAGGGATTGAACCCAGGGGTGCTGAACCACAGAGCCACGTCCCTAGCCTTTTTTTTTTCCTTTTAATTATGTTGAGACAGGGTCCTGCTAAGTTGCTTAGAGCCTCACTAAGTTGCTGAGGCTGGCTTTGAACTTTCGATTCTCCTGCCTCCCAAGTTGCTGGGATTACAGGCGTGTGTCACTGTGCCCAGCAGGATTACAAAGTCTTGAGTGTCATATTGAAGAATTTGGAATTTGGTGAGTGGGCAATGGCATGGTGGATTTGAACAAAGGGGTGGTGTGATCTCTGCCTTTACCTGGTCCCACCCATCCTTCTTCCCCACACTCTTGATTCACCCTAGACACTCTTCTCTTTTGCGTTGTGTATCTTCTCCTGATGTGCTTGAGCAGTTTAGAAAGCAGCGTAGGTGCTTGGGAGAAGGCTCCATGGAATCGAGCTGTCTCTGCAGCTTCCACAGGAGGACAGGCGTAGGGGCAGGTTTAGATCTTACAAGGTCCTTGGGGGACGTGGCCAGGGTGAGATGGGGAAATGCCTCACCAGACACCATCACACCAACACCCACACTCACACATTCTCCATCCTCAACACACTCCACACTTAGTCCTCACTCACACCCTCTCCGACACATACATTGCAGGCAAATCCCCTCTCAGTCCCTCAGCACTCACGCCACAGACTCACACTCTCATTCACCCACACTCACTCCTGCTTTCAGCCTCACATTTGCCCTTTCACACCCACTCACACCTCATGCTCACACTCTCACCCACTGAATCACACCCACTCACATGCTCACACACTCAGAATTACATTCTGCATAACCACTCTCACACACACACCCACATGCTCACACCCACCCATACTCACACCCACTCACACTCATGCTAACTCACCCACACCCACTCACCCACTCACAACCACTCACGCACTCACAGGCTCACACCTGCTCACACACACACCCCCACTCACACGGACTCACACTCACTTGGCTCACACAACCCTTGCTGTCACGTTCATTGTGACTCTCACGCCCACTCTTACGGTGCTCCCCTGGCGTGCTCTGTCACCTCCGCCCTCTCGAGGCCCCCTCCTGCTCACTCTGAGTGGCAGCTTTCACTCCCACGCCCTCCTCCTGCTGCGCGGCTCACCCCCACTCTCCCTGGCTCGCCGGCTCCCATCGTGCATTGCCCCACTCTCCTGCAGACACCCTCTCCGCACAATCCTGTAGTCCTGCCCCGCATCTGAAGGCTCTCTCTGTCCCTCTGCAAATGGGTACAAACTGGACCAGCCTTAGCTGAGGTCGAACGCCCAGGGAGCTTCCTCTCTGCTCCCTTTCTGAGAGGAGCAACCTTCCCTCTCCAGCTTAGATTTGAATAAAGGGCCAAAGGGAGCTGAAGATAACTCCACTGTGGAGGACTCTCCTCCCTCTGCTGCCAGCTCCCCGCACCCAGCAGTGTCGGGCACCCGCACAATCCCCCAGGGAAAACCTCCCTGCCCGGTGGCTCTCTGGCCTCCCAGGTCTCGCCTGGGAGATACTCCAGTTCCCTCTTCCCGAAACTCCAGTCTGCATGTCCTTTCTCGATTCCCGTCTTTCCCCAATTCTCGAGGCACCTCTGGTGTCCTAGGATGCGTTACCCCAGCAGCAGGCCCGTCTATTCTCTGATCTGTATCTTTTTCTGAACTTCCCATTAAAGCCTTTTTTTCCTCCTAAGTTCTGAGTGTGTTTTAGATGATGACTCACTAGGACTTCAGCCACTGGGGGTCTAGGCGCATGGATCTGGGCTTCCCTCCATCCTCCCTTAGATTTCCATCCTTTACAAGTGTTTCTTATTTCATTTCATTTTGATATATTTATCTAATTTGGTAATACAATATGTTTCAAAATTCAACAAATACTGGGGGGAAAGGCTCCCTTTCAATTCAACCCTTGGCGACCCAGTTGCTCTCTTACAGGCAATTACTCTTTTTAGTTTCTTGCAAAAGGCTCTGGAACTGTATACAAGGCTGTGTGCGTGTGAGTGTGTGTGTGTGTGCACGTGCGTGCACACGGGCTCTATGTAGGTAAGTTTGTTCAGCCATCAAAGGATCCCCAGGCCATTCCCTGTCTCTTCCTCATGGGGACCATTTGAGATTGCCCAATCAGAAGTGCATTTGTGAAATTTCCACCTCCGCACATCATTCTCCCTTTCAGAGTTTTGTAATACGATGGAATAAATATATATCATTTTCTGAACGTCTTGTACTCCACCTCCCCAAGTCTAGGGATACTGCCACGTGATCAGCCTTCCCAACCTCAGTTGCCGTGACCTACAAGATCACAAAGGTTGTCGCATTATACCCTTTTCCCCAAGATCCCCATGGCTTCCAGTTGCCCGTCAATCCTGCCATGACTTCAGAGTGGCTGATCCATTGGTCATTTTCTTACCCCTTCGGAGATGAAATCATTGAGCAAATTGAAAGAAATCTCCTCTTTGAGTGCATCCCTTTGCGGGCAGATGTCCTTCATCAACCCTCTAAAGCTGAGCAAGGTCCTGGAAGGCCTCTGGGAGCCAGGACCGACATGTGGCTGCACCAACCAGCCTGGCTCTCCTGCTGCCACCACCCCGCTCCCACAGGTCTCTGGTTAATTGCTCTGACATATCAATGGGCACTCTCCAAGGAAAGAGCGGGCAAGCTGGCCCGCAGCATCCCAGTTCAGCAATCATTGGTGATTATAAGCTAGTTATGAAGCAATGAAAATGGAGTCCTGCATTAACCAAATGACCCCTTCCATGGCCCAGCCAGAGAGATCGTAGTGAGTGTAAAACCATGACTCACAACACTGGCAAATGTTGAGGGCTGTTTGGATTTTCGGGAGATTTATGGGGTAGTGACAGCGTTTGGCTGGATGGGACTCTGGCTCTCTGCTCTGCTCCCAGATGCGCCTGTGTGTTGATGTTCTCCTGTGGACTCACATCCTATTTGGAGTAGCCTCGCTTGCTGGGCCTTTACGTGGGTTTAATCTGAATGTGCTGATTGTCTAAAGTAGAAATTTATCATCTCGCCAATTTCCAGAGAATCCGAATTAGCTCAGGCACACTTAATACTGCAACTATCCTGAACATAATTTAATCTTTCTTTAATGATTCAAAAGGTGCTTTGAAGTCTTACACTAATCAGAGTCATGGTTATGAATATCAGAACTTAATATTGACCAAGTGTAAAAGTGCCTATCGAAAAAATAGGCAGAGGCAATGTTAGGAACCAGCACAGGTAGATGTTTCTGTGAGAGTGAGTGTGACGACGTGTGTTGGTGTGCACGCGGAAGCGTGGTGGGGTGTGAGTCTAACCTGGCTAACACTGACAGTCACCACATCCAGAGGATGACCCTGTCAAAAATCAACCTCTCCTTGGCTCACCTGCTCCCACGGAGAATGGCCAACTTGGACCTCAGTTGAGCAAATTTGGAGTGAAGGACATGGGGAGAGTTGTCTTGCTCAGCAAAGGCCCCAAACAGAATTCCTTTAGCAGGCAAAAGAGAAATGAACAGACATGTAAGAGATGGATTTAGGGGGAGATGAACTGTTTTTAGAAGGAGAAAGAGTATGTAAGGAAGCAGCTGCAATGTGTGTGTGTGTGTGTGTGTAAAATGGGGATAACAGCACCTACCTCATAGGTTGTTGTGAGATCTAAGAGGCACCCAGACTTTGCTATGGTCTGATGTTTGCATTCCCCAGTTCTCAATTCGTATGTTTAAATCTAAATCCCCAATGTGATGGGTTAGGGAGAGCCTTTGAGAAGCAATTAGGTCATGAGAGTGAAGCCCTTGCTAAGGGGATTAGTGCCTTTATAAAGAGACCCAAGAGGGGCTGGGGTTGTGGCTCAGTGGTAGAGTGCTTGCCTGGCATGTGTGAGGCCCTGGGTTCAATCCTCAGCACCACGTAAAAATAAGTAAAGGTATTGTGTTCATCTACAACTAAAAAAAAATTTTTAAAAAGACCCAAGAGAGCTCCCTCATCCCTTTTCTGCCACGTGAGCACGCAGAAAGAAGGTGCCATTTGTGAACCAGGAAGTGGGCCCTCACCAGGCACCAGACCTGCTGGCTTCTTGATCTTGAACTTTCCAACCTCCAGATTATAAAAAATAAATGTCTGTTGTTTAAGACACCCCAGCCTGTGGTATTTTATTTTAGAAACCCGAAAAGAACTAAAACACACTCACTCTCTCTGGTGAAAGAAGTTTTGATAGCATCGCCATGTGGAATTCTTTGAATTCCTACAGGAAAGACTTAAATTGCCTTTCAATGCTACTTGGCTGTAGGTACCTTTCTGAGTACACCCCACGTAGACACAGGGGTAAGAAGTCAGGAGCAAGAAGGCCTGGACATTAGGGTGGTACCCTTTAGGGCGAGAGAGTCTCCTCCAGGTCCCCCAGAAGTGATTTCCAGAATCAGGGATGGCTGGTACCCAACCTGGGAAGGCAGCCCCGGACTCCCCTGAGGCCAGCACCTCTGCCTTCACCCCTGCTACATTGGCCAAATGGAGCTGATGGAGATGCTCCAACGTTCCAGCAGGAGCAGGACATGGGGGCAGCTCTCCCAGCCCTGAGAGATGAAAGATGACTTGATCAGAACCTGAGTTATGGGGGCAGCTGTACTTATCTTTGCTTGGCGTCCCCTTTGCCCTCCTCAGGAAAGAGAAGCCTGGCAAGTGAGGCTGTGCCTTTGAGCTGGGAATGGAAGACAAACGGGTAGGTTTAGGATGCAGTCGGTGTGGGGACCTAGAGGCAGGATGCAGGGCTTCATTGTCAAAGGACCCCGTGCAGTGACTGTGGAATTTCAGGCCAAGGTGAATATCTCTTTTAGCCAGTGTCTGAATGTCACCACTGCCCCTCTTTTCCTGCTCCCCAACCCCTCCCATACCTGTCAACGGTCCATGTGCCTGAGAAGTCGGGGAGTCCAGAGTGTATTAAAGACTCTGGTGCAGATAGTGCCCCACTCCCCCATCACCCTCTCAGTGATGTGACGGCCACCAGTGTCCCCCTGCCTGTCCACCCCCCACAGCTGCAGCAGTGTGCATCCCACACTACAAGCCTGACCCTGTCACTCCCCCTCAAGCCCATTCTCAACACTGGTGTTTAGAAACGTCTAGAGGTGGGGTTGGGGTTGTGGCTCAGTGGTAGAGCGCTTGCCTAGCACATATGAGGCCCTGCGTGTGAGCCTCAACACCCCATAAAAATAAACAAAATACAACTAAAAAAATTTTTGAATGAAAATTTTGAGAACTCTCTAGAGGCATCTTGGTGGTCACAATGATAGGAGAACTCTGCCCAAATATTTATTTATCAAAATATATATAATTTGATTTTAATTACTTTGCATTTCTTCTTTATACTATGGATGGAGCATTAATGTATCTATATTAAAGTTTTCTGAAAATACATGTGTATATAAGTTATGTTATTTGTGGATTTTCTCTTAGACTAGTAAAGAGGCATTAGACGTTAGCCCTTTATATAAAAGGGCTTTTATGCAAAGGGGCTGTTGTGTCTGATGGAGCTGAGAAACAGGCTCACAGACCACTGCCCAAATCTCCTAGGACGGCTTCCGGACTCTTCTGATTCAGCCTGTCTGCTGCTACAGCCTCCCTGCCCGACACCCGTGCTGTCTGCCCTCCCCACCCCACACTAAGCCTGGCACCAGGGACCTGGTGTCTACAGTATGAGCTGCCATGGAAACAGCATAGGTGCCACCGTCATCCCTGCAGTTGACTGGCCTGCTGCCCCATGCTGCCCCAACCTCCATACCCCCCTCCAGCTTTCCATATCACACCCACACGGATGACTTCGATCCACCCACCTGCCTCCTCCTCAGGACCAAGTCTCACCTTGTGAACCGTAACTCCACCGCTAGGTCTCCCCAGAAAGCAAGGACTGAATGACAGAACAGCCCCTAGAGGGCCTTGCCCGCCATTTGCATGGTGTATGTGATACAGTTGGCATTTGAACTCTTCTTCATTACAGATCACCCTACAATTGGAGGCCCAGCAGAGTCACATCCCAGACTGAAAATCTTCAGTCCAGAGCACAGGTGTCCCTCCTCTGTCAGCTCGGGAGGCCAATTCTCCAGGCTGCCTTTCCCATGCCATTGGACTGTCATCTCCCCGTGGCAGCAGGGCAATATGCTGAATGCCCAAAATGACCGATCATCCAAGTGCCCAATCTGCCAAGATTAACACAGTTGTTAGAAACTGCTTATTATAATTATTTTTGAAGTTTTCAGTAATCAGCATCAAATAAGCAATTTTAATAGCCTCTGAAGACTTCGAGGGTAATTTTGTTTGTTTCTTTTGACTTCATCACAGTAGATGGAGGTGAGGCAGGAACGGGGACCCTCTGCAAAATGAGAGCTTCAAATCAGCACACAGCTCGGCCTCGTGGCCAAGCCTGGTGTGAGACTGAAGGCACAAGCAGATGGAGACTGGGGACTGGGAGGGAGGCTGGGGGCAGAAAGTGGGCGAACGGACAGGTGAGGAAAGAGTTTGAAGGCCCCAGAACCCTGGAGCCTTTCTCCCCCACAGCCCTGCCCAGTCTGCTGTTCCACCCAGATGAGAAAGCAATGTCTCAGGCGAGGTGATTTAACCATGTGTCAGGGTCTTCTTCCAAACTTGCCAATAAAGGATCTACTTCAAGAAAGCTAGTTCCAAGATTTCCTCTGTGGTGGGGACACATAGGGGAAAGGGGTCTAAACCATGCTGTGAGATCAGGTCCAGTGAAGGAAGATGTGCTTACAGGGCAGAGGGAAAGCTGGAGGATAGATCCAACTTCCCCAAGGGGCTGTCCATCATGTTGTGGGAAACAGATCTCCGTTCTGTCACAAGCTAGGTATAGGATAATCTTCTTGCACAAAGAATTATAGAACAGACCATAGGTTAAAAAAAAAAACAAGGTATGTTAAGTGTTAAGTGTATTTGTGTGTTAGAGAGAGAGAGGGAATTTGTCACATTTAGTGGAGTTTGTCATTTGAAGAATAACTTATTGGGTGTGTTGATATGAGAATTAGTTGCTATGAGGCTTCTCTGAAGGGCTTGCAAACAAAAGGGATCGAGATCTTTCTTGAGGAATCAAACTATAAAATAGGAGGAGCATCATGCAGCCATGAGGAAAGGAGTGTCTCAAGAGGCTGTTCATCTCCTGGGGAAACCATGTCTTAAACCATGAACTCCATGAGCTGAGCCACGGCTGGGCACCTGCAGGCTGCAGGCAGAGGCCGGGCACAGGGCTGGGTTTCTAGTGTTCTCATTTACCCTCAGATATTCCCTACAGGGAGATGAAGCGTCAACTCACCTCAGCTGTTGCACTTAGATATTTGGGCAGCCAGCTCCCCTTGTTCTGGTTGGAAACACGCCAAGCACCCTGGTTATCTTCTGGCCTGCCAGGCTGACATGGACCATGCCAGTGAGCTGGCCTTCTGGAAATTTCCATTTTGAGTGCTGGGCATAAAAAGATGCACTCTCAGAAATGACCCTGCAGGGTCTGGACACAGGAATACATCCCACTAGGGAATGAATGTCTCCTGGGAGCCCTCCCTGGGGAGCTCCCACTCTCTCATGGCTGTTACTGGGTGCAGAGCACACTCACACTCCTGAGCTTTTCACACTGCAGCGTTGCCTCTTCCGGCCTCCAGGTAAGAAGGCACACAGCTCATCAAGATTTCGCCTCCAGCATCTGAACCCAGCAAGAGTATGGGCTGAGAACAGTTCTTGGTGCATGGAAGGCCCTAAACAAAGTGTATGGAACGAACTGAGGGATGGACCATCTGGCCACGCTCCAGCCCATTCTCAGAGGCGACACTAGGCCACCATTCTGCAGCATTCCCCAGGCTTCAGGGCCCGCTACTGGCTTTCAGCATTCCTGTGACCCTTCCCTTGGTTCTGTATGGTTAGAAGAGACTTTGAGACTCTCCTCCCTGTATCCTGCACCCCACTGGCTTCAGAATCCAGACTTCTGGGTGGAAAGCCAGTTTCCTGAATTTAACCTCTCTGCACAGCCTCAGCTGCCTCACTGTGAAGGGAGACTCTGAGGACAACACACCAGAGACTCGGTGGGTTTTCTAAAAGCCCACTGGCTTCGCAATGAGGAAGAGGAAGTAAATATTCTTCACAATCCTCCGTAAAATACGTGGAGATAGGAACTCCGCTACCCCCACTCCTGACCTGGGGCAGTGCCCTGGGCTCCCACAAAGAATCAAGGGCCTCTTTATTGTCTCCCTCCTTCCCTTGTCCTCCTCCCGGGGGCAGCCAAGGTGAGCCAACATTCTGGTCAGGGAGGAAGCTGGCATTCCATCTGGAGCAACGGGAGGGACGGGATGGGAACGCCACACAAAGACCTGTCCCTGAAACCCTGCTCTGCTCGCCCTCCACGCACAGCAGCTGGCATCCAGGGGAATCAAGTGACAGCCAGACTCCAGGGAACCGGGCTGGCAAGCCCTAATGCAGTGGAGTGATCTATAGTGACAGAGGAGCCTTCAGCCTGGGAAGCTCAGCAGGGGGCAGGGCGGGCCAGTTAACCCACAGAGGGACAGGCATCTCAAGACTGTGGCCTCCTGCTCTGCTTCAGTGGGTTTCGAAAATTGTTTCCTAATTCCCCGATCCCCATTAGCAATCTGGAAGCTGAAAACGACCTTCTGTTGCTATCTTCCTGACTGCAAGGTGGGTTCTGCCCATCAGAGCCCCCTTTACCTAGTACACAGTGGCCTCCATTCTGGGGAACTGCCCCGCTCCCCACATCCCCCCAAAGCTTGCTCTTTCCCAAGCAGGCCTTCAGGTCTCTATCCTGTGGCTCATGTTGCTGCCTCTGCCTGCAACACCCTTTCCCAGCACTATCCTCTCCTGCCCTTGGGCTCCTCCTCACCCTCTGGCTGGGTCCAAGTCCTGCCTCTGGGGAAGCTTTCTAGATGCCCTAGGTGGACGGAGCGCCCTCTGCTGGGCTCCCCTGCTGGCGCTGCCTCTGGACACCAGTGACCCTGCAGCTGTGAAGCTGCATACCTGTCCTTCCTGGAGGGCGTAGATGGCATGCATCTTCTATGTCTGAATCCAAGCTCCTGGTACAGAGCCTGGCAAAAAGTAGGCACTCAATAAACACACACTGAATTTAATTAAATCCCCCCCGCCATAAAAAATAAATCCCACTAGATTACGATTACATTTGAATTTAAGTAGTGAATAAATTGGTGAATACTGGTGAATCGAGGCCAATCAGTTTGCTTTTTGTCCCTGGGAAGCAACTTTATTGAGCTATACTTCATATAACCAAATAATTCACTGTAGAATTGAAAGTGTTCAGTTCAAAGGGTTTTAAATGTATTCACGGGGTTGTGCCACCATCACCACAATCCATTTTAGAACACTTTCATCACCCAAAAAGAGGATGCCACCAGCACTTATTCCCTGTTTATTCCCTTCCCCCATCTCTTGGTAACTACTCATCTGTTTTCTGACTCTGTACACTTGTCAATTCTGGATATTTCATGTAAATGGAATCATACAATACATAGTCTGTGTTTGGCTTCTTTGACTTAGTGTAATGTTTTCAAGGTTCATTAATGTTGTAGCACGTGTGAGTACCATGCCCACTTATTGCTAAATAATATTCCATTGTATGGATGCATCACCTATTTACCCATTTATCTGTTGATAGACAGAGCTCTGTCAATACTTGTTTCTTGTTGTTTCCACTTTTTAAAATATTTTTTTAGTTGAAAATGGACACAATACCTTTATTTTACTTATCTATTATGTGGTGCTGAGGATCAAACCCAGTGCCTCACGTGTGCTAGGCAATCACTCTGAGCTACAACTCCAGTCCCTCTATTTTTGACCTTTAGAAACAGCTTGCTTTTTTTTTTTTTTTTTTTGTGGTGCTGGGGATTGAACCCAGGGCCTTGTGCTTGCAAGGCAGGCACTCTACCAACTGAGCTATCAGCTTGCCTTTTTAATGCTGAAGATATTTTTCAATTTTAAAAGAATTTCAAATTCACAAGCAAATTTCACAAGAATAGTAACAACAAAATATTTTTCCTTGAACTATTTATTTGAGAGAGAATGACTGGCGTGGATGTCTATCACCACTAACAACACCTACACACACACTCACACATGTATCTAGCATTTTCATGTATATTCCTATAATGGTATTCTTTTATGTAAACAACATAACCATCAAAATTAGAAAATTAGCCTCCATTAAATCCTGTTGGATAATCCATGGACCCACCCAGGTTTCACCAGTTGTCCCAATAATGTCCTTTAGAGTTTAAGACATAATCTAGGATCATGCATTTCCCTCAATTTGGAATGGCTCCTCTATCTTTCACTGAATTTTTATGACCTTGACACTTTGGAAAATTGTAGGAAAGTTATTGTTCAGAGTCCTTCAATTTTTTTTGAATGATTCCTCATGATAAGAATCAGGTGATGCCTTTCAACAGGAATCTCACAGAACTGATGTGGTGTTCACCTGCTTCCTGTCAGGTGACACATAATTTCTATTTGTTTTATTATCAGGGATGTTAACTTTGATCACTTTTATAACACTTTTCTAGTGCTATAGTCTGTGATGCTCTTGGAAGGTGATGGAACCTTTAGGAAGTAGAATATTCTGGAAAGATAGCAGGTCATCGGGGAAGTGCTCTTGAAGGGAATATTGGATCTCTGACTTTCCTGTCTCCCCCTGCTTCCATGAGGTGAGCAAGTTTCCTCCACCACTTGTTCCTACCATGATGTATTGTGCCACCACAGACCCAAAGAACCAGGGTCCAATAACCATGGACTGACACTTCTGAAACCATGAGCCAAAATAAACTTTCCTCCTTCAAGTTTTTAAACTGTTACTACTTTTAAGTTTTTATGTCAGGTATTTTGTGATAGTAACAGAAAGCTGCCTAACACAGCTAGGTTATACCATAGTAAATTTACTTTTTCCGTTGTAATTATTAAATATATTTTGGGGGAGATACTCTGATGCTGTATGTATCCATTCTTCATCAAGTTCTCATTAAGTTTAGCACCAGTGAAGGCCTCTTGACTGATTTCATTACTCCTACGATAGCAGCCAAATAGTGAATTTTCAACTGCGTCTTTCCTTCTACACTCATCTACTCGTGTTTTACCCTAAAAGAAATGCATTTATTTGTATCAGTATGGATTCAGTGATCTTTATTGAAAGGATTGCAACTGGTTATCATCATTATTTATTTTTATGTTCTAGTTTTCCCTGATTTATCCAGTGGGACTCCCTCAAGTTGACTTCTATGTCCTTTTGACATGTCCTCATCAGGTTTTAAGCAGCTTCTCTTTTTCTGGCACAAGATACTCTTGTAGGCTCATCTTCACTGCTCCAATCCTGGACTTATCCATTTCTTCAAGGATTTCTGGCTCCTATTTAGTGGGAATAGTATTTAGAAATCAAGACATGGGCACCATTATGCCCAGTAGTATTGACATTGTCTTTCTTTGCCCTCTCTCTCATATACATATGCCCATGCTTACATCTGTATTAATATACATATATGGACGAACATTGAAAACCATGAATTCACATTACCCCTAAAATTCCCATCCAACACCAGAGTCCATTCTCACCTCCCCCTTTTCCATATATATTTGTGATCCCCTCTCAGGGTGAGATACTTGGCTCCCATTATTCTGAACATTCACTTACTGAATGAACCCATGTAGTAACCAATCTCTCATCATGTGGGGGGACCCACACATGCACCTTCTCCTCTCCCAATTTGGCTTCCAAATTCCACATGAGGCCACCACTTGGCAGCTTGGCACCATGGAGATTCCCACTTCAGGCCCCCTGGGCTCTGACAGCCTATGTTCCACTGCATCTCCCAAAAGGATGCTCCTCCCATGTGGACACAGTCCTCATCTTGCTCAGGCTCCACCACCCCATGCTGGGGGGCTGCTGCTGTCACCCCCACTCCCACATGGATGCCTGCCTCCATCCACACTGGCTCTACCACCCACCTTCACCAGAGCATTCTCTGATCCCTAAGCTGTGGCACATAGATACCCTCTTCACTATGATTGTGCCTGATGTCCCACCATGGGCCACTGCCACATGCCCCTCACAGGACACCATCCTTACCTGCTCATTTCTGATGCCCTGGGTTGACTGATCCCTACAACACCACCCACCCCCACCTCCCACATAGACACTGATCTTGCTTGTTGGAAAGGGTGGGTTCTTTGTTAGTAGGCTCGTCACAGCTGGGATTCCATGACTGCACCCCTGCTGTCCTTAAAGATGTTTCTCCTGCCCCTTCACAAGAAATTGGTAGTTAGATCTAGAGGTTGATGAAATTCAGGTCCAGTTTTTTGGCAATAAAATATCGTAGGTGTTCTCCCATCAGAGAGCACATAACTGGCTGTCCATAATTCCATGAAGGGTTACAAAATGACATTATTCAAATTTGACTTATGAAGAGATACTTCTTATCAACCATGTGTTCACCTGTGCACATGGTTCACAAAGGAACAGCAAGTGCTTGAGTCCTTCTCTTTATCTTCCTGTGTTTAAAATAATGAGCAGTTACTTGAACATCTTTCAAGAATAATCAATGAGTGGGTTTTCTTTTTCCTCTTTTCAAAAGGCATTATGAACTCATGGACTGAAACATATTTGACCCATTTCAGTGCATTGCAGTTATTTTTACTGGTGATCACATTGTCCCATGTTTGGATGGTAGGAACCTCTTCAAGTTGCCACTAACTAGTAATCATTGATGGCTTCTGAAGTGACAAGATGTTCCAGGCTCATCTTGTACATTCTGTGTCCTAGACTAGAATGCATGATTTCTCTAAAAAGAAAGATTTGGTAATAATCCAGTCTCTAGAAGCATTCAGTATTATGGGGTTGGCTAGTCTCAGGTCTTTGCAATGGATTAAAAAAATGTAGAATTAGAAAGTAATGCTATATCTCCTGACTTCACACTGATGCTTCCAATTCAGATTCAGGACCCCAGGATTTAGCCTCTTGTCTTACACCCATATTTCCTTTCTTTCACCCTGAAAATCCCAATCCTCAATGAAAGGAACATAATTTCTCACTTCCTCTATCTCACATTCTACATCCAACAGTTTCAAATTAATAGTGCCGGTACTATCAGCACTAACATGCATATCGATAAGTAGTTTAAGAAATTTTTGTAGTTACAAAATTTTGTTAGGGTACATCCCAGATTCCAGTTGGAATGATCATCAGATTGATTCATCTTCAAGTCTCCTGAGTTTCCCTCTGTGTTAATTATGCCACCATACCAGTCAATACACAGGGTTCTTTCTTTCATCTTGTTTTTGCAATTCAGACTTCTAATTTTTTTTTTTTTTTTTTTGTGGTGCTGGGGATTGAACCCAGGGCCTTGTGCATGCTAGGCAAGCACTCTATCAACTCAGCTATATCCCCAGCCCTCGGACTTCTAAAATTTTTAATGGATTTATTTTTTAAATTAATTTTTGCATTATAATTATAAACATATTTGCACAGTTCCAAAGTCACATTTACAGAACAAGCTTTCCCAACCCCATGCTGGGGATTGAACCCAGAAGTGCTTTACCACTGAGCTACATCCCCAGTCCTTTTTACATTTTATAGGGGGCCTGCTAAATTCCTAAGGCTGGCCTTGAACTTGCAATCCTCCTACCTCAGCCTCCCAAGTTGCTAGGATTACTGACTAGAAAAGTTGTTTTAAAAGAAGTTTTTGAATTTAAATTTATTAGAGTTTGAGAAGTTCCTAATCATGCTTAGAGTAATATAGACTCCAGAATCTTGAGGTTCTGCAATATCAACACTCTAGGCAATTTTCAGTTATTCTATAATTAGAATACAGACTTGATCTTGTAATAGAGGCCCTCAAATAGCAATAATGGAGGATTGTCACTGAGCAGTTCTTACAGCCCTCCAGGGCTGATGGGATAGATGGCTCTAGATACTCTGGTACCCTTGACAGATGGCTTCCTTCTTGGGATCCACCCAAATGCCCCAGGTCCTGTCATCACATCTCCACTCCAGAGCTAGCAAAGAGTCACCGGGAAGAGAAGGCCAATTCTCCAGAAGCCGTGACACATACAACTTCTACTTAAATCCCATTAACCAATTAGCTCTAAGGAAAACTGGGAAATACAATTTTTTCCTTAAAGGTAGATATTCAGCTAAATTTTGGGTTCCATTATAAAAGGAAGAAGGAGAGCATAAAATACAGAGGGGAACTGTCTCTGTTATAGTCTCTGGATAATGAGTCAAAACATCATAAGATCTGAGCATTTCTACCACTAAGATTTTCACCTTGATAATACTTTTTCAAGTTTGGGATGAAGTCAAGTGGCCACCCAGGAATACACGCAGACAGAATACGAGAAAGAAATCTGCACTTGTCCTATGGTGTGTGTGTGTGGGGGGGGGAATCTGAATTTCTTCATAGCCAGATCTATCTCTTATGAAATCTGCCTTTGTTTCTATGCTGAGAAAGTCATTTTCCACTTGGGTTGACATACACGTTCAGATTGATTTTCTGCAGTTCTTTATCATTTTTTTCTTCTATACTTAAGGTTTTTATTGACTGGTACTAGGGAACTAAGGCTATTTTTTTCCCGCAGTTGCTAGCTGGTAGGGTCAGACTTGGGGCAGATGACTTTGCATCGTCTGCCATGTGACCAAGATTATCCGGGACAATTTTAAGTCTATGTCAATGTTGGTTGAGCGCTTGCCTGGCATCTCAGGATGTGAAGATAAAGAGACCCAATTCTTGCTTTTAGAAGGCAATAGAAAAAGGAAATGAATGAAACCTGCACCATCGAGTAGAACTGAGGACGGCGTGGAGAGGGACGTGCGGGGGAACTTCACAAAGGAGGAGATGCTTGAGTTGAGTGAGGGAAGAGTGAGGGTGCCGTGCAGGAGAAAGACGCGGGAGGGGCATTTCCAGGCAGAAGGCCGAGACCCTTGAGTGCCAGCTTCTTCGTCTGGTAACAGGACGCAGTGCCTCCTTCACAGGATGGGGCTGGGAAGACTGGAACCCAGTCTTGTGCTGGGTTTCTTGCGCAGCGGGGGACAGAGAGCATCTGTGGTTTGCTTGCGGTTTGAGCATCCCCGAGGGCCCCTTGTGATTTAAGGCTCGTCCTCAGGGTGGCGCTGTTGAGGGGAGGCGGAACCCCTGGAAGGCGGGGCTTAGTGGGATGGGAGGCCCTTGGGGCCCTGGGGGCTTGAGGGATTTCTCACATGACCCCATTGGTAGTTCTCCAGAGAGGGTTGTTATGAAAGGAGCAGCCCAGCCCTGCCCATCTTCTTCCCCTGCTCTGGTTAAAGATGGAATTCCTTGCTTCCTGATGCGTGCATTCCCACCGTAGCTACCCGCCACGACGTGCAAAGGTGACTTATAAAGGGCATCCCTGCGCCTCCCCGGCAAGAGATGCCAACGTCTCTGCCATCTATATGATCTATCCGCCTGCATTTTCTGAATTTGGGCAGGCGAGATTCCCAAGCAGCTCGAGGCTTGGTGGAGGGAGAACACAAAGATGGGCCCCATTTATCTAGGTAGGGATGAGGACTGAGTGGAAGCTGAGTGGCCTTGGAACTGGATTTGATCACCTTCGCTGGAGGTAGACTCAGCTTTTTAGAGCAAAACGGGTTTTGGAGTGGGAAACCCAGGTGGCAGGGCCGTGGAGGCCACGTAGCTAACTCACTGCAAGACCCTGGGCAAGTCATTTCCCCTCATTTGAGAACTGGTTCTTCCAGCTCCAGGACATCCAGAGCATTCCCTTTGGCCCCAAGCCAACCCAGGGGTGAAGACGAGGAAAGGAGGACATACACCTTTAAGGCCATCATCTCACCCTTAATGGAGTCCTCATGCCAGCTGTCCCACTGCCAGGTCCCTGGGCCAGCAGTTGCCATGGTATATGGACTCTGGAGGCCTGTTGCTATAATAAGACGTGTTTATTTGAATAGGAAGGTCAGGGAGTTAAGTAGTTGGTATTCCAGTCGTATAGAGTCGTTTGCACAGTGTCACTAATAATTAAAGGGGGTTTTGACTAATCTAGTTGCTCTTCCTAAATACACTCTGCTCAAGAAACTCATCAAAGCAGCAAAGTAATCTTTGAGGTTATTAATCTCCTCTGCTTCACAGCTGGGGCAAATTTATTTGCTTGAATTAGCATGTAATAAACTTATAATAAAGCTGCCCGGCCCCAGCCTGGTAGAGAGCGGCTCTGTGGAATGGGTAGTTACGTCTAGGAAATGGGGCGCTAGTCCGAGGGCCACCCCTGCAGGCCTGCTGAGGCTGGGGCGGGGGCTGCCCCACCAGCTGCACAGAGAAGGGGTCACTGGCCTTGGAGACACCATCTGAGGGGAGCCTGGCTGAGTGGCGCGTCTGCCCTCCTGTGTCTGCCCCTCCTCCCTGCACAGGTGAGGAAACTGTCTCTGAGAATGGAAAGATGTTGGTGAATTCACAGAGCGGGCAGCTGGCAGAAGCCAGGTGAGCTCGTAGGCGCGAGGCGTGGTCCCCGCCACACTGCTCCAGGTGGCCCACCTTGTCATTGATGATCTTCTACCAGGTTCTGCTGGAGGCCCCTGTGTGAGTCCCTATTTCCCTTTTAGCCCTCTTCTTCCTCTTCCCGTACCACAGCCCCACCTAGACCTCTGTGCCTTTCTTCCCTGCTTCTCCATTTACCTGTTCTCTGCTGTCAGGAGTCCACCTGGACTGTTCTCCTCCTACCTGTGAGCACACTGAGAGTGGGTGGGACTGTGCAGAGGGCTCCCTCCCTGACCCAGGAGTGTGGGCCCTGCTATTGGACAGCCTCAGATGTCCAATGTCCTCTACTTCTGCCTTCCCTCTTCCTTTTCTTCCCTGCTCCTGCCCTCAGGAACCAGTTCCCTTGGTCGTTGCTCCTCGAGGCTGAGGTGCTCTGGGGAGATATTCTCCTGATTTCCATCTGATGATGGGTGGTACTGGGACCCTCACTTCTTAGAAGGGAGCAGCTACAAGACTGCGATCTTGGTGCCACCAACACTGACCACTTTGCATGGCATTGCTTAGATGGATTGTATAAAAAATAACCAACCCCACAAAGTAAGGGCAGGGCAAAAGGAAGAGGGTAAAGAGGTCAGGTATCACCAACCAACCACGGGCACAGAGCCAACTCCCCAGCACCATCTCCATTTTTTTTCTGGAATGGAGATTGAACCCAGGGGTTTAACCACTGAGCAATAGCCACAGCCCTTTTTATTTATTTCAGACAGGGTCTGGCAAAGTTGCTTAGGGCCTTGCTAAATTGCTGAGGCTGGCCTCTAACTTGCAATCCTCCTGTCTCAGCCTCCTGCCTCATCTCTCATCTCAATTTCTTCATCCCCCACCCTCTATCTTCTCACAGAGAGAGGGAGGGAGAGAAGGAAAGAGAAAGAAAAAGAGGGTAGAGAGAGAAAGGAGAAGAGGGAACAGAAGGAAAAGGTATTGGACTATGCCTCAGAGACACTCTGGTCTTTTCAGGACTTCAGTCCTCCAGGCACAAGGTCTTAGGGAAAGAAGCTCAGGGGGGACTATGAACCCCCTGGCAGGCTTCTTCAAGGGGTTGTGGAGAGAGAAGAAATACGGAGTTACCCACAGCCCATGTTCTGATTTTAGAACAAAATAAAACATTAACTCCCAGTAACACATTGGCAAGCTTGATCACAATCACTGGTAAATTTCAGAGTAAGGAAGGGAAAGCAACGATCCCTCGAGGCCAGCCCGAGTTCACCAGGGCAGAGTCCCGAGTGGCGGAACTCCCATCCTGAAGGGGCTCCTGGGAGAGGAGGGACGAGGGTGCCTTTGACAAAGGGCACGGTGCAGCATTCCAGTAAGACACCTGTCAAAACCGCTCCAGCCCTGAATAAGAAGGCCAAGCGCGGCCTGCCCTGTGGCCCAGGTATGGAGGAAGCAGGGCTGGGCCCCCATCAGCTCAGCAGGCATGCTCAACAATACTCCCAGGCTCGGCCCTTGACCTTGTCCATCTCAGCCTTTTTCTCAGCGTCTCAGATGAAGCAGAATGGAAGATGTGCTTATCAAATTTGCAGCTGACACAAAGCCAGGGGGATTGTTAATAGAAAGAATGGCAGAATCGAGATTCAAAAACATCTTGACAGGTTGAAATAATGGGCTGAAAACATGTAAAAGGGATAAATGTAAATTCCTGCAGTTAGGGTCTTTTTTTTTTTTTAGTGTTTCGTAAACATAGATGGGAGAAAGAAGGTTTAAAAGCAAAAGGGACAGCTGGATAGGAGCCCGCATGACATAGTTAGCATTCAGATCAAAGGAAGGAAAAAAGAAAAGAAAATAGCATGTAAGATGCGGAAACTGAGGCTCAAGGATTTTATTGACTGATTTGTATCAAGTTATTAAATGCTTTGTATTAAGCCATAAAGCGATGGAGTCAGAATTTGAATTCAGGGCTAATGCTCTGTCCCTCCTCTGCCCTGAGGGTAAATCTTGATTAATTTAAGCAAATCACTGTGATTCCTCTCTCCTCGCCAGTAGTACTTTTGAAAAGCGTACATCATACAACAAGACATGGGAGCAAAGTGCATCGGGACAGTTTTCAGTAAAGTTTTCCATTTTCTTGAAAAGAAACCCCAGAAGCAGCTGCTCAGCCTTGCCCTTCTTCTACTTCTAAACATAGTATGTGAGGTCTGGAACTGTAGCAGCCTCTGGGCACCTTGAGGAATCTGACATTAGATGAGCAGCCAAATGCAGAGGACCAAGCGCAGAGATGGAAATGGGCTGAGTCAAGGCATTGAACTAACCAAGACCTCCTCCACCTGGGAACTTCTCCTAAGGAGGTAACCCATTTTCCTGATTGGTTATGGCTTGGTTTTTCTGTCATGTGCTACCTGTAAGTACCCTGACACTCAAAGAAAGTGTGTCCCCTCTGCTGGTCCTGGCAAGATAGCATGTGGAGAGTGCGCACCTGCCCGTATGCACACGGCGCTTCGCTTAATTGGTTCTTCAGTCCTTCAGGCTCAGACCTCTCTGTTCCCAGGGCCCATCCTAAGCAGAAGCAGGAGGGATTGAAGCAATGCCAACTCTAAGTTCTAGACTCAGCAATGGTGTGAAGCTCACCATGTGCCCTGGTGTGTTCGCAGGGCTCATGCGTGGCTGCTGAGACTCTCCCTTCCCTTGGGGTGCCAGGTCTCTGGGCATCAGGGGCACACAGGTCTCTGGGCATCTTGCTGGGGTCTCACCACCTGCTGACAGACATTCGCATTGCTCCCCAGCTTACACCGGCCCTTTTACTTTTGATATTAGACTCTATCACAGATCAAGATGACCTTGTGACCCAGGCCTGGCAAGTCAAAGAGCTCAAGCGCCTGTTACGGGGGTGGCTCAAGGATGGGCACACATTTGACCAATGGGAGTTCTTCCCCAAGAACTTTTAAAGAGAACTTCTAAGGGGAGACCTCTGACCTCTTGGATTACAAAACAGGAAAGTGAACTCGCCACCTGGGGGTGACTGTACTCCTTGCCACAGTCTGCTCAAGAAGAGAGGGAAGCATGGTGGACTCAAGAACTGACAGAGAGAGGGACAGATGGAGGGAGGGGCATCGTGACCTTGTCTACTCTGGGGCCTGGATTTTCCTAATTTCCTGTAGCATTTCCTTGGAGCTGAAAACTGGCCCCATCTTCCCACTAACAAATCCCCTATTTTCCTAAGCTATTTAAGTTTCTATCTCTTGTGACTCAGAGTCCCGGCCAAGATCTCAGCTGTTCTCATTGCCACAGGGCTTCCCCGGCCCTGGCAGACGGGGCCCACCTGCAAAGTGAAGGAACTTTCCATCAACAACTGCATCAGCCATGAGATCTTCCTGTCCTGGTCCTGTGCGTGGGGTGGAGGTGGAAGTGGAAGCGTCCAGCCCTGTACCCTGTTTATCTTGCCAAAATGTCACCAGGCAGTACGATGCCTAGACCTGAGAGATAGGCACATGTGCAGGCTGAGGTTTGAGCTAAAAGATAGTGAACTTGTGAGGCAAGAGTCGGGCTCCAATTATCCATTAAACCGATTTACTCAACTTATTCATTCAAATACTCAACTCTGCCTTGTAAAACAAAAGCAGCAACAGACTAAATGGAACAAATGGACATGTTTGTGTTCCAATTAAAGTTCTTTATAAGCCAAGTATGGTGGGGTGTGCCTGTAATCCCACTTAATCAGGAGGCTGAGATAGGAGGATCACTTGAACCAGGAGTTTAAGGCTAGCCTGGCTAATAGAGTGAGACCCTGCCTGTGTTAACCAGATTTCATTACTGTGACCAATGTACCCCACAAGAACAACTTAGAGGAGGAAAAGGTTTTTGGGCTCACAGTTTCAGAAGTTTAGTCCATGGTGGTCCAACTCCACTGCTTTGAGCCCAAGGTGAGGTAGAACATCATGGTGGAAGGGCATGGTGGAGGAGCTGCTGTCTTCATGACAGCCAGGAAGCAGAGGCAGGGAGGGACGAGGGAAGATGAACCCTTCCAGGTCATGCCCCAGTGACCCACCTCCTCCACCCACACCTCAACTGCCTACAGTTACCAATCAGTTCATTCATACTAGGATGGGCAGCTCTAATAATCTCACCTCTGAATATTCCTGCATTACACAAGAGCTTTTGGGGGACACTTTAAATCCAAACCATAACATTCCCCCTGGTCCCCAAAAGCTTATGTCTATCTCACAATGCAAAATGCATTTAGTCCATTTTCAAGGGTTCCCATTGCCTAAATGTCCAATCCAAATTCTCCTCTGAGACTCAAAGCAGACTCTCAACCCCCATGTACCCCTGTAAAAATCAAAAGCAAATTCCAGCCAGGCATGGTGGCACACGTAGCAGCTTGGAAGACTGAGGCAGAAGGATTGTGAGTTCAAAGCCAGTCTCAACAAAGGCCATGTGAGACAGAATAGGGCTGGAAATGATGACTCAGTGGCCAGGTACCCCCCCACCTGCTCCACACCAAAAAAAGCAAATTACATATATCCAATATACAATTGCATAGAGTAAGCATTCCTATCCTAAAGGGAGGAATAGGGGCATAGAAATTAGAGTCGGGATTACAACAAAATCCAAACCCAGTTGGTCAAAATGTTCCCATAAATCCACAGGCAACATCTAGGACACATGATGGTGAGATGTGCTCTCCAGATGGCTTCAGCAGTCCCATCCCTTTGGCCTTGCTGGTTGTAGAGTTCATGGCCTCCCTGGCTCTGTCTGCAGCCAGCAACTTTCCTTGGCAGACAGTTCATGTTATTGGCATCTCTTAATGTCTGGGGTCTCCACTCCAGCATAAGCTTTACTTTCACAGCTTCACACATTGCCTTCTCAGGGGCAGCCCACAGGGATTCCAACCTTGCTACGCTTTGCCTGGCCTCCCAGACCTTCTTTTGAAATCTCAATGGAAACCTCTATGACCTCTTAACTCCAGCACCCCCACATTTCTGAAGAACCAGCACCTCATGAATAATGCCAAGGTGTGCTCTCAGTTTGTGCAATAGCTGGACCCCCTGAAACTAGAGCTGCAGTGGTTTCTGAGTGCCTGGTCAGCAGAACACAGTGAAACACACCCTATGTGTTCAGGCTACCCCCATGATCTCTTCTCAAAGAAATTTCTCCTTGTATATTCTTGAGTCTGTAACAGCTGTGGTCTTGCAAATTCCTGAGATACCCTTGAGGCATCTTTCCTGTTGTCTGCACAAAGTACTTAGCATCTCTTTCATGGATATAATCTCTTTAACAACCACACCTTCCATGGCCACAATTTTACATGCCCTTTGCTGGCCAATCTGCAAGTTTTTAAAATCCTTCAGCTCTACTTTCTTCTCCCAATTCTTACCATAAATCTGGCTAAAAGCTGTCAGAAAAATATGAATGCTGTGCTGCCTTGAAATTTCCTTCACTGGAGTAATTAGTCCATCATCTTTAAATTCAGCTTCACATAAAGTCCCAAGACATGGGCAAAATGTAGACAAGTTCTTTGCCAGAATATAACATGAGTTGCCACTAGTCCAATTTCCAATAGAATTCTCATTCCTCTCTGAAACCTCATGGACACAGTATTGTCTGCATTCCGTTCCTCTGAGCTTCCACCAGAATTGCCTATGAAGCTCCATTTACACCATACTAACTTCTCCAGCCTATATCTCCAAACTTTTCCAAACTCCTCCCACAAACCAGCTCCGAAGGCTTCTGAACCACATGGTCAAGTTGGTCACAGCAATGACATCACTTTTGATACCAAAACCTGTGTCAGTCAGCTTTTCATTGCTATGACAAAAATACCCCACAAGAACAAGTTAGAGGAGGAAAAGTTTATTTTAGCTCATGATTTCAGAGATTTGATCCATGGTGGGCCAACCCCATTGCTCTGGACCCAAGGTGAGGCAGAACATCATAGTGGAAGGGCATGTGAAGTACTGTTCCATTTATGGCAGCCAGGAATCAGAGGTAGGAGGGGTTAAGAGAAGATGAACCCTTCCAGGTTATGATCCTAGTGACCCACCTCTTCCAGCCACACCCCACCTGGCTACAGTTACAACAGCTTTCATAATCCAATCATTAACACAGGAGCTTTTGAGGGACACCTCATATCCAAATCATCACATTGTCTCAAAAACAATTACAAAAGCAGGTGGGCCAGACTCCACCTCTGTCCATAGTGTGCCAAGTCCTGACGTAGAACATGCAGTTGGAGATGGGGGTGGGGGCATTGATTAAACGAAGTCATGAATAGCAACACAAGAAAAATGAATTTTACTGCATGGCTGATGTGAGTCTTGGAGGAGGTTTGTACTGGAGAATGATGAGACCAAGGTGAGAGATGGAGGGTTGACGTGGCTTCAGCCTCGTGGCCAGGTACTCATGATTCTTTCATCTGTTCAGTGAACGTGTATGGAGTTTCCAGACACTGTCTGGGTGCAGGGAAGGCTAAATGAGCAGGGTCAGTGAGATGCTTGCTTTGGTGGAGCTTGGATTCTGCCGAGTTCATGGCTCCTTGTGATCTAGCATGATCTACCTGCCTTCCAGATTATCTCGTCCCACTAAGCCCCTCAAAATTCCCAAGTGTTCCTCTCACCTCTGTATCATTGCACTTGCTGTCTTCTCTTCCTGGAATGCCTCACTTCACCTCAGACTCCTGCTGAAGGTGCCACCCTGTGAAGCCTTTGCCTCCAGCTTCCCTGGAGAGGCGACCACTCCTGGATTTCCCAAGCACTCTGCACCTGCCTTGACTCCTGAGCGTCTCAGGTGGCATTGGGATTCTTTGTTGATGAGCCTGTCAACTCTAGAAGAATGTGGGCTTCTCAAGCTGCTGCTCCCTAGCACCTGTCAGATCCCTGGCACATCAAAGGGGCTCAGTGAATGTCTGCTGAATGAATGAATGAATGAATGAATGAATGAATGGATGGATGGATCTTTGGGAAAGAAGACAGCCATGCCAGAAGAATGATTTGAGACACTCAAATCAGAGAGGAAGGACATCAGCTACCTGAGGGATCTAAAAGCTTGGAAGATACAACAGATCTTATTTACGGGCTTAAAACTCCTGTCCAAAATTATTTGTTGAGTGTGAACAATAATACAGTCTCTCCTTCTCTGCAACACGGTGGCGAGGGCTCCTTTGTCTGATTAAGGGCTGTCAGGAGTGATTGATGGGCTCCCGCCGGACAGCTGAAACCGCTCTCCTCCTGACAGCAGGAGCGATAGCTGAGCGGAAACTGACCCCAGCTGACACACTCATCTTAAAATATCTCTGTTTCCCTGCGGCCCAGATAAAACCGCTGTCACACTAAAAGTAAGGGCTCCACTCGGGGGGATGCTGGCTTCTCCCAGGACTGGGGATGGAGGATCCTGATGTCAAGGTTCAGCTGGAGGCCAATCCAAAAGGACCCTAAGAAACCGGTCCTGGGTGAATTGTGTTCTGGGGAGAAGCTTGGTGACTGTGTTCTGAAGGCCCCGTCCAGGAAGAATGAGACACCGTATCAAAGACAAGAAATGTTTATTGAGCAACTATTGGTTCATGGTGCTCTCTTGGCTCCAATCGGAGAAAGTGCCATAGACACAGCCCTTCCCAGTGGCACTGTGTACCACAGCAAGGACGATCATGATCCCAGCCATTGCTGTGGGCTCCCAGCCACACAGCAAAATGGGTTGAACAGGTGTGATATGTCGAAATCCTAACTGCCAGGATCTCAGACTGTGATCTTATTTGGAAATAGGGGTGTTGCTGATGTAATCGGTTAAGATGTGATCATGCTGGAGGGACGCCTGGATCCAATACGACTGGTATCCTTATAAAAAGAGAAGAGGCATGGGGACAGAGACACAAGGGCAGAAGGGTGCACAATGATGTGACCGAGTGAAGGGCTGCTGCACCAAGTGAGAAGGGCCAGGGAACGTCGAGCAGTGCCAAGGATGGCCGGCACACCCCAGACGCTGGGCACCATCAAGGAAGCTCCTCTTCCACAGTGTTCACGTGTCCTGCTGGCACCTGGACTTTGGACTTGCCCAATGTGGTGGAAAAGGTAGGACAGGTCTGAATACCATTTCACATTAGGGGTGAAGACCAAAGTTAGCTCTGGTTTCCAGAACATCCTGCTGCTTTAAGCAACCCCACTGGTTTTATTTTATCATAGCAGCCCTAGGAAAGGGCCTCCGGGGGCACATATTACAGGGGTCCAGGAGGAGCAGAATCCACAGGAGGAGGGCTGCCTGACAGGCGGGTGACCCAGCTTCTGCCAATCACTGTCCCTAGGGGAGGAAACTGGACAAACAAATGCCCCAACTCCTCTCTCCTTCCCTTCCTCTGAGTTCCTCCCAGTGTCTTCCATCAGCCAAAGCCAACGGGGAGCCCATGAACAAGAGGCAGAGGGTGATGCAATTCGCAGAAGTTGCTCTGTTTGAACAGCAGCTGGGGACTGCCCAGCACAGCATGCGCACTCAGGAAGGGACCCAAAAGAAAGAAAGGAGGGCTGAGGATGTCGCTCAGAGATAGAGCCCTTGCCTAGCACATGTAAGGACCTAGGTTCCATCAAAATAGGGGAAAAAAGGGAGGAGGAACCATTTCTGCTCTTGGGGACCTGTGGTTTCACAAGGACACCACAGAGGGGTAAAGAAACACAAGAGGATTCCTACATGCAACAAAGAAACAAGTGTGCAAGCAAGGAGCATGCTGTGGCCAGGGCCACCTCTCCTCTCCTCCTTGCTGGAAGCCTCATTGTCCCCAATATAAAACGGAAATATTTCCTCCTTGCCAAGGAGAAACTGAAGAGAGAAATCATAGCTGGTAGAAATAGGCCAGTGGTCAGGGTGACCCGGGAAAGAGGGTGTGGATAGGGTCCTGATCCAATGGCCCCTGACAATCAGACAGTTGTGCCCAGCCTGGAGTCAGGGAGAGGAAGTTGGGTCTGTAAGGTGGTGGCAGGGGTTTCGATTCCACTGGCCTGAGAGCCAGCTGACAGAGCAGCTTATCCTGCCCTGTGCCCTTCACCCTGCAGGCTCAGGAGGGGTCTGTCCCCAGAAGTCCATGTCTGGGACTTCTTTGTGGGCCGTGAGCTGCCCATCTCAGTCTGTTGACACCTGTCTCCCCTTCGAGGAACTAGGGGGAGGGGGGTGACATGTCTGTCTTGTTTGCACTGTGTCTCTGGGGCACAGCACAGGTCCCCAGTAAATATTTATTGAACGAATGAAATAGTAAAACCCCAGAGAGGGGGAACATGGCCAAGCGGAGGTGCCTTGGAAAAAAATCCCAACCAGGTGCACCTGCAGGGCAGGGCCAGACAAGCAGCCCAGCTTACAGGGGCTCCTGGAAGAGGGAGGAACCCTTCATCTGGAACTCTCTGCTGAGTGCTCCCCCATCCTCCACAGGCATGCCCCAGAGCTGCAGGCAGAACAGAACCAGAGAGAGCAATCCTGTCCCCACTCAGATTGCCCAGGTTCCTAGGTGCCATCTGCCCGGGGCAGGTGGTCTCCTGAAGTCTTAGCACAAAGGTCTCAGCAGGTCCCAGAGTGGATCTGCAGGGCTTCTCAGGGCACTGGACAGATGGACTGAGGCCTCGGAGTGGGGGAACCCCTGCCAGGTCAGTAAAGGTCACAAGGATGGGGGCCACCTGCTCCAGCAGACTGAGCAGCCATGGAGAAGGTCCCTGCAGACTTGCAGACAGAGAGGCCTGTGCTCGCCAGCGTGCTTGACCACAAGACCGTCCTTCTCCAGCTAGGACTTACGCTGAGGCTTTAATTACAGCTTGTTACTCACGCACCTTCCCTGGGAGATGGCCGAGCTGGCCCACAAAGGAAATGAAACTCTCACTTCAGATGGCTCATCCTGTCAGGAAATTTCAAACTCACACACAACAATACTCCGGACTGTAGCAGGGTGGTGCCTCCTTGGAGCTCAGCCTGCTCCCCTGCTTTCTCAGGCCTGTGATGGGCACACAGTAGCCTTTGCAAGAGGTCATTCCTCCCACATCCCAGCCAGGCAGGGACTGGCTCAAGGTCAACCAGCAGAGAGTTGGTGGTTGTGGTCTCTTTGGACTCTGCTATTGTGGACTCCTTTCTGTTACTTTAAAGATGTCCCAGAAGGGAACACCTGTAATACTAACAGGTTTTCTTTCTAATCATCTTCTGCTGGGAGCTAAGGCCCTATATAAATCATCAGGGCAGCTGCTAAGCATTGGTTGTAATTATTATCCTTTTATTTTTTTAATACTGGAGATTGAACCCAGGGGCCCTCTACCATTGAGCTACATCCCAGCCCTTTTTATTTTTTATTTTGATACAGGATCTCACTAAGTTGCTGAGACTGGCCTCAAACTTGCAATCCTCTTGCCTCAGCCTCCTGAGTAGCTGGAATTTCAGGCCATCTCACCCAGGTTATTCTCACTTTTCATGAGGAAAAACCAAGACTAGAGAGCTTGTTCAAGGTTATTCAGCTAGAACCAGAACGTGAATCCAGATGGCCCGACCTCAGAGCCTGAACTCTTAGGCCCCTTACTCTCCTTACTTGTTCCACATAAAGAGGCAGGAGACCTACAGGTCTATCCACATGCCTCTGCCAAGAAGCACAGATTGCTTCTAGAAGCCTTCAGCAAAGGGCCCCCCCTACATCCCAGAGAGAGGCTATCCAGGAGCTCAGGGTCAGCTGTGAGCATCAGGGACTGCAGCTTCATCCTTGCATCTGCCCCCGGGCTGGCCTTCTTGCTGCTGAGAGCAGGGAATGAGCCCAGCTCAGGCATCTCTGCAGACCCCAGCCCCAGGTCTTAAATTGGATGTTGAGAATGGACCAAGGGGCTAGAACAGGACATCAGTTGGGGCAGGCATGACCCAGAGAGGCAGGGCCATGCCCTAGAGACCCCTTTCCGATAGCAGGGCCCAAACTCACTGGAGTTGTTGCCGAACCAGGCAGGAGTGAGTGGCTGTGAATGGCCCAGGTGGCATTTTGGCCTTAGGATGCTCCAGAGCAGGAGAATCCCAGTATGGTACTGACCGGAAGAGCAGAGTGTCCTTGTCGGTTCTTGGTCTAGGAGTGAAAAGATGCGATCCAGGTCCTGGCTCCCATTTAGCTACTTATGTAGCCTGAGCAGGCTCCTTCCTCCCTGGGGACCTCAGCTTCCTCATCTGGACAATGCAGGTGACCAATCCTCATTCAGGATGGTGAGGAGGAGGGAGTGTGCGGCATGTAGGCCTGAACCCATGTGCACAAGCCTTCAGGGACAGGAGGTTGGGGAGAGGAGGTACTTACAATCCCATGGTTAGCCTTTTCGTGGACCTGTGTCCTGGGGCTGTGAACTGCACAAGAGCTTCTCAGGTTTTCAGCCCCTTAAGTGGCACAGGAAGCTGCTGGTCTGGTGTTGGTTATTTCTGTTCACCTTGGCAGTTTAGGCTCTGATAAACCCCAGCAGGCTGGACTGGGGAACTAGTTTCCCCTAAGGACAGGTCTTGGTGGGAACAAAAAACCCTGGGCATTTCAAGTGTCTCCTCCTCTGCTGGCCTTGCAGGAAGCACTGGGGACTTCTCAGCTATTCACTGTGAGAAGCAGGGCTATTGTGACCTGCTATGATTGGGTTCCCAGGAGTGCTGACCTCTAGGGCCTGTCCACACTGAGCCCCCAGCAACTCACAAATTGAGGTTTAGGTTTACCCACCCCAGTGCTGTCTTCCAGAAGTTTCCTCTAGTAGGTTGTGATTCTTGGGATCTGCCTGTCGGTCTATACAGTTTTCCCTGTGACCTCAATTCTAGGATGTGTCTAAGAAGAGTTGTTGGTTTCAGTTTGTTCAGTTTTTTGCCTGTTCGGACGGAGTGGTGGCTCCCAATCTCTCTCTCACTCTAAGCTCATAGAAAGGCCTTCTGTGAGCCAGGCGTGGTGGCATCTACCTGGAATCTCAGGAGCTCGGGAGGCTGAGGCAGGAGGATCTCCAGCTCAAAGCCAGCCTCATCACCTAGTGAGGTGCTAGGTGCAACTCACTGAGACCCTGTCTCTAAATAATATGCAAAATAGGGCTTGGAATGTGACTCAGTATTCGATGCCCCTGATTTCAATCCCTAGTACCAAAACAAACAAACAAACAAAAGAACAGCCTTGCGTGGTGTGCTGACTCCTAGGGATTGGGACATTCATTCACTAAGTGTCCTCTCTGTGTCAGGCATTGACCTAAGGTTCCTGTTCTTCATCCTGTGTATTCCGTACCACCCAGAAGGAAAATAGTCACAAAATCCACTTCCAGGCCAGGAAACTGAAGTCTAGACAAGCTGCTCATGCAGCTGCTGGGGGTCCCTGCCTGCCACTCACTTCCCTCCCCCAAACACCCTCTGTTCAGCCAGGCACACAGACCTGCTCCTGGTCCCAAGAGGAAGCTTTGGAGCAGCTCCGTCTGTGCTTGGTGAAGAGTTAGCCGCTCCCGTAATGGCAGGGGGGCACCAGGGCCTCCTGACTGCAGTGTCCGGTTACTGGGACATATGCTCAAATAGTGCATTATAGTTCTATGAATCCAGCTTCTACTCTTGCCCTCAGAGGAGTACAGCATTCCCAGGGCAGGCTGCCATCCCTCACAGACCCATTTGTCATGGGAATTGATTTTTTTTTTAAATTAAAAAGTCAGGCTGATGACTTGATTGCTTTTGTTTGAAGAAGAGAAGGACTGCCACCTGTCACTGCCACCCTGAGCTTGGCTGGACCCAAGGAAGTGCGACTCTTTGTCCCAAAACAGGAGTGCCCTGAGGAGTCCCAGGAGATGCCAAAGGGTGGAGATGGGGGTGGAGTTGGGGTGTCGAAATGGTGGGAAAGCAGGGTTTCCTGAGCCTGTGATCTTGGGGCTGTGTTGTGGCCTCTGCACATACCTGCCAGACTTGGAGGAGGAGACAGAGTCACCATGGAGCTTTCGTCCCACTCTGATTCAACTCACCAGGGGCTGCAAACCAAGGCTGCTCCATAGTCAGGGTCACAGCCCCCAAAACAGCTTGGTCAGTTTCTGAGCAAAACTCTCCCAGCCCAAGGGGCAATGGAGCAAGTCCTGAGTAGTGGAGGGCAGCATGGGAGGGGTGGCCTTAAGGGTTCACCTGCCCCATCAGTGTGGGAATGGAGAGCAGCCACTCTGCCCACCCTGTGTGGCATCTGTCATCATATCTGTCATCATGAAAGCAAAGCCTGGGCCCTGAGCAAGGCAGCTGTGACGCTTGTGTCCTGTGCACAGAGAACTGCACTTATCCCCAGATCCTAAGAGAGTCCCAGCATCTCACACCATTGAGTCCTACCCCATTGTTCAACAGAGAAGGGACTTGCCCATTTTGGGAACAATGATGATTGCCAAAGCTGAGACCAACCCATCTCTTGACCCCTACGTGGCAAGAGGGGGTAGTATTAGCCACCATCCTTGGGCACCAAAACAGTGGGAAAAAGGATAATTTGTTAAGGCAAAGGGCCAGATTGACCCTGGCCTTCAGCAGGGAGACTGAGGCCTCTAACCGTCCATGCTATCAGCCACCTCACCCAGAGCCCCAGTGTTAGGTTCTCACATCCTCTGGGACTGGCCAAGAGAAGGCCCCTAGCACCTCACAGTCATAGACACATGCAGGTCCCAAACTGAGCTCTGGAGCCCAACCCCTCTCTCACTCCAGGAGAGTGTGCAAGCCCAGGATGGACAAAGAGGAAGAACTGAGCCTGCTGTCCAGTTCTTTCCTGGCTCTACACAAACTTACCTGAGCGTCTAAAGCTTGCCAGTTGCAGGAATACTAAGGTATAAGAATAACCCAGAAACTTCTCCTAAAGGGCTCATGGTCTAATGACTGCAGGTGGCTGCAGAGTGCAGATTGCAACAGAGCGTTTAAAAGGACAAGAGGCAAGAAGGCCAAGGTGCTCTGGCAGCACAAGGTCTCTCTGGCCAGGAGGTGGCCCAGGAAGGCTTCCTTCAAGAGCTGCATCTGAGAGCAGGTGGAAGAGTTAGCAGCTCTGACAGTGTGACCTGAGGAGGGGACAAGGGAGAAGCAGTAGTGGGCAAAAGCAGAGCACTAGGAAAGAGCATGGTACTCTTAGAGGACTGGAGGAGGGCGGTGCATTGAACTTAGAAGGTGGAGTTAGGAATGAAGTAACGCAGGGCTCAGGAGGGAGGTGGGGCCAAGGTCACAAAGCCTGGACAGGCTTCCATGTTTATGAACAACAGAGTGAGCAGGGCCTGTGGTCCCTACTGAGTTCACCCTCTGCAGCCCTTCTGCCTCCAATGGACACTGTTCCTTTGCCAACCATGTGCTGCCAAAGGTGCCCCAAGGCTTGAACTGTCATGTAGCCCCTGTCCAAGGTCACCCTACATTGGGCGTCTGAAACCATATGGCTCATCTGTTGTCCACCCATTGCCCCTCAGCCAGTCCAGCTGCAAAGTCTCCATGGATCCCTTTCAATCCAGGAAAAGGATATGTGGACAGGGAAGAATCAAACGTCAGACCCAAAAAAACATGGAGAATGCCCGCCAGGGATTTGGTAGGACTGATCACCTTACACCAACATTTGTCAACCCCAAGGGCTACACATTACAATCATCAGGGTTGTCCTCCCAAATACCAATGCCTGCGCCCTCCCCAGACCAATTATATATGTTCTCAGGGTGAGGCCTGGACACAAGTATTAAAACAAACAAACAAACAAACAAACAAACAACTCCCTTGATGATCCTAAGAGGCAGCCAAGGCCAAGAACCACCAACTACATCAGCCAACTCAGATTCCATTTCCCCATGTCCCCCACTCCTCCTGACCTCTGCTGGCTCTCTTCTTCCCACCTTGTTTCTCTTCTCCTTCTCCAAGACTGACTCCTCTGCTTAGCTTTGGACCTTATTCCTCCCATCACCTGGGGGACAAAAACTCCAAAGAAAACGATAATAAGAATAGCAGCTAATATCCTGGAGTGCTTAGTGTGTACCAGGCCTATGGATCATCCCGTTGAGATTCAGTTCTCAGTATGATCCTTAACTGTACGTACTATGATGGTCTTTCTTTTCAGGTGAAGAGACTGAAGTTCAGGGAGGTTAAGTAAAGACACAAAGGCCCAGTACCTCGGGGTGGCAGGACCAGGCCCTGGGGTACTATAACCCCAATACCTAGTCCTCAACCATCATGGAGACCCCCTCTTCAGTACCACCTTGCTCCTCCTGTGTCGACTTCATGACCTGGCGCCCCCTTAGCAGGTGATTTCTCTGTGTTCTCAGGCTTTCGTGCGGGCCCCTAAGCTCTGGGCTGCCAGCCCCAAAGCAAACAAAGCTCCCTCTGTGTCCTCTGGGTCTCCATAAGGTCTCTCCAGATACTTGTGTCGAGTGAGCATTGGGCTCCCAGGGATCTGGAATGGCTTTGTCATCAACCATTTACCTGTCAGTCACCCCTGCCACCTGGTGAGCCCCTTCAAGGGAGCACCTGTGGCTTTATTTTGAGGAAGGAGAAAAGGTCATTTGACTTAAATAAACAAGTTGCCCTCAAATCTGCCAGCTCGTGAAAGGCTCCACTGTGTCTGCTGGCGGCCTGATGTCAAAAGCACGCAGCTGCGTCACTCCATCCCACCAGTCCCCTCTTGTTTTCCGGGGCTTTGCAACATGAGGATGATCAGAAAGATCATCCCTGGTTAGAAGAAACTAGGGGAGTGGGGTGAGTGTGCAAAGCAGATGGTGTGTGCTGGGGGCATGGACTGGAGAGACACGTGGGCGTGCAGCATGGGGTGCGATGTGCGTTTGCACTGTTACAAGAGTGTCTTGTGGGTGGTACACAGATGGGGTAATTTTGTTGCAGTGCCTTGAAATGTGGATGCAGTGTATATGGTTTGTGGGTGATGCACGTGGTGTGTATGAGATGTACCGTGCTGTGGTGCATGACTTGTGGTATACGTGTGGCACCGGGTGTGTTTGTGGCTGGTAACACGTGGGACGGGAACATGTATGCGATCTAGTGTGAGGTATGGGGGTGGGCTCTGTGCCATGTTAGGTATGAGGTAAGTGACATGCGGGAAAGAGAAAGTCCTTCTTATGCCCACTCTGGCTTCTCTGCTCAGTCTGGTTCTGTGGGAGTCTTTGTGTGGGTGAGACTCACAGACTGAGACCAAGGGTGTCCTATCCTGAAAGTGACACAGGAATCATCACCAGGACAGAAAACTTGGGCTCAGTGCGCCCCACCAAGGTAAAGCCAGACTCTGCCAGTATTCTCAGCTGCTGAGAGCCCTTTGGCTTGGGACTTCAGCTTCAGGAAGGCCAGTGAGGGGCAGACAGAAAGAGCCCTGGGAAGGGGCAGAGTCCCAGCCGAGAAGCAGGCAGTGGGAGGGGAAGCCCCTCACATTCTTGAATCTCTCTCCACTCAGGTGCCAGAATGGTGCCCAGAACATGGCTTGGGAATAGAATCCCCATTGATCATCTCCAGTTCACAGTGGGATCAGCCCCGTGCCTAATAACTCTTACAAAATTTGGACCCACGTGGCTCTGTCTCAGAACACTACCCTGACCTCGCCTTCCTCTTAACACCAGTGAAGGAGACACAGATCCTTGGATTCCAGTAGCGCTTATTAAAATCCGACCCATTGTCCTATCTGCTTCCTGCAGCTAGGTGTGACTCTCCTTAGCCCCTTTAAAAAAGTTCCTCTTTGGCCCCCAGCCCATGACTTTCTCCCCTCTCCTCTCCCTATCACATCCAGAACTTTTAATGTACAGATCAGGTTGGCTTCTTTTCCCACAAGAAGGAACATTTTGGGTAAGGGGTGAGCTAGGCTGGCAATTTCAGGATTCTCTTTGAATGAGAGAGATGTCCAGGGCAGCACCACACTAATAATTTTGGATCCTGGTGCACTAAACCACGTGGCCTCCGTGAGTTTCACGTTCTCCCCAGGACTCTGCTTCCATAACTGTTAAGGCACCCACTACCTAGCAGCTCTGTTTTGCAGCATTTAAAGCTTTGAAAGAGTCATGCTAATGTCTGGGCAAAGCAGAACAGTGCACTGACAGGTTATTTCTCTTACCTTTCTACCACCAACACCCTGCCCCTAGAGCCGAGGACAGCAGCCTGGCCAAAAGGCAATGAAAACTACAGAGATTCCACTTGAAACACATTGGAAACCAGCACCGGCATTTCAATATCATCCCATGGTCTCATGTTGGGACATGGGGGAAGGCTGGGAGGGTTTGCAGGTGACATTCCTTCATTACCGAGAACAGGGAAAGAACACACACACACACACACACACACACACACATTACACTTTTTTCCCATTCTTTCTACAATCACCCTCAACTCAACCTTCCTGAGTCTCATTTCTCTGACTTGTAAAATAAAGGTGACAACTGAGTGGAACAATGCCTGAGACCTGGACTTTGGAACCTGCTCGACCTTTTCTTACTGAATGTGAGACTTCAGGCACATTGTTCAAACTCTCTGCTTCAGTTAGCTATTACTTCAAAACAAGCCACTTCAAAACTTAATGGCTTAAAACAGCACTCCGTGATTACCTCTTCTGAGTTCACCAGTTGCCCTTCTGCTGAGGTGATCTTGGTAGAGCTCACTTGTGGGTCAGCTGGCAGACTGGCTGGGGCATGCTGGTCTGGTGTGGTCTTAGCTGGGCCACTCTGGCTCTGCTCCACATGGTCCCTCATCCTCCAGGGGCTGGCCCAAGCTTGTTTTCATGATTGCATGCCAGTCCAAGAGAGTGGGGAAACACGTGGGCCTGTTCAGCCTTATGCTTCCACGAAGTTTGCCCCTATCCCATTGGCCAAGGGTCATTTGGCTGAACCCAGAGTCAGAATGGAAGGGGCCTATAAGGTGTCAGGGTAAGTGGCAGGCCATGGGAAGGTGAGAAACTCAGATTCTTAATTTCATTCCCTGCCATATCATCTCAGTTCAATGTCCTTTTTTTTTTTTTTTTTTGGAACCAGGGATTGAACTCAGGGACACTTGGCCACTGAGTCACATCCCCAGCCCTATTTTGTATTTTTTTTATTTAGAGACAGGGTCTCACTGAGTTGCTTAGGGCCTTGCTAAGTTGCTGAGGCTGGCTTTGAACTCTCGATCCTCCTGACTCAGCCTCCCAAGTCGCTTGGATTACAGGCATGCGCCACCACGACCGGCTAGTTCAATGTCCTTTTTAAAAAAAAAAAAAAATTAAGGTGAATTTCACATAACATCAAAGGAACAGCTCCGTGACTTTCCATATTGTTATGCAGTCACCCCGTCGCCAGTTCCCAAACATTTATTAACCCTAAAATAAAGGGTACCACGAAGCGGTCACTCCCCATTTCCCCTTCCATCTGCCTGCCAACCTCAATCCACTTTTTGTCACTACAGATTTGCCTATTCTGGATATTTCATGTAAATGGAATATGTGACCTTTTGCATCTGGATTCTTTGATTTAACATAATGTTTCCAAGGTCCATCAAAGGTTGTATCGTGTGTCTGCGCTTCATTCCTTATTACGGCTGAATGATATTCCTTTGCATGCATCCGCCCCAGTTTCTCTATCTGTTCATCAGTGTTGGACGGTGGGATGTTCCGACCTCTAGGTTCTTGGTAACAGTGTTGTCATAGGACTGATGTTCAGGCATCTATTTCAGTACCTGTTTTCAATTCCTTTGGTTCTCTACCCAAAAAGGAGTAGAATTGCTGGGTCATAGAACAATCCTATGATTGACTTTTTGAGGAACCCAGCTTCCTTTATTTTAAAAATAGATATAATGAAATCACTTCGGGATGCTGGGAGGTGTGGAGAAAGTACACGTGAATTGCCCCAGAGCGTGCAACCTCCAGAAATGGTTTTTATAACTATCCTTTTGTTCCTTAATTCAATCACCATTTATGGCACCCAGGATCAGGAATTTGTGAGATGCTATATAGATATATGGATATATAAGATATAAAATATCTATAAAACATATGTCTATATTTTTATAGACTTATAAATACATCCCCAGGGTCCCTTTGAGCACAAACTTACAATGGCTCCCTCCTTGCTCCTTGCTTGGCATGTCCTTCACTATGAGAAGACAAAAGGCTCTCCCTCCCTCCCTCACTCCCTCCCTTCCTCCCTGGGCTGATTCCCTAGAAGGCTGCGGGCATCATTGCTCCCCACCTGAATCAGTTCAGACCACCTATTTCAGATCTGTCGGCTCTTATAAATGTAGCCACACACCCGCAAAGTGAGATAAAATGGCAATGTGATTAGTGTGTGTGTGTGAGTGCGAATGCTTATGTGTCCCTGTCTCATTCCTTTTGTAAAGATTAATACATCAGAGCGAGCACTTACGAAAGGAAGCATTAAAAAAAAAAAAAAAAAAAAAAACAACCAGGTCCAATTCTCCAGACATTCAATAACCAAATGTCACCCACATGGTAAGCAATAAAATAAAAATATATGCTTAGCAGAGGCAATATAAATATGATATATATTTTGAAGTTGGATAACAGAACAGTAGCATAAAAATAACACCCAGTGGCAAATTCAGGAAAGAGACCTTTTTAAAATGTGGCATTCCTTGGCGCTGCCATTTCTAAAATATCGCAGCATCTCAAACTGTAAAACGAGCTAGTTTAAATCTGACAGGAGCACCCAGTGTAATGAGGGCATGGGAATTCTTGCCGGGGTTCCAGTCCAAAGCAGCGTCTACCTCTCATACCCCCTTCAAGAAGGGTCCGCCTCCACCTGCTGGCTCTGTAATCCCCTACTTTTCACAACTCCTTCACGGACCTGATTCCATTTGACCTTCACAATCTGCTGGGAGATCCTGAAGACAAGTACATTATTGCCATTTCATAGATGAGGAAATAGAGGCCACAAAAGTGGTCATAACCTAAGACTAGAAATCCACTTACCTACCCCTTTGCTCCAGAAAGAGAACATTTCTTTCCCACCTTAGAAACTATCATTTTCTGCTCACCCAAATCATTAAAAAGATTTCCGCATAAAACTGACCCAATGCCGGGCATCACAGCGCAAGCGTGATATCCCAGCTACCTAGGAGGCTGAGGCAGGAGGATCTACAAGTTCAAGGCCAGCCTGTACAATTTAGCAAGACCCTCAGAAACTTTGCAAGACCCTGTCTCAAATACAAAATAATAAGGGCTGGGCATGTGGATCAGCGATCAAGAGCCTCTGGGTTCAAGCCCCAGTAGGAAAAACAAAAACAGTTACAACAGCACAAATCTAGATTCCCAGTTATTATTTGTTTAAGACATCCAAACCCATTGTCTTTGCATCAACCAAACCAAAATATAATAAGAAAGGTAAATCTGAAGTGTATCAGAAGCATCAAAATATATTTAAAAATAGATGCTGTGTGGCTGGGTGTGGTGGTGCATGCCTGTAATCCAAGCAACTCGGGAGGCTGAGGCAGGAGGATCACGAGTTCGAAGCCAGCCTCAGCAACTTAGCGAGGCCCTAAGCAACTCAGTGAGATCCTGTCTCTAAATAAAATACAAAATAGGGCTGGGGATGTGCCACAGTGGCCGAGTGTCCCTGGATTCAATCCCCAGTACCAAAAAAAAAA